>OX375867.1:68188017-68644502 GCA_947359475.1 Heligmosomoides polygyrus bakeri
CTGCGGGGACTGCAGTAGCTACCAGCCCGTCATCATCAGTGTGTCTAGTTGTACACCTTCGACGGGCACTAGGGTACAACTGGGACTAGTGTAATGATTGGCTGCCCCTCTTTGATCATGTGGGTGACATGCTAGATGCGTGAGATTGACTGGACAGCCATTCTCGGCTTGTGTACTGGTGCCATCATATGCTCTTCTAATTGCTTTATTCATGTCTAGGTGGAAAGGTTCATTCCCCATGTAGCCGAGGGTCTAATCAAAAATCAGCAGAAAATACAAAATGTCGCATACAGAGGGAGCAGCTGATGAAAAACTCTCACTGAACACGTACTGCTCAGCCTATAGTGGAATATATGCATAGGGAAAGTTGAGAATGTGAACGACACCAAAAAGGGAGGAACACTAAAAATGCCAAAAACACTTCGGGGTCAAGGAATCGAACACCCGACCCTGTGCCTACGATGCGCCGGCACTACCTCTGAGCCGCCTGCCTCGACGACGGAGCCAGACGTATTTCACCACTTCTCTCATCTCCACGTGCAACACACACGTACGTGTTAGACGCTGACGGTGCAATACATTCCTGGGTGTTCAGGGGCCCCTATTTCCTTGGGTTCAAGGACTTTGCAAAAATGGAACATCTCTTCCTACTATTTGAAGGGTGGGGAATCCCACACTTCTCACGAATCTCGTGGTAATCGTTTCCGCAGTTCAGACATACCCCTGAGAGACTTACCTGGTTAGTCCCTTTACGAGCTACACTGTTGTGCTTCAGCTATATTCAAGAACCTTGTGCTGTCTACATAGTCGTCGAGTTGCAGCCGGAAAGATTCGAACAGGATAGAGTTATTGCGCTCCAAACACGCCCGCGCGTCCAATTTGGCAGTTTCCTGGGGCGGTAAGTTTCCCGGGTACCGTCCTCGAGTCGGGCGAGAATAGCATACGGCCCCTGGAGTCTCAGTGGAAGAGTGGAATTCGCTCTTAGGCAGTGCCAGGCCCACGAAGGATTTGGAACGGATTGTACTTGAATACTAGGGGCGAATGATGACGTCATCGAACGCGGAGCCGCACAGGCTCGGCCTCGATGCGAACTCAGTTGATTCTGCCGGGCCTATATGCATTGTCCACAGCGCGCGCCATGCCGGCAGTTAGTTCCAAAAGTATGCCATGCTCGTCCAAACGAATGGATAGGCTCCTTCCATCAGCCTAACGTCCAGAAGTTGAGGATGTCGAGCCCTAACGCTACCTACCTCAGCCGCGACGCGTGGCGAGCGGATAACGGCGTTCTCCGGCGCCCTTTTGCGCCGCTCTTCATCTTTCGCGCCGCGTGTGCTGGTTGGGGGAAGCGACGCGGCCGGTACTGTAGTGCGGCCCCTGCAGAAATGAATGCGAAACGAGATGTGGGCAAGTTATGGGGTGGAATACTATACTATACAGATACTTTTGAAGCGCACTCTAGGTTTTGTAGAGAATCGTTGGGGTATGTATGTTCACAGAAGTCTCTTGTAAGTAAATATGTAGTCGACCTAAAACTTAGGTAATTAAACCTATGTGATGACATGCACTCGATCAGTGAAGGAAGCAAGAATTCAAGAGAAACGATGCAGCTAATGTAGCCCTAGAGCGGAGGGGAAAAACCGAAAGGCAGGAACAAGCTGAAAGTGGTCCCGTCCCTCCAGCGTGGGTGTCTTTATAAGGAAAGTCGCGGCGTTGCTAAGCTATCAGTTTTCATCGCAAAGCGAGGCGCTTGAACTGCGCATTGCGGAGTCTGAAACGAGCTGGCATGGTGGTGGACGAGAGCGAAAGGGCACGAGGAGAGAAGCATCACTTATGTCTCGAGGGCGAGCCCATGGGTGTCGAAATTATCAGGAACGGAGGAGGGGCCAGGAAGGTTGTACCCCCTACTAAATGCTAGAGACATTACGCATACGCGGATGCGAGGTCCGAGACGCGCCGTGGTGGGCGGTTTTTTAGCGACTTGCCAAGCCTCGCCATCGCCGAGCAGGAATCAGCGTGAAGTTCTTTGACTACAACGACGAGAACGGTGACCTTTTGAAGGTTCGTAAAAGAGCTGCGGAGCACTGACCAACGTCCTTCGGGCCACCTTCTTTTCCAAATCAAACCAGAGCACCATAACCGCAGCCAGTTCTCTTAATGCACTTTAAAATATGCTCCGAACAAATGCTTTTTCTAGAAAAATAAAAATTTTATGCAATTTTAAACTCTGCGTTCATCATTTCTCCAGGCAGGTCAGTTGGAAATTTTCAAGACAAGGAAGTATCTCAGGCGTATGTCTGAACGGCGGAAATAGATAGCACTGTGAGAATCTCCACGCTGAAACTAAGTAAAAGAAAAACGTGTTTCGTTTTTCTGAGTCTCTTAACATATTTGGAAGCCTGTAGTGAAAGACATGCCTACGAAAAGCTGAAAAGGTGATAAACACCTAATAAAAATGTACACTAAAAATGCCAAATACGGCCACTTTCAGAAGTCTCCAGCTCACTTCGAAATGTGTCCAGCTTGCATTGAAAAGTGTCCATGATGTGGAGATGATAGCCTTCAGTTTTGAATACAGCAGCTGAAATCCAATGTTAACTTGGGCCAGCCGTATATGAGGCGTAGATCTTGATGCAGTACGTACATATTGGAGGGAATCTTTTCCCAACCACAGTAATATCTTGGCAAGGGACATCCTCGACAGCCCTTGTTGGAATTTCCGTTCAGGGGCGGATTTACTGACTGCTGGCTGGCTTTTGAGCTGCCCACTTGGTCGTCGGTTCCGTGCATATCCGCGTATTTGCTTCTATTGATTCAACCTCTGGCATTGACGTGGCTACCCTTCCTGCTTTGGCGTAAACGTGGGACAGATTTCTAGATTTCTATGCAAGGTCATCGTGGAAATCCGATCTGAACCTCTTCGCACACCTACAGAGTTCATAGAAATATCCGTTTTCTATGAATGGTTTGCCAACACAGACCTCGGTGCTTGCGTCGGAACCGATTCTGTCTTATTCGCAGCTTCGCTACTGGAGCGTGTTTCTAGTGTTACATAATAAAACGCTTTTTAAATTCTCCATAATCAATCAAATTGAAAAGTATCAGAAGAGAGCGTATCATCCCCGCTCTCTTCTGCTGCTTTTCAATTTTCGCGCGATTGATGCATAGTCAACTGCATCTATAATAGTCTACCAGTCATCATTGCATTCGAATTCGATCCCTTCCTTTGCCTGGTTCGCGCATTCCTCCCTTCGACCATCCCAAATATTGTTCCGGAAGTACATGTAGTTCGTCAGAATTTATTATATTCGCTTGCAATGGAGTTCCTTCAAGTCCTGCTCTCCTCGTCTCGCATACATCTCTTTCTCGCCTTTGCCCTGGATATATCACTCCGACATGCACATTCACAAAGGAGAAGAGCGGGTCAACAGATGATTGTTGACAGATGCCTTCCGACGCGTCGCTGACCGCCATTGACCAGAAGATTAGTTGCCGACCGACTCGCAATCGTCGTGCTGCGATAGCCGACACTGTCGCTGGCGCCCTGGTGAAGCGCGCTACGAATCCATGCCCTTGCGAGAGGGCAGGCTCTCACGCATCCTCCGCCTTCACCTTTGCGCCGTGTGCCAAGTGAGACTCACTGCAGACCTGCCTTCTCGGACTAGCTCCCATTGTCCGTTGCGCCATAGCGGCCCCTCGACTGATCTGAAGACGACAAACCAGCAACTCCATGATCGGTCTAGGAATAGCGAACCTCTGGCTTGGCCGGAAGCTTCTCTCTGAATGAGAGCTTTCATGCGGATCCTTCCCACTCCGGCTGCCTCCTCCTCCTGACCGCCGTGTGCGTTCGCGCTGAACTGTGATGCCTGCCTGCTTCACTGGGTGGTGAAAGGATACGCGAACTTTCGATGAGCCACGTGTTGCGGGTCTGACGCCGAACAATTCAATGGAACGCATCCCGCAATGTAGTTCGCGCTTGCTTAACGCGTCGGGCATCAACCGCTGTCTTGTCGTGCCGCATCTGCCTCGGGAATAGAAGTACAAAATAATTCGACGCCTTCTATTCGCCTCCATGTCTTTGTCCTTCTCTATCCTCTTTTATATGCGACGTTGCTTGTTTCCCGTAACCGAATTGTTGAGCATTTAGGATTTCAAGCAACGCCGGTTGAGCAGTGGTAATCATTTTCTACCTGGCGAAAAACTTTTAGAACGTTGTATGCGAAGATTAAAAAGCCTCGCTATCTCTCTCTGCTTCGAGCTCCTTCCAGTCGCTGCGTATCATGCTATCACACTGCTTGCCGCACTTGCCTAGAGAGACCCTTTAAGATAAATATCAATAAGATTGCGGTTCCTGATCTGCACAAGCGTTTCTTCATCCACTACAAAAAATTAAAACATCATTTCGGGACGCACAGAGGCAAGAACTGGAAGCACTTTGGTCCAAAGGGACATGCGACCAGACATGTTTGCTTCTCGAGAATGAAAAGCAGGCATATGCACAGCCGAAGCCAAGAGAATTGTGGGCTCTCTGCAGCCCACAAAGCCCAACCCCTGCCATCTGTTCGTGATTGAGGCAAACGCCATTCGAGAAAAATAATTCACTCTGACTGGGTAACACGTCATCAAAGATCTTCTCCAGCGCAAAGCATCAATAAATCGCTGAGGAACGCTTGCGTCCTCGAACAGGCATGCTTACCGCGTCCACAAGACGTGTAAGAAAATGCGCTATCTGGAGGTTCTATAGCAGCGACAAGAAACTCCATGCAAGCAAATGTTCGATCTAATACATCGACATTGCATGTAACCTCACTGCTTGGTGAGCCCGAAGTTTAAGCTGTGTCGGAGAATGCAACATCTGTGTTCTAACATACAACAAGTTGACCTGTTGTCGAAGTGTTCTTGATGGATCAGACATGTGTACTGATCATCACAGGAGTCACAGAAAAATTCAGGCGATTTTTAAGACGCTACAAGGCAGTCATATAACTTCAACTCCTCAGGTAAGCTTGAGAGCTTTGAATCAGCTGGACAATTTGACAATCAAACCGAACATCTTCCATATCAAAACGAACTTCTTCCACAATAGGATGGGCTTTCTTAGACGGTTAAAAAAATTGGCCTAGGAAACTGTTGTATGACTCTCTTTGAAGTTTTTTCGATACAACTGCCCTAATTAGCGAACGCACTTTACAATTTTATAAATTTTATATTTTTTGAAGAAAAATGGTAGACGAAGATGTTTTAAAACGCAGAAGGCGGCAATCATTCACTGTATCAAGAGAAGAAATCGCACCATGCGTTCGCCTTGCTCGCTGCGACTTTAATTTGACTGATAGAGTAGAAACTGGTTGCGTGAAATAGCGAAGTGAAGATGAACGTGCTTCTACAAGTATATCTTAGTACCGTTTGCATCTGCGTTACTCCATGAAGACAACATTTTTGGCATCAGACGAATGAGAACGGCGACAAGCTGGCATAACAGCATAGCATACTGTGTTCTCTCACCATACCGCTAATCTAACTCCAGGGTGTTCCAGTCTTCACAAGGGTGCGCTAACTGGACCACCCCCCCCCCCTTCTCCGAAGTTCCTTCTCTTCCATGTATTTGTTGGCAGCCACTGTCTATGGCTCTTGAACAGCAAATCGAGGACGCGCGCGATTCCTGCTCTGTTTGATCAGACGACGTGCTTTTATCACTTGTGCATGGCTTTATTCGAACGAAGCCAAACACTGTCGGGGACGTGGTGCCGCCCTTTCTCGGAACGTGGGCGACGACTAGCGTTGATGTCTTCAGTACACTCTCGCAGATGGTTAAACTTTCGTCGGCCCTGCTCTGCGGTTACCCAACCTCGACGGCCATTAGAAGCATATATGGTCATGGCATCTGTCTATCTGTGGACATTTGGAATGCACGTTGTTAATCACCTGCAGGTAGGATGGAGACGAAGGGATCAATGAAAATCCAAAACGAGGCATACTGTCAGCGAAGTGTCTCTGAATTTCTTGCTGTTTTCATTCGACAACTTCCAGAGATGAACTGCGAGTACTGCTGTAAATGTTTCCGAGCTAAATAAGGCGAAGTCGCCAAAGATAAGCCACAATCCCAGTGTGTATCATATCAAAGGGTCGTCACATTTTCACGCACTGCATTCGCATTAATTTTGAATAGAATTGATCTAGCTTAGGGCGTATGTAGCGCAGTCGGCTGCAGCGTGCTTCCCATTCCAGGTTCTTGGTTCGGATTTTCCGCCAAGGTCAAATAAGCTTTCCATCTCTCCGGGGTCGTTGATGTGGTACCAGAGTTGTCTGGGAGGAATAAAACATTGCCTGACTTGTTCGTTGGTGGCCAAAGCAAATCAAAGTCAAATACACACTCAAATTGCCTCCACGACATCACGCGCAAGTAGAATGCGTGGCGCATCACAAAAGGGCGAGCATGGCGCCAACCGCTTTGCTCGCTCCTGACCGCCCGTAGCAGGCTCCTATGGTTAGCAACGCTCAACAAAGCGGACCCCTCTCAGAAACGCCGCTGACTTCCAAAGCAGCGCTCGATCCTAGCTGCGCTATTGCTGTAGGTGCAACCAGATCTTCGACCACATCACCGACCTGAAGGAGGCAGCCTTGCGGGGCCGAAGCGGTCCTAGGAGGAAAAAGCTGCCGCGCACTCTTGACTCCCTCGTTGCTTGTGAAGTAGGATCCGATTATGTCGACATTGCACTCCGGTTTTCGGAAAGATTTCCCAGCGTTGCAGTTTGCTGAAGAGCACACCTCACTCAGGCCACTACCAATGTGGGCGCAAGTAAATAGTTATAGCTTTGTTCTCGCCTCTGCACATCTCTAGCACTTTGCGCTCTACATCGGACTGACACCAAGAGGATGGTAGGCTAAGCACCTCCGGGTAAGTGTCCTGCGAAAGCTCGGTACGCCGGATCACAATATGATCTGTATATAACAGTTAACCACCACACCTATGGCGAGAATGATGTCATCGGGGACATTGCATAAGCAAAACACGCACTCAAGTGGCCTCCACGATTGCCTGTAGAATCAGAATGCGTGGCGCATCCCGCAATAGAGTGGCTACCGCCGACCTTTATCTTCACTACTGCCTTCAGTTTGGCACTCTTGCGGTCCGAAATCCTACCAGAGCACCAAAATCTCTTGTGCAGCTGACTCTGACCTGCAGAACCTTTCAGAAAACGTGATTCTCAAATGACGAAAAAGTTAGACTTACCATTAGTTAAGAATCTGGGTGAAACGTTCTGTCGTTCTACCGAAGATATCCTTCCGGAGCAGGTTTGATACCATCATCTTGTCTCCAAAACAGTTTTATTTCATATCTGTCTTTATTTTTCAACTTTTTAGGCGATTTTCATATCTCCTATTAAATTGATCTCTCCAAGCATTCGACATCGACAATGTGGAGAATGGCGTGCAGTTTTCTTTGCTGAAGGAGACATTAATGAATTTGATATTGAATCCTGTAAGGTTTTGAACGCTGGATACTCTACACAGTAAAAACATGTATCTTGTTTGACAAATACTTAAATGTTGTGCTATACGAGATGTGTTGAAAACGTAGGGCAAGAAGAGATATATGCAGCATTAAAGTAAAGTAATCAGAAAAGCTTCTTCAATTTAGCTGACTGTTTCAGCACAATACAAAAAACCAAGCTTTTCTGCTGCCACCTTCGATGTGATCAGGAATCGAGTTCTTGATCACACAGGATGTCGCCACAGAAAGCTTTGGTTTTTGCTGCATATTAATCAGGGGTTATAATTTTGCGGAGTAGAATTGCACCACCGTACGTCGCTTCCTTCAGATGGGAGAAAATATTTTTTTAAAGGAAAACGATGTTTTTCGAGACGACCAACCTGATTATATCAAAGACTGCTGCGAAAAGACTCAATTGTTCTATGTATAACAGAAAATTTATGGGATACAGTTTCACCTCCAAACTTGTCTCCTTCAGGTGGAATAGAATTTATCGTCGTGTCAGCTCAAGCCTTCGGTTACGAGTCGGTGATCGATTCGAGGAACACTGAAAAAGGTCATGCCATGACATTCTGCTAGAATCGGCAAGACATTGAATTGGTTGATTCGAAGACTGCTCCAGAACACTGTAGAACAATCCGCATCCATACCTTTGTAGGGCATTTTATAGTCCACTGCACTTCTGATGATTGCATCACGAATTCTGCTCAGGTGCCGTTACTGTCCTACCTTTTGACAGCGTCTGCAGGCGTGCAGTGTTCTTCGGACCCATCCCTTTCCATCTGCAAGACAGCATGTACAGGGCAGTTGTAAAGCTCCCTTAGAAAATTCAGTGTAACTCATCTAGCTACCGTCAGCTACAGTCGAAAATTCAGTCTAACTCATCTAGCTAGAGCTACAGCTCTGTACTATTTAAGACCCGTAAAAGGCATAGCCTGTTCTTCACCGAAGAGGGGGTCGGGAACGTCAACGTCAAAGTGACCGCTTTGAGATATAGGATAAACGCCCACAATCGTGTAGACGGCTTGAGTGCTTGGGCTGGATTGAGACTGTGCGCGAATCGGCTTCCCTTTATTCGCGAGGCTACAGCGATGGCCTGGTAGACGCCGAGAAGGGCTGAACGATTGTCCACATCATCGCCTTGAATTCGGGCGTTTTTCCTTTTTGCGACCTTCTCACCAGCCCATCTATGTCTGCTTTTACAAGAACGTCACCCGCCAACTTTGTGTCCTCTATTTTCCCTTGCCGACGACGCTTTCATCATCCTCGCCTTCCCCTTGGCCTAAGTGAAATGTTTCGATCCATTATGAGCGCTGCATCGCATTACAGCGAAGTCTCCGGTAGATGCCGTTAGCCTAAGAGTCACGTTGGACTACCCCGGGCAACTTAAAAGATCTCCGCCCAACTAGAGCTTTATACGCGCAAGTAAGTAGAAACTTTTGGAATCATTGGCTTCCTGAAGGCTTCGCCGATGATTTCTTATTTGGACTCTATGCTCATGCTCAGTAAGAACTTCAGGAGGCATTAGGACAGAGTATAGCGTATGACTAGAATGTGTTTTCAAGGCGTGCAGTCGAGCATTACCGTACAGCCAAAGGTCCTCGTGCCTGCTAATCTGACTCCAACCGTCCGAACAGCGGCTGTACCTAATGACGCCACGCTCCCCCCCCCCCCCCCCCCCAGCAGGGGGCGGGTGTACCTCCTGTCGCGCTGTCCTCGCTAGTCGAGCTTGCACCTGCTGGCATCGCTTTTAGTGTTTGGGTACGTTATGGGTGTGCCGGTGTACCTGCTTTGGAGTGTCAAAATCTCAAAACTTGTATCTGTACCTTAAACCTTAAAGCTCTATACGGACACCGATCTAAACCATTTTCGGTAAATACTATCAGCGACGTCAGTAGAGCAACCCATTATTACCGATTTGGAGGCGAAATTCTCTAATCCTATGATATGCGCAGCTGCAAGCGGATCTATTTCGCCACCTACATGGTGGTTCAACAACGGTTTGTCATTGTTGCCTTCCATGGGGTCCTCTTCTGATCGAGCGGCGGACGTATAGCAGCCTACTCAAAGGAAGCGCTCTCTGTCTCTCATTCACCGAATCGGGATTCCTGGGCAATGCCTCTTCCTGGTCAACCTAGGATGTTTTCCCTCCAGGATCCGTGAATTTGTGCTAGGCCTCTCTGCGAAGAACAAAAACTGATTTGCTCATCGGTTGGTCACTTCCAGTATGGGCCAAATACTCCTTCGCATTGCCTCCACAATATCCCCTAGAAGTGGAGTCTGAGGCGTATCCGAGATTCTGTAAGTCCGTGGCGGATTGACATGCGCTATCATTAATGCTTTATCCTTATAAGGTTTTTGTCAATGTCCGCCACCCAATTAAGAACTCGACATTTTTCACGACTCCTCTAATTTTCTTGAAATGTTCAATGTCAAAGATGCAGCGGGTGTTCTCTCGATTTAGCCCACCCGAGTCTGTTTAATGATAACATTTTCGACTTGTTCCCTAAGTCATAGCATCTATTTTGAAATTCTGAAGGAAACCTCATGGAACCATATTCAACGTGTTAAAAAATGTCCTAGAATTAGCGAAAATTTTAAATTTCGTTAGACTGACACTCAGTTTCAACAAACCTATGTTCCCAAAAGACAATTACAATGATAAGACAGTCAAAGAAAAAGCGGACTTTGGGAGTCATCTCTGAAAAAACGACAACAGACACCATTGTTCTAAGGTGAAAATAAATAGATAGACGCTGTGAGATTGACGAACGCAGGAGATAGATACTAAATAAATAAAATAAATAAATACTTAGAATTTAAGGTTTTTCGAGGTCATTCGCTTCAAAGAAACAAAATTTGTCAAAGAAGATCCGCTTCGCAGAGTGACATCGTACTGTAAAGACTGCTCTTTCGCATGCAAGATGAGTGTAGCCCTCAAGAAATCTATTCACGAAGCAGCCAAAGTAAGGGTTTTGGTGAACTCTCTGCTTTTGCCGTTTTTACATAGTCTTGACCGGAGCTTAATGTTGAGGTTACCTTTCCGCCGAACACGGGAGCACTCTATGCATGTGAAAACCTGGGGTCAGATTCATCAACGATACCGCCGGTATCATCTCACGGCGGATTCACCACATCGGCCTACGCATTAAGTGATACAGAGAGATACAGAGATACAGATACGATAACCGATATACCGTTACCGGCCGTAGGCGGTTGATGAATCTGGCCCCTGGGGTCCACTCTCACAAGAGACGTCTGTGAAATTACCCCAACGATTCCCAGCTAGACTACACGACTGCTCTTGTACGGAATCCATTAAGGAGTACAGGCGTGAAGTGCGCTTTTGCTGCGGGCCACTGGGTGATCCAAAAATGATGAAAAACGGCATCACTTCAGCGCGGGCTGGTAAGGCAAAAGTGACGCCTGGAATGGTATGGCCATGCCCACAAATTAACCAACAAAAGGTTCGGAGCTCCAATTAGTATAGCCAGATCATTGCAATCTGATGATTTCCTTGGTTTCGTGAAGGAAGTTGCAGGGTACATTTTGATGATTCACTCGCGCCCACACGTACGGAATCTAAATGTATCCCGTAAGTGGAGACAGAAGTGGTCACTTCTTTATGATGGATCAAAGCAGTAGTTGTCGATCGTGTCCGCGAATGGTATGACAGCGAGAGACACTTCTAAAACTAATGGCGAACATTGCAAAGAGGTCATATAGGAACAGCATCTAACGAGACTTTCCCAGCGAGACTTGCATGGTCTAAGGGCGAACGACGTAACTCTACGCTACAAAACTAGCCTCCTCCACTCTGATAGCGGGTTATAAGCGGTGTTAGGAAGCGAATACGGCACACTACAGAGGCCAACATCTGCTCCTTATTTGCAAAAACTAAAACAGTCCACCTAAACCAGTGGTGTGGTTCTGAACCTCTGGTCGGGTTCTGGTCGCTATGCTTGGTGGTTGCCCTTGGTGATGTCATCTATTTTAGTCCAACCGTTTGTTAGATAACGGACAGTCGAGAACACACCCTGTTGCCTCGCTCTCCGGCTATTTATGCCGAGCCAGTGATACCATTCCCATACTAACCGCAGGCCCTTCCTTGAAGCTCTGTGATTGACACGGGCCCGTTTCCCGGTATCTTATATTTCAAACATATAACAAATACAATCGAGGTCAGCGGAGCGAGACGCCACCTAGCGATTACCAACCCAGCTCTCGAATCGAAACCTCGACGGCCCTCCCGCAAGATCTTGTCCACTCGGCCAGCCAGTCACTGCCGTGCTCGTTGTGAGTGAATCGTGTCCTGCAACTTCTTTTTGTGAAGTCAATGAACTTATCAGATTGTAATGACCTGCCATAATTGGAGCTTCGAACCTTTTACAGGTTAATTTCTCAGCCCGACAAGGCCATTCCAGGCGTCACATTTACCTTATCAGCCGCACTGAAGTGAGACAGTTTCTTATCATTTTTGAGCCATCCAGTGGCCCACAGCAAAAACGAACTTCACATCTGCGCTACTAGTAAGATGCCCTACAAGACCTTGTTGTTGAGAATCGTTGGGGCAAGTTCACAAACGTCATTTCCCCAGGCAGTTCGGTCACTCAAACTGTAGATATGGTGTTCTACTGCTGTCTGATGCTTCTGTCGCTTTTTTACGTTGTTCACACTTCCATGGTATTTGGCGGTAACTAAGGTCGTTCGCCTCTAGCTATTCCTTCAAAGGCGACCCGCTTTCTAGTCCCGTTCATTGTTAGTATTTGAAAAATCGATGCCTCCCCAACTCAAAACTGGCCTCCAGAAGCTTTTCTTGAAAGCACTCGGCAGTAAATCATTGTTCCTCTCAACGCATTCTCAAATCGGTTTGAGCGGTCTTGACGTGGATGTGAACCTGACAGTATATCTCGAACTTGGGTGATGGCTTATCAATCCAGTGATAGCAGCCCCTAGTATACCTTAATGGAACAGCCGGTTGACATACGCCGTAGCTTCCAAATCATACCTAGTCGTTTGTTATGGATAAACCATGTCATCTGGGGCCGGATTCATCAACTACTTACAGCAGTTTAAGTGGGAAAATACAGCTGTGATCCGTGATAGCGCTGCGAAACGTTTCACAGTATGGCTTATGCTACACTTCTGCGACGTCACCGACAACAGCGTTGCCGAAGTGTACCATAGGATTATCGCTTGATTAGCCGCGCTATCAGGAATTTCGGCTGTATTTCCTCTGTTAAATTGCTGCAAGTCGTTGATGAATCCGGCCCCCGGTGGTAGTTAGATGGATTGTAGTAGGATGTCAGACATTGTTAGCATCAAATAAAACGCGACTTAAACTCACTTGAAGTTCATATAAAATCTTTTCTGTGTTTTATTTCGAGAGTAGGCTGCTGCACCATGTTCAAGATAGTATAGGACTAGCTAGAACAGTCCAATACATCTTTAAGGCTCCGTTTATACTTCCAACGCCAAGCGACGCGACGGCATGTATAGTGGCCAGACTGATCGATCGCGCCTCCCGATCAATATGGCTACAATACGTGGCGTCGCGTCGCTCGGCGTCTAAGTATAAACGGCCCCTAAGGCACTTCAGTTGGTTCATAAATTGGTGGTTTCCTGGTTGTAAAGGATGCAAGACCGTTTTATGAGGGCCTGTCCATACTTCGAGCGAGAAGCGCGACAAGAGCGACTGAAGCGACGGACGTAGTGTGGTGTACGTAAGTAATTACGTACCCCACACTCCGTCCGCGACGAACGCTGTGTGGAGTACGCAATTAATTACGTACTCCACACTCCATCCGTCGCCCCAGTCGCTCTTGTTGCTCGAAGTATGAACAGGCCCTGAGTGTTTGCAGCTGCAGCAAATTCAGATTGCCTTCCACAGTCGCCACGTGAAAGACCACGGTAAACTACAGTGAGGAGGTGGTTGGCAAAACACAGTACTAGTGTGACTGGTGCTACAGCGGCAGGAGTTCAGATAGGCTATCTCGAGCCTGGAGAGTGTCCGCAGCTCGCTTGCTCAGCTGTGAGGCTTTTCTTTGTTCCATGTGACTGTCAGGAAAGCCGTGGAAATGCACCGCCACTGAAGAGGGGCTGTTGAAATCTGAACCTCCGATGCTCTCTGCTTTCAAACCTCATCGCCTGGCTGGTAGTACGAACATACAAGTTTTCGCCGCGCGCGCGGAGGCGTCTGCCGCACGCGCGACGAACTCCACTGACGCATCTTCCCTAGGTGGGGTATCATGGGGAGATGGAGCTCTAACAAACTCCTGAGTTATGCTGTATTGCATATAGATATTTGGCTTTTAGAAATGAAGCTTCTTGTCATAAAGGGAGACTGAATCTTTTCACAATGGAAGCATTTGTTTATTTCTTCGATTAGGACATCCAATTCCCTCTCGAAATATTGATTTTGTCTGATTAAGTGCACCGGAGGACCCTCAGATAGGTGAGCAGAGGTAGCAAAAGAAGTTTATGCAGTTACAAGAGCACTAGACTTCGTAACTGTAGCAGCACACACTACGCAGATGCCGCGCTTGCCGCAGCAGTCGCCGCGGCTGCCGCGCGCTTTTTTATGTTCAGCTTGCTCCCCTCATCGCCTTCCTTCTATTCCCGATGAGAGCTTTGAATTTTGCCAAGAGGACACAGCCATGCGACTGCGGAAGACATTTGGCGGATAGACAGTCAGGAACTAGCGGACGGAGCAAGAAGGCTGGTTGGCCACGTGTGAAAAGTCGGTAAGAGACGAAACCTCGCTTTAATTCGACCAGAACTTTGGGTCTACAGTACCCCTAGGAGAACTGTGAATAGCTAGAAGTCTTGCTTAGAAGAAAGGACGACTTTCTGTAGCCCAAATACGTATTCAGCATGCCAACAAAATGCATGACACATACTCCAAAGGTCAACTGGAATGCACTCCCCTTTCACTCCTACCCCATCCAGAACCTTCCTCTAGTGTTCTACTCTATTTTCTACTGAGGATACGGTCCCTCGCGACACAGTCCAAGACCGGCGACCATGACGATCACCGCCCGCCATAAACTTGGGGCGGACCGGACCTTATGTGCGAACGCTCACCTCGTCAGCGACGTCCCCGGCACAGGCGCGACGCCCGGAGCTGCGGTCCTGCTAAAGTGCGCTTCTTCCATGTTGCAAGCCTGCTCCCAAGGTTTGGAAGTTGAAGCAGTGCTATCGTCAATCACCCAGGCGGCGTTCCATCTCAGCAGTTCTCGTCACGATCGAGCTTTAGCTTCTCTTCTGAATACTTTGTTTTGCTTCATTCTTATGCCCCACCCTTCGCCGCTATAACGTAAGAGACTGCGTGGGTGGAACAGAGATATCCACAGCTTTCAGGCTGTGTAGGCACCGCGATGTAGGCCCATTCACACTGCTGCGACAGCGGCACGCGGCAAGTGGGGCGACGGCCACCTTCACGCCATCCGGCGGTCGGGGCGCGGTCGCGTTGGTAGAGCAGATCCTTACTCAACCGAGGCATCGAGACCGACGTCTCCGTTCATGCCGCGCCGCCTGGAATGATTTGAACTATTCCAGCCAGCGGCCGTGACCGCGGCTGCCGCAAGACTCTGTATGACCCCTGCGGCACGTGTCGCAGTGCCGCGCCGCGGTCGTCGCAACGCTTCACCATTGCCGCGCCGCACTGTCGCAGCAGTGTGACTGGGCCTTATGCGGTGGGCCGACGACGGCAGCGACGGCAGGGACAAGGTTGCGCGGACAAATCATGCGCATCGACTTTGGCCTATGTTATCATGCGCATCGACTTTGGCCTATGTTATACTTCGGCGACGCGTCGGCGACGCTGTGTTGCGCGAGCTGCTACGCACTACGTGGCAGCCCGCGTGACACTGTCGCCGACGTCACCGAAAACAGCGTCGCTGAAGTATAACATAGGTCTTTCCTGTGCGAATGCTCAGCATCAGTCGATCCGCACGCATTGCACGTGCGACTCCGTAGCTGCCGTCGCGAAGTATGAGTCAGGCCATGAGTCCAGACTTCAAAGGTCTTTTCCTATGAGCCTATGCTCTGTAGTTGCGAACACTCCACTCCGCAGTTATTTCGGTCGCATGTTCATAGTTCTCGTGCATCGCTATCGCTCTTGTCGCTGCGCTCTTGTCGATGCCGTTGTTCCGGTCGTGGAGTATGAACTTGGCCTGAATGGCTTTCGCAATTCATAGGGCCTGTTCACGCTTCGCGACGAGAGCGACCCGTCGCCCGTGAAAAACATGCAACTCGATTAAAACCAAGCGAGGCTCAAATAAGGTCGGGGGGGGGGGGGGGGGTCCCATTGTGCGTTTCTGCATACAACGAATGTTAATACACTCTCCTTGTTTCGTTTACAGATCCGTGCTTTATCTACTTCCAAATTGGGCAAGGGAGGAATCTTCAGGATGTAGGCGATTTTAACACGGGCGCGTCACTCGAGCCACACGTCAGTCTCGATGCCTCAGTTGAGTAAGGATTTGCTCTACCAACGCGAACGCGCCGCGACCGCCGGATGGCGCGAAGGTGGCCGTCGCCCCACTTGCCGCGTGCCGCTGTCGCAGAATGGGCCTACATCGCGGTGCCTCCACAGCCTGAAAGCTGCGGATATCTCTGTTCCTCGCAGTCTCCTACGTTTTAGCGACGAAGGGTGGGGCATAAGGATGAAGCAAAGCAAAGTATTCAGAAGAGAGGCTAAAGCTCGATCGTGACGAGAACTGCTGAGATGGAACGCCGCCCGGGTAATTGACGATAGCACTGCTTTAACTTCCAAACCTGGGAGCACGCATAAAGCGGCAAAAAATTCTTCCGCCTCCGGGCAATCAGACGACGCCATTGGGAGCAGGCTTGTAACATGGAAGAAGCGCACTTTAGCAGGACCGCAGCAGCGGGCGTTGCGCCTGGGCCGGGTGACGTCGCTGACTAGGTGGGCAGTCGCACATAAGTGCCCAGCCCGCCCCATGTTTATGGCGGGCGATGGTCGTCATGGTCGCCGGTCTTGGACTGTGTCGCGAGGGACCGTATCCTCAGTAGAAAATAGAGTAGAACACCAGAGGAAGATTCTGGAAGGGGTAAGGGGTGAACGGGGAGTGCATTCTAGTTGACCTTCGGAGTATGTGCCACACATTTTGTTGGGGCTCGTGCGCTGAGGCTGTGGCTAGGAGGGCGAGTTGCTCGGAGACCATCCCCAACAACTGAGGAAATTCTGACACTAGGGTACTTAGTGTACCGCACTTAATCTTGTTCAAAAGAGGTCTACTAGGGTAATCTATCATGGGAAGCATTAATATCAGTCGTTTTCGCAAAAATGCCTTATAAGTCCGTTATACTATGTTTTTTCCTCCCTTGCCAAATTAAGGCCTATGTTATACTTCGGCGACGCGTCGCCGACGCTGCGACACGTCAGCGACGGCCCGTCACCGACGTCGGCCAACGCTGACGTCACCAGCGACGTCGCCGACGTCGCCACAGACGTCGCCGACGTCGCCACAGACGCAGCCGACGTCTGTGGCGACGTCGGTGGCGACGTCAACAGATTCTGTGGCGGCGTCGGGGACGTCGTTGACAGGAGAGCATCGGAGCGCGCTTTCAATGTCATCATTTGGCCACCAGTCTGCCTGAAAAATTAGAAATATATCTTACAAAGAACAATTAGAGAGAGAACTCCAATTTCATTATGAAAAACGAACATAGAATGTACGGCAGAAAACCGCATAGAATGTAATTTCCAGTCTTTCAAATCAGTGGTAGTAATACTACTACTTACAAAGACGACATATTCGAGTTCGGAACATAAACAAACTAAGCGTTACTTTGCGGAGTCTTTCAGTGCAATAAATCATGCAATTGCGAGATGAAAGAAGCAACACCAAATGAGTTTGCAATTAGCAGAACTGCCATGTACTACCACAAAAAAGACCACCCTGGTACGCTCGTAACGGGTATTTATGTCCGCCATGAGCAGGGCTACGCCCCCTGGCATAGCTGCTATAATTTGCCTATAGCAGGCTATCTGACCCACGATACCCTGAAGTCACTGCCCGCGATATGCCGCGGGGTATACGCCATTGGCCAATAGCCTTTTCCGCCGCCCAGTAGCTGCAGTTATGCTGATTAACCTCTCCATTCAGCTTTGATGTTGCTTCATCAGTCCCCAGAATCCGTTTCGGAAAATAGGTCTGCTGCCCACATTTAAATTCTGTAATCACTAAACTCGCATGCTATGTGTCTTTCACGTCGTTGTCAAGTTCTAAACATCAAAAAAGCAGATAAAAACAGACGTGTGCATGGCGCAATCTATACGTTCTTATGTCAAAAAATTCCTATTTGCTTAAGATTTTATATGAGCATTTAACTTCTTCAGTACCTTTTTGTGACCAAAGTTATCACCTTTCTAACAGTGCATTCATTTCTTGAGACACCCAGTATTATTAGAATTAGGCAGTATAAAAAACACTCACTTCCGTCTATCAGGTAGAGATACGTATATTTTTATGCCTTTTTTCTGTTGAAACTCTGTTATCTGCCTCAATTTCGTTGTTTGTTAAAGAACACACCAAAGTAACTTTTTACATATTTTTCTGCAAGCCTTAAAGAAAACATTTTTCGTTGGAATAGAACTGCTACATATTAAAAACCACAAGAATTCTGTGAAGTCCTCATGTGACTAACTTTAAATGGACATGAAGAGTAAAAAAGGCACCATTTGTGCCCGCAAGATGGGCGTTTTTGCACTTTCGATTTCGTAATTCGAGGTCCGCCGAGGATGTTGACAGTGCCGGGAACGAAGAACCCACCCACAAACAAAATACTCCCTCTGAGCGCATTTTTTCCCAGCCTTGAATGAGGCCGGCGACGGCCCGTCGCCGTGCACAGCGCGGCGACCGACCCACGGACGACGTCGCCACCGACGTCGCCGCCGACGTCTGTAGCGACGTCTGTGGCGACGTCGGTGGCGACGTCGCCACCGACGTCGGCGGCGGAAGTATAACACCCCCCTGCGGAGCTCTCGGCGACGTCGTCGGCGACGCGTCGCCGAAGTATAACATTGGCCTAAGAGGTAGATAAAGCACGGGCGCCACGACGCTGCATGGTGACCCCCCCCCCCCCCGAGCCGCTTTGCGCCGTCGTGGGTTTTCGTCGTATAGCTGTGAGTGTTTGTTCGTTTGTTCCCTCTTTTTTGATTCTGCTTCCTTGTCGGCTGCGCTATTCTGCTCTTTACCGCTTTTGTGTTCTTTCTCCGAAATCAGGTTTGCTTTCTCAACATTGCTTTGCAGGTGCAGCTCCCTTATGGGCGTCGACAATGACGGTGCCAAGGAGCTTCTCTTGCCCACTTCTAGATCGGATGAGATCCTGGCGAAAGGTTAGCTAGTGTTAGCGTGGGTGTTGCGCATAAAAGGCTCAGGGCGTTTTGAAGCGTCTGCTGGTCTAGCTGTTGAGAAAATTGAGCGAGACCATAGAAAATTTGGGCTATGATATCGGTCTTTCTCCACGTTAAACATGACATACAGATTTGTACAGCGCTAGCTGGTGCCAAGTGGTTTTCTGCCCTAACACTTCCTTACGCTTGGGCCGATCGAGAGTCCGGTGGCCTTTTCCTGGTTTCAGTGTGCTCAGCCACTGTAGAAAGTACCTCTGGACTTATGCAGCAATCGGCGTTCGCTCATTGATTGTGACACATGTTAGGCGGAACGATTGGACATTCATTCTCGACTTATGGACTGGTTGTTCAAGAGGAGCCTGAAGAAAGCGGCTGTTTCACACGCTCTGGTGTAGTAAATGCATGGAAAGTGGAAGGTGATTATGCGGAAAAAGCAAAGTTGCTTCGAAGTCAAGGAATGAGACGAACACCTGCGCCTATGAACCGCCGCCACTCCCACTGAGAGCGTTCGCGCTGCTTAGGCCAGCCTTTTATTTCTTCGTAAGACGAGGACAGAGTGTGAGGCGGTCACTGCGCCCCCAGGCTACACTCCCAGGCCGCTAGCTCTTTGGGCTCGAGGACTCCGCAGAAGTGAAATCTACCTTTCCACTATTCGACGGTGGAGATTCTCATGGTGGTATCCATTTCCGCTGTTCAGACATATCCTGAGGCCTTTTCCTAATTTGTGTACCTTTAGTTTGTTTGAAATTATGGTACTAAACGGGATGGTGCTCGCTACACACCGGCAAGATATCTTAAAACGGGTAAGCTAGATGAGGCAAACCCTGGAGTTCATTCTCTTGCCTAGTTGATGTGCAATGTCGAAGCGGGCACCAACCCGTTAAGTAGCGAAACTGTTTGTAGTTCGCCCTTATGCGAAATATATAACTCAGTGAATGGACGATAGTCGTCTTCAAAGTGGTGGAAATGTTTCCCAAATTTGTGACACTTTCTCCTTGAACATACTGTAAAGCGACGTTATTATTTTCAGGGGAAACCAATCGCCGGGACTTCCTCTTCAAGGCCTATGTCATCGTAACTATGACGTGGTTGTGGACTGGGTATACACTTACGGTTCGCTATACGAGGACCGCTGTACCTAGCGATAAGGTGGTTGTCTTTGCAGTGTTTTCGACTGTTAAATTAGTAGTAGACAACAAGGGAAGCGTGTGTGTAATGTATTTGCAATAATCCTGAGAAGATTCTTATCAATCGGCCTAGGAGTAAGCTGAAGGTGGCGCTTTTTCCTCATAGGGCAGCCAGCGCATACCTGAAGGCGACTAGATATATGCCGTCCTCCTACCTTGGTCAGCTAGGGCGATCTGTTAAGATGTCGCAGTTGAGTTATGAAGTTTAACAAATCACAGCCTCTCCACCTTATTCGGTTTGGGTAGACAGACCTTTTTTCATTCACTAATTTGTCACAGATCTGACATAGGTTTGACTCGCTTTATGTGTGTCTTCATGTTGTTGTAATACTCGTTTCTGACGCTTGCGCTTATCGCGAACGTATTGACTAAATAGATAAAATAAGTGATTCCGCTAGCACTGCGCTGTATTGCCTTCCACATTTAACGGTCAGAGAATCGCTGCCAGATTTCTCGGGAAGGCTACCGTCAGCTATCCGTTGTTTAGCTCATGATTGTTGTGGGGTATCGCCTTTAACATGCTGGATCACAGCGTGAGAGCGCGGTAGATTTCCAACCGATGAGTGAATTTTGGATCCGTCTTAGTTGGGAGGGAACATATGATGTACCGCTGCACCATTTCCCTCTTAAACAGTAGGGGCAAAGCAGTTTGGAGGGTCACCTTGTACCGAGTGGTTATCTGCCTTGGTAGGAACGCTCGTTAATGCCAGATTACATCAGAAATAGCCTACCCCAGTTCATCACTGGGGTAAAACACACCAGTGCTGTGTAGAATTTTTAATTTTGTGCAATGCCGACAATAGGGCTGAATTTCATGATACCCCCCCCCCCCCCCCTCCCGAGCTGCTTAGCGCCTTAATAGGTTCCCTTGCTGCGCTGTGAAGTAGGGACGTGGTACGGTATAGTGGGGACATCCCCACTTCGAGGTTTTCCTTCCCAGATAGGACGAATTTCATTCCTGTTTTCACTGAGAGAGTTGTCCCTTTTCTGCCAATACAATCAAATCGCTTTGAAATCTGATTATGTTTCCGAATTCCGGGAAAATTCCATTCATATGGGTTCGGAAACACATTCAGAAGTTTAGCTGTAGCAAGCATATGTCCAAGCTGGCGCCACCGCAGTGTATAAAGCTTATATTCATTTTACTGACTTAAACAAAAAGTTTGTTTTCAGCTGTACGCCTCAAGCACCGTAGTGCTTTTGGCAGAGATTGTGAAGGCGACGCTTTCGTTACTGATGATCTTCAAAGACTGCCATTTCAGAGCTGCCGACTTTGTATTGGTGAGCTTCCGCCTCTTCTTTTCTCATAGCAAATTTCGTTTTTATGCTGAATGTATAGCTACATAGTATACCGACGCTATATTGCTTTCTTCATAGAGTTCCTTGTTCTTTCAGTTTTCTATTCTTAGCCTAGAAAAGGGGAAAGCGGACGACCTTTCCTCCATTTCTGCTCGCTTAAAGTGCGTTGTTCTTTTTTCATACTTTCGTTTTCTTCACTTCTCAGCTCCTGCTCTGGGATGGACTTTTTGCTTGGTGTTATATGTCGTTCGAAATAGGATGTTTGGCTCAACAAAAATTTGTGTCGCGTTTATTGGCTCATGCTGATTTCTGTCGAATATCAACAAATTCCAAAAAGAGAAAAATCGTCTTTACCAACAACTCCCTCTCCTTGTTCAGTTGTTGATACTTGACAGAAATCAGCATGAGCCAATAAATGCGACACAAATTTTTCTTGAGCAAAACATCCTCTTCCGAACGACATGTAACACCAAGCAAAAAGTCCATCCCGAGCAGGAGCTTTCGGTAAAAATTCGAACGGAAAAGTCGGACGTCCCAATTTGATGACCTAAAAATCAATAAAGGACAAATGAACAAATAGCTCCAACACGTATTCTTGTAGTGCAGAACGTTGTCTTCGAACTGCTATGGAAAACTGCTCAAAAATTCCAAACCTAAGCGAAGAAAAGCGACTGCGCAGATGGCCACTTTTTTACTTTTCACGTAAACGACCTAAAAATGGACAAAATTCATGATCAAAAAAGAAATGAAACGCATGTTCTGATAGAGCAAATCAATCTCTTTCGAAAGCTTGTAGCGCTATGCAAGAGACAGCCGGCGAAATCCGCAATGAATCCTTGAAAAAAAAACGGCGGGGACTTATGTGGCAACCTAATATAATATTTCGTTCGTCGTCTCTCCATCACCTAATCGTCACAAACGTGATGTGTTGCGATTTTCCTTAGCGATAGAGCATATGATAAATAAACAACAAAGTTTCACTTTCGGACATTACATAAGCAAAAATCATGAGGCCAGTTCTAACCCGCCAAGTGTACTAATGCAGCACGCAGTTGTTCAGGCGCGGACCTAGCCACACACCTCAATGGATATTCCATTCTCATCCCTATCTTAACTTCACTTATTTCGAAGGCAAGCGTTAGAAGAAGATTCAGTTCATTTGATCCTGCTCATTAAGGGATTGTTTCGTTGGTGTATTGCTTGAGAGGTTAAAAAGTCCGCTGCGGAAGATTTTCATCGAAACAAAGTAGGAGAAAGTTTTGTAATTTGCCTTTATGGGTTGGAATTGCTCGGACATTTTTGGTTGTGGTGGCCTCTACACGGATGGTTAATTATAGCTAGTGAAAGACCTTCCACAACAAAGATCTTTGGGTAGCTAGGAAGGCTTTTCAGATGCCTGTGCGCGACTGAACTCTTTCGGATGACACTCTTCTGTGATCCAAAGCCTGCGAAATCAATAACATTGATGCGTCTTAGTTCCTGAGGTGATACGTAACAATGGCAAGCACGTACGCATGTATTAAGTAGAAAAATAAGTTCCTACTTTCTTCGAAGAGTTTTATTTAAAAGATTTGCTTTTTGTTTGATAAGCTGTGATTATTGGAAAGCACTTTTCTTCTCCACCAAGCTGTTATTTGTTTTATAGAGTAATTTAGTTTTTATTATTCTTAGTCTTAGAAATGGAATACTCATGCGGCAGAAAATCACCATTTTCGACACCTGCTCCTCTTCGTCTTTCGTCATGGTCAGAAAGCAGCCGAACCAGCCCGGGATATTTGCGAGGTGCACGGAGGTGTGTAGCCGAGTACGGTGAATGCTGAAGAGCCTCCCGCTGGAGCTGATGAAGTGCGGCTTTGACGACTTGTGCAACATGCGGCCTGGCGTTGTCGTGTCGATCTTTGAGACGAAGAGCCTCATTAAAGCGGTGGAGTTGGGCAATGTGCAGCTCTTCGTTGATCGTGACGTTCCTCTCGAGCACTTCTTTGGCGAGCGTTCTCCTCCAAAAGTGTGTTGAGACGCTTTTCATCGAGTTCCGAAGGTCTTCAGCTACGGAGCTGTGGTCGAGGTAAAGTTGCCGTTCCTGAACTTCGCAAACCCTTGCGTTGCTTTTTTCCTTTTCCTTGCTGTAGACTCGCCTATGACATCTCCATATGCCTCTCAAATATCCGGGCTGCTTCGGTTGCTTTTTGATCGCAACGAAATGCGAAGAAGAGCAGGTGTCGAAAATGCTGATTTTACCTCCAGGGTATTCCTTAATATGGTATTTCTAAGCCAATTCTAAAAAATAACATTAAATTACTCTTAAAAAACAGATAACTCAGTTTTCTAGAGCGGGAAAAGTACCTTATAAGAAATACAAAAAGTTCCGAACAAAAAAATGAAGCTCTTCGAAGAAAACGCTACGAGCTTATAACCAACTGTTTTCATTTCGGATCAGGTCACAGCAGCCGTACGTCAGTGCTTGTTGCGAGCAGATTTGAACAACAATGTTGTCCTAATTAACGTCCCTGGAGACAACATTAAATATTACGTGAAGCTGCGTGATTTGCCTTATGGAGGAAACGGAGGCTGCGCTCAAAGGGGAGTGATATACTAAATTCAGTGTTTAACCTGCAATGAGCTCTACATCGGGCGAGCAGGTAGAGTGCTAGGTGTTCGCATCAGAGAACATCTAGCAGGAAGCAAAGGAGAGGCTTATTTAGCCCACTGGGCAAGCACCTCGAAGTAGTCCACAACGGGCAGACACGATTTTAACATCAAATGCCCGATACTACTGCACGAAAGTGAGATGGGCGCCAGGAAGACCCTCGAAGCCTTCTGTATCCATGAACGCAATCCAACGATGAACAACAGGAACGTGTGCGTCTCCACTGCAAGCGACTTTTTGTCTTTTATTAAACTGTGTGAGCAGTGAAACGCAATGCTCCTCGAAGTCCGTATACTCATCTGTACCGAATGTGTTTCACTTGCTACATGGTTGTCCCATAGTAGGGCGGTCTTCCGGTACTGATAAAGCAGCGGTAAGTTGCATTCGTATTGAAGTAATTTCTTCGTGACACTCTTGGGACCCCATTAGTACTGCAGGGTTGGGAAAATTAGAGGGATTGACGGTGAGTGTACGTTCTGCAAAATACCGAACTTCTTTCAAGCCTTTGATAACGCCGATACCGTCGAGACGTCAGGCGGAATAAAGCTGAATTTAACAAACCTGCATGGCGCAGAAGATTTGAGACTATCCTACCTTAAAAGGCTA
Source organism: Heligmosomoides polygyrus bakeri (assembly GCA_947359475.1). Taxonomy (NCBI): domain Eukaryota; kingdom Metazoa; phylum Nematoda; class Chromadorea; order Rhabditida; family Heligmosomidae; genus Heligmosomoides; species Heligmosomoides polygyrus. The sequence continues at coordinate 68,212,632 of OX375867.1, forward strand.
CGAACTAATTTCTCGACCCCTTTAGGACCCTTGACTAGGACAAAAATGTCGCTTTCATCGCTACGGTGATTCATTGTTAGTTGTTGCTGTAATACTTGCTGCAATGCAGAAAAATGAAGCCGGGAACTGCACGCTGGGAGAAACTGTGATTCCCACTAAATAACTGGTTCCCGTTTGGTGTTCGCTTACTCAACAATCTACTCATTCGGTTGAGATCGTTCGCCATCTTTTTACAATTTGCGGCAGAAGTAGTTCTTGCAATTAGTAGCAGCACCCTCTTTTTTCAGTGCATCCGAAAATACTATCTGGGTGCTCCGACTGAGCTGATGAAGATGAGCATTCCTTCTGTTACTTACGCTCTGCAAAACAATCTCGATTTTGTCGCGCTTTCTCATCTCGATGCTGGCTTGTATCAGGTGTGCTTATTGTTTTCCTTCATTCTTCGTTGTTCAAACGTTAAACTCTTTAGTACAGGTGACGACGCAGCTAAAGGTTTTCACAACTGCCGTATTTATGGTACTGTTCCTTGGACGAAAGTTCTCCAAAACTCGGTGGGCGGCTATACTTCTGCTTTTTATCGGCGTTGCAGCAGTGCAGGTTCGTCGACAAGGAGCTGAATGTACTGGCCAACTGTAGCATTTCGCCTCTCAGTTTTCTTGCTTGCAGCTCAATAACACCCACGATACCGGCACCGAGAAGAGGGGAAACTATCTCATTGGTATCACTGCCGTGTTAGCCACTTGTGTGACCGCTGGATTCGCAGGTCGGTCGTACGTAGGGTGCTTCAGCGCATCATAAAATTTGAAAGCACTGAAATCGCACGACATTTTACAGTAGTACTTGCTGTGTAATTCCATTAGCCTGAACGGTCTTTACCAAATACCATGGCTCTCCTACTCAACGGCTGTCGACGCCTGGTTCAGCTCTCTCACCGTGTCATTCGAACTTGACGCTTGATAGTGGCTATGTTGGCCTGCTCCTCGATTCAGTTTCTTCCAAAGTAGGAACTGCGTAATTAGCCCGACAGCGACGTCAGTGTACTCCCATAACATATTCGCGATGCTCCCACAGTCTGCATTGCTTTGGTCGATTCGGTCGCTCATAGTTAAGACCAATGACTATACCTCACGCGGTCAACCAGATCATTGGTAGCGTATAGCAAAGAGCCGCGTAGAAACTGTAAAGATGGTATATGACCGGGCTTACCGATTGTTCGTTAGCAATCTGCTGGATCACGGTGCGGTGTGACTGAGAAATCCGTTTTGACGTTGCTACGTCGCTCGTATCCACGTAGCGTATTTCTGGCGTTTTACGAGTGACCGAAAAGCTTCTAGACGAGATCACGAGACTATGTGTTTCAGCTATCTTGGACTTCATCATCACAGTTCTTAAAAGCACTTGTGGTAGTCATCCCACCTTATATATTAACAATGGATTGGCTTTTAGCATTAGAGTTTCCAGAGATCCCTTCGCGAAGTACTGTGAGCACGTAAGCCGGGCAACACTTGACTGCGGAAAGTTGTCTCATATTGCTCCCTAGCCTGATCTAAGGCCCATACGTGGTGTTCAGAATTAGCGGATCGATCCAAATGCGACGATATTTTTGCTTTTCTCCCTTTCCTCTTGCTGCTTCAAACCCAGGACGAGTGGTAGCGCAGTCGTAATAAGCGCTCTATGTCTCGAGCATCCCAACTCGAGCTTGGTTTGGGTCTCCCGGCCTGTCACGGTATTTCTCGGCGGCTAATGAATTGACACCACACGTGTCTGCGAAGTGGCTAGCCACCGCAAGTCGTTGTATGTGAAATCAAAGTACGCATTCAAGTTGCCCATATAATATCCCGTACAGTTAGAGTGCATGGCGCATCCCACGAAGGGATTGATGGACTCCGCCATTTGTCCTTTATCCTTCGCCTCAAGCTAAGCAAAATTTCCCATAAACTTCATATAAATTATTGGCAGTGTACGCTCTTCGTTCTGTTTCATTGCATGCTTTTACGAGCTTTAGGTGTGTACTTCGAAATGTTGTTGAAGAATGGCGGTGCGACACCGTTTTGGGTGCGGAACCTACAGATGTACAGCTGTGGCATAGTATGTTTGCTGAACGTATATTCTTTCTGCATTACATTCTTCTCCTTACTTGTTCATGCTAGGCGCTACCTCTACTCACGGATGCGTTTAGGTGAGCGCTTCTGTTGCATGCCTGTTTTCCGACGGTAATCTGATCGCCCAACGTGGTTTCTTCTACGGGTATGACATGAAAGTGTGCGCCATTGTTGGTTGGTTTTGATTACAGTTGCTTTTTTCATTCAGAGAAGAGGTGCTTTTATCGTTATTTGAGGATCCCACTAGCGTCCCTGCTCATGTTGCCCACGCTTCTTTTTTCGTTCATAGCTCTTTTGCGAGTTCACGTAGGTCTATATCTTATTTCTTACTGGAGACGTCAATAAACTGAACGTGGAGTTTCTCAAAGTTAGGGAATATGAGACTGTCTGAGAAGCACCATAAAACTTTCCAGTATCCTGTGGACTTTTGGTATGTCAAAAATGGCAGAAATCGCTTCGTATTCGTTCATATGTGTAAGCAGATTTGGTAAAAGTCAAAAGAGAACATTTTCAATGGAATTGCATAGAATTGTCATCATGTAGTGGAGATGGATCAGAACAATTCTTGCCATTCACATTCTTAATTGATGTCGTACATGAGAAACACTTCCAAAACTCCAATGTTTCTAAGAACATCTCGTGCAGATTCTCGTGATGAGGAGAGCAACTCACTAGTAATTCACCAACACCACCATAACTCTGATGATCGCAGTGTTGAGCAATTTGCAAGAGTCACTGTTTTGGGCGGCAGTCTAATTTACCACAATGCTTTAAGTTTGCTGAACATCGGGCCATCTTTCTCGCCTACGCCAAACATCAGCGCATCTACGTTTCGCAATTTTGTGAGAAGCTTGCACACATTTCGTGATCTATTGCGCAGTAAATACAGGAATAACCAACAGCAACCGCAACCCCTTCATCATTTAAACCGGTATTTACTAGCTATACCATTCCCCGTACCTTTTATAAGGAATCTCCCATATGCCTGAAGCAGATGTCAGTGGCTAGGTCGTAGCACAGACTCAGGGAACTACATGAGTTCAGATCTAATGGTACGCTGCGTATTTCCGTTAGTGATAAGGCAGGAGAGTTCGTTGTTCTACTACAGTGGCTAGGTCGTAGCATAACAGAATTCCACTTGCGAGATTGCTCCGTTTACCGAAGCGTTAGTGAAAGAGACTTTTTATCGCAGTGTAAACGTCTTAATCATGTATGGATGACTGTGGGGACGTCTGCAGGTATCAACAGTACGTTTCTCAGAAGGCTAAAGCTGGACAACCCATGTTGTCCGGTGTTTTATAGTCTTATTCAGACGCATAATCTTACTCAAGGCGATATCCTATCAAAGACCCTGGACCCTTACAAAATACGACCTAATTAGTTGTGTTGGCGGGCCAACCGATAGAATTTCATGGTTCCTTAACGGCATTGTAAACCAGTTGTTGACCAAGGTACCCTCACGCCTGACTAACACAAACAAATTCCTTGAACATCTGCACAACTCTAACCTCGGAGAGAGTTGTGTAGTAGAGTCATTCGATGTAACATCACTTTACACAAATGTCCAAAACGATCAAGCCCTGCAAGCACTATCCGAATTATTGGATATGCATATCGGGGAAATTACCACCTTTGGACTTCAGAAACTTCACATCATGACTCTAGTAAGGGAATGCTTGAATTGTAACATTTTTAAATGGTCAGGTTCATGTTTTTCACAACTTACAAGGGAGACCCATGAACTTCCCCCAAATATTCTCAACGTGACCTATATGGTCTTGTAGAGCATCGGACGAGGGTCACAGAACTGTGTTTCGTTTTTGCAACGGACCACTGGGCCATCCGAAAATGGCAAAAATGGCATCTCTTCAAGGCGGGTTGATAAGGCAAAAATGACACCTGGATTGGCCCTGTTGTGCTCAGAACTTAGCCTACAAAAGGTTTGGAGCTCAAATTAAAGTCAGACGATAGTAATACGATAATTTCCTACGCCTCCTAGACGAAGCTGCAGCTGCATTCAAGCGATTCATTCGCAATGGCAACGAAAGCGACTGAGTGGCCGAGTGGACAGCGAAGCGGACTTGCGGGAGGAGCGTCGAGAGTTTGGTCCAGAGAGTGATCCTGCTACTTGCTTTTTGGACTGCTCCCGTTTTTGCAGATGAAGAGTACATTTTGGCTGCAAAAATGGGAGCAGTCCAAAAATCAAGTAGCAGGATCACTGCGGTAGCTTACCGTATTATAGGCTAGTGGTGAATAAGGGTGCCGAAGTCATGACTATCGATTTCGTCCAGACTTGCCTATGGGAATTATTTAAGCTGCGGACCACGAATCTGTCGCTCTTTTTCTAAATTATCACTTTGCTTGCACTACATTCCATCGAAGGTCGAAGTCGAATGTCGGAAAATAGGTCTGACCACATTGGAGAAGAAAGCGATCCTATTAACGTAGACAGCTTTACGCACCCATATCTGTCGTAACCTTTCGTAATCGACCGAAAATTTAAAAATTGGTATCATATCCGTGATCAGCACCCCAAGTAACCACCGTGGGCGATGTTTGAGCGATTTTTTTTTCTCAACCTTTCCTCGACCTCTGTAGTCGTGAAGGGCAGCAGTACCGATTATTCTGCATACACTCCTCTACTTACACATATCGATGTAACCTTCTGCCATCCATCGCTTCACTGAAAGTGGTTGTCAAATTGGCGATCTGCATCCCAAATAACCCTAGAGATGAATTTCGGACCAATTTTTCCGACCTCTGGAGTCGAGGGAGTAAATGTGAATGCTCCTATTTGCAATTCCCCGACCCCTCTCCCGTAAGTGTTTACGAGAGTGGTGAGGAAGAAATGCAAAGCAAGGCGACCAATCAGACGAGGTGGATAAAATATGCTGTACTTGGTAACACTTAGCTGAAATAGTGAAAGTTGCGAGAAGAATAAAAAGCAGTCTATGTAGAAATCCGAAGAATGATGGGCGTCTCTGGATGATGGGTCAAATCAATACTTGACGATCGTGTTCGCGAATGAGGTGACAGCGAGAAACACTTCCAAAACTAATTGAGAACATTCGAAAGCGGTGATATGGAGACACCATCTGACAAGAACTTCCTCAGTGAGACAAACATGGTTTAGTGGACGCTCGGCATCACCCCACACGACAAAACTAGCGTCATCCTCAGCTAACAACAGGTCGAAAGCGGGGTTAGGTAGCAAAGAGGTACCCTATCGAGGCCAAAATGTACTGTTTATTTGCAAAAATGGGAGCACACCACAGAGCAAATCGCATGGACATTCCCGGAATCGAGGCCTCGACCCCTCTCCCGTAAGTGCGCCTCGTTATCCACTCGGCCATCCAGTCGCTTCTGACACCGTTTCGAATGAACCACTTGAATGTGCACTGCAGCGCAGCTTCGTCTAATAAGCGTAGGAAATTATCGTATTACTATAATCTAAGTTTAATTTGAGCTCCAAACCTTTGTAGGTTAAGTTCTGAGCACAACAGGGCCAATCCAGCTGTCGCTTTTGTCTTATCAGCCCGCCCTGAAGTAATACCATTTTTGCCATTTTCGGACCACCCAGTGGCCGTAGCAAATACAAAACACAGTTCTGTGATTCTCGTTCGATGCTCTAGAAGACCATATAGGTCACGTTGAGAATCTTTGGGGGAAGCTCATGAGCATCCCTTGTTAGAAGGTTGGCCATGGGTCAACGATTAGCTTCGGTTCTTGCAAGGTGTTTCATGAGCAGAATTGAAAGGCCTATGTTCGAACGCTTCCGCCTATTGTACTGCAGGTACATAAATGACTGTTGTGTTATAACTTCGGCACAGTCCGAAATGAATGAGTGTTTTATATTGTTAAACCAACAATCGTAGTACATTAGACTTACCGGAGAGGTCCCAAAGGATAGTTGGCTCGCCTATCTGAACACACAATTCAAAGTGTCCAATGGACTCGTTACTGTGAATGGTGAACGCAAACCGAGCTGAAAAAAAAAACATTTTGACTCATGCGAGATCTGCTCATCCTGCCGCCGTTAAACGAACCGTTGTTGGAAACACGTTCCGCACGACAACAGAATGTGCTCAGGTCCTCAAGAGCGTAAAGAATCTTTCCAACTAGCCTCGGATATTGCCATTCTAAATGGCTACACGGCTCCTCATCGTTAGCAACGATTTCACACTAACCGAAGAGAAAGTCCTCGTCTAGATATGTTGACGTTTGTGGTCCCCTTCACCTCCGACAACGTCACGCTGCACTGCAAAGCGCTCTTGTAAGAGCACAGCTGCAAAATGATCTTATCCTAATGAACACTCTCAATGATAACATCAGACGGGGTCCGTAATAGACTTTACGACGCAGTGCGTTTTGGAGAACTGCATTACATGTCCAAATGCTATACATATCCCTGCGTCTGTAATGTACTTCACTAGTTTTGGAAGTGTTTCTCATGTGCGACATCACTTAAGAATGTGAATGGCAAAAATTGCTTTGATCCATCTCCACTACATGATGACACTTCTATGCGGTTCCACTGAAAATGTCCTCTTTCGACTTTTGCCAAATGTACTTACTTATATCACTCATAAAGTGTTTGATCCACCCCGTTTCGTCGATCGTGCTGCTACCCGCTTTTGTCCCGACCACCCCAGACCTCGTAATGGGTCGTCATTGCATATGCGGAGATCACTGTACTTTAGCGGTTCGGGATTTATGGAAATGTATTGGGTCAAACTTTCTAGGGGTTATTTGGGGGTCACGAGCATCCGTTTTCGCTCCTATGAAAGGTCTACGAGAGGTGACGAAAGTATGGTTTATGGTAGGGTTATGGTGGAGACAGGATAACAGACTTTGCGCAACGGAGTGTCATTGGGATGGTGATCAGGACCTTGACATACGCTTTCAGCATATGAATTTTAACACGTTGACGACCGCGCAATTTTCGCCCGTCGGGCCTGCGGGACCGCGCGTATTGCGCGCGTGTGACACGATATTTCGTCACCTTAGCTTAGCATAAATTGAATTTTCAAAATGCACACCACGAATCTAGTATCCGCTCTCAAAATTTTGGTGTTGTTTTTGAAATATTCCTTAGATCTTTTCTGTTCCGCAATAAGCTTTTCTCCGTTCTCCATTTTGATGGCAAAATTGGAGAATGATTGTTTTTGATGCGGAACAGACTGAAAAAAGAATAGACTGAAAAATTCTAGAGTTTCCATCAGAAATCTCAACCGACTGCAAAGAATCTAGCTAAGAGGATTAATACAGAATGCAGTGGATGCAACAAATTATGTTATTTAGATTGCTTCCAACTCATAGCTATTGACTGTAGATTAAAAATGTTTTCTGTCTGGACTTTATTTGTGAAGTTGATCTCCTAGTGACGTTTGATAACATCCAAGTGATTGTAGTTCGTAATCATGCCTGTTTGTTACTTTCATTGAATGAAGTCTAGGAATAACTCTGAAGTTCAATGGATAGCTGGTTGATGTCATAGTAGGTTGCCTCTGATATATTCTCATGTAGCCATACCACTCGTAAGTGATCATAATCGGGCGAAATTCGAGAAGCGGATATCAGATTCGTGACCATCACCTCAAATAACCCTAATCAGGGAGATTGGACAAAGGTGGTGACAACACCAGTTATCGGTATGGGTGGCAGGTGTCGTATTTTACCAAACGGACATCGTCACTGCGTTCAGCATCTTGACTGTGCTCCCTAGACAAAGTTTAGGCGATGGTAATGTCACTCTGATCGAAATAATACTGTCGCGCACCATTGCGCGACACGGTCCCATGAGACAGAATGGCTGTCGCGTATCATTGCGCGACATTGTCGTCAACGTGTTAATGCTATTTCTATCTTCAAGTAAGGTCTTGGAAAGGAAGAGCGGCTATGAGCAAAACAGTTATTGAAACAGTTACAGTTTCGCAGTAATTGTACTTACTGCAACATACCGTGATCTATCGTAATACCGAAAACCGATTCCAGGTTAGTGGTCAGTACCCAAAATAAGCCCATATACGAAGTTTGGGCATTTTTTGTCGGTGCAATAGCAATAATAAGGAGAGAGTGGTCAGGAAAACACGGGTCGCAAGATGACAAACAATAGGGCTTGGTGAATCATTTTTTTGAGCTCTTTTTGAATATGCTAAGTGCGCCACCTAGGAGAGTTCGTTGTAAAGGTGCTGTGGTCGGGCCTGCCTCTAGATAAATCTAATCCTAGTAGCGGCGACGTTTCAGCAGGCACTCTCGGCCTATTTGAAAAGTTTGAGTCTGCTGCTTTTGTGGTCGCTGAATGTCTTCTGCCTGAGCGCTGCAGCTGACAGATGTCGTTCCAGGCTTCCTGTCCTTCGGCGGCGCCTACATCTCCCTGGTGATGAAGTACCTCGACAACTTGCACAAGAGCTTCGCGTCTGCAGTCTCGATCATCCTCGTCGTCATCACCTCCTATTTCATCTTCAGCGACGTGTTCATAGGCGCATACTTCGTGGGCGGCACCGCTATAGTTGTGTTCGCCGTCCTGCTTTACAACTCGGTCCCCGAGTAGATGGTCTCAGAAGCGAACTTGTTAGGTGCTCTTTCTAGGACATGATTGTTCGGTTAGTTCCTTTTCACTTGCCTTTCCGGCTGGCGACGGAGCTGCTCCTCGTTTTACTTTTCTTGCGTTTGCCAGTCCCTCGGAATAGTTACTGAATAGTTTGGTTGCACTTCTTGTTCTGCCTGACTCACCTCGCACTGCACCGTGCGTTCGCCGTTTTGTTCTGCTCACAACTTGTTAGAGAGAATTTCGGAAACTTGCCTTCTATTGAGAATCCTGTGAAATGCACGCGATTCAGCTGCGGCTCACCAATGTCTGTGATCTTGAAACGCCTTGTTGCCTGCTCTCCTAGTCCAGCTCATATTTATGGGCTTACATATTTACATCACATATTGAACAATCCGTTGAATCTACCGGCTACTGATAGGGATTCAATAAATACTTACGTCCATGAGAGGCCGAAACAAGGAAACAGGAGAATATAGGGTGTAGCCAGCGAGCACTTGTTGGAGAGTGAAAGCCTGATTGAGGAGCTGGCTCTTCGTTGCAGTGAGGAGCACAACGACGGATCGGAATTGAGTGATTGACGTGACTGGCCGCATTGGACAAAGTGCTCCGGTCTCGTCGATGACCGTGGGTCGAGAAGTCTCGAGTCGGTTCGAGAACGTGTGGACCGAATTGTAGAGGGCTATGAGGGCCGCAAGTGATAGCTGCCTAGCCCCTGACAGCGAGCCTCCGTGTGCTACCTTCACAGTCAACTGGGCCGAAGGTTCACGCCGTTTTCTGGCCTTCGACTTAAACTTCGTAGCTCTGGTCGAGTGGAACCGTTCCTTCGAGAATAATTGCTGTCACCTTGTGTGCTTTTCTGCTAGCAAAATCAGTTGAATGTGTTTCCAACTTCTCTCTTCTTGAAGCCTCGGCAGGGTGAGTTAGTGTGTTGTCAGTATGCTGTCCTGCCAATTGAAAGGGCTCCTAACTGCGAAGATTCAGGCTGCTATGGCTTCCAGTCTGCCTCAGGGCATTTCTGACATCCTCACACGGCTTGATTTCCGTCGCAGAAACCTGCCCGGAGGTCCAATAAAGTGACATGGTTTAAGAAACATGTCTGATGGTGAGATGAGTCAGACCTACGCAGGGCGAAACTGATATTAAGTGTCCAAGTTCTGGAACTTTCGGTGAAAGAATATGGCCAACTTTGCGACGCTGTTAAATTAATATTAGCATCTGAATTATACTATTGTCTCAATTTAATGCTATTATCTAACAAGCCAGAGGATCCGATGAAAAAATAAACCCAAATTCACGCTTTATCCATCACTAGATGGTTATTCATCCTCAATTCTGAGACGATGGCACTAAGGTAAGTAGTAGTACAGTCAGTGGCCGCAAGGTCGGCTAACACTTGTTCCGTTGCTGGAGAATTTCGGCCCAAAATGTGGGATCCTGAATGAAAGAACAGAAAAACGGCAGCCTAAGCAGGTGAGAGTGAACTTTGAGAAGAAAAAGCTGCCTCTGAACTACAGCAACTGCTCCGACGCGAATCGGTTATGTTCTCCTACTTGCTCCTCCAAAGCGAAGCTTGTAGCATGGAATCTCCTCCATCTGCGCTTGGTGCTCGTCCTACTGTATCCCAAACTGGAAGAAAAATGGCTGCACATCGAACGCTTCACCAGCTGGCCCTACAATGAGCACTTCTCTCATCTCTTTCGCTCATTGTTACCGACTGGCCCGCCACATTAACTCTGTATTGACATTTGTGTGACGCTATGCTCCATGTTCTCCTTAGGGCTGCTCTGTTGCAGCAGCCTACTATATTATTCTCGCGTACTTGGGATATGTTCCAGAGAGCTCGCACCAAAATTCTCCAACGGCCGGGTAATCGTTTAATGTTCTCGCAACCATCTACCGCTCTCCCTTGTAAGGAACTAAATCTGCTCTGAAGGGGATTGCTAGAGGCACTTCACACACGCCAGATACTGTTTTCAGCTATCGATAAACGGTCATCCTCCGATCCAGCAGTTCTTTTGGTCGAACCTCCGATCCAGCAGTTCTTTTGGTTGAAACCCGCCCCACCCAAAGGTGGCTGCAAGCTGGTCTGTACACACGATAGGGCCAAAACGCTACCCACAGGTTGTAATCTAATTTTAGGTAGAACACGCGGTATTGTGCGCGTCAGAATTCATTGGTTGTAATGGTATATGGTTACTACGCCTTTGTTGGTGCAGGATTCAAAAACTACCCACTCCAGAAGAGCCCGTCTTTACGTATGTATGACTCGCGCTAGATAGACAAGGCAACAATAATCGCAAACAGGTGCTTGCGTGCAGCAGAGCAGCGGAGCGCCCAAGCGATTGCGGGCAATTGACAACAGACGTGACCTCATAAATGATGTTTCTGACCATGGAATGCGTTCAACCTCCCATGGAACCTTGAAGAAAGACCGTAACGTAGATCGCTAAAAGATCCTGAAACGTGGTTACAAATACGCGGACCAAGATTGCTTAATGACCCTCCAAGCGAGTTCTGGCCGCTCAAAGTTCGCCATGTCGTCTGCTGTGCGGGCGCATTGACCCGCTGTGGACGAAGTGTTGCTTAATCAGCACAACTGAAACGATGTCACTTCAACAGCAGCGGTAGCGTAGTGGTAACGTTCATGGCCCACCGGAGTCACCGGTTCGATTCTTCACCCTTCCGGGTACATCCCTGCTTTTACGGCTTTCTTCGATTAGACCCTTTATTGTCATTTCTACCACATTTTCACCAAAATAACATCCATTTGCATTCGTCGAGTTCTTAGAGGATGGAAAGATAACAAAATTTGATCTAAACGTGAAAACGTCAAAACGGGGCCAGATTAGTGGTCAGCACCCCTATTAGCAAAGTTTGGATTGGATGAAATCGGTGCTCCGACATCACCGTGCCTTCAGCTTGGAGCCTAGAGCGGGCTTCACATCTCGGTCGCCATAATGGATCAAGGGTAAGCATTCAAGGTGGCAACCAAGTGAATATGTGCGCGGTGCTACACAACAATAAATTTTGTGATGCTGGGCCTATTGCCTTTTTGACACCTGCGGTAGAAAGAAACCATAGGTGTTTGCATTGTGAGCAGTACACTTCCCTCACACAATTTTCGATTCACAGTTCTTCCACCATGCTGGCATGATGTTCGTACATCGGCAGCTATTTTCAGCGTTTTGGATTCTTGTTATTTATGGAAAGAATTCTAATGCACACCACGTTTTCATCTTCAAACACGTCGACTATTCGGATACCAATAGGACTTTTGTCCAAATTATCTATGCTTAACTTTCACCCAGTTATAGTGAAGTGGATTGGAGAGTTTTTAAGCAATCGAACATTCCAAGTGCGTCTGGGGCAGTCCCTCTCTGGGGTCAAAGCCATCTCCAGCGGCGTGCCTCAAGGAGGTGTCTTATCGCCAATCTTATTCAATCTTTACACTGCTGATTTACCAACAATCATAGAACCCACTGGGGTCAAGGTCAAGATGTACGCTGACGACATTAAGTTGTATAAGGTAATTGTAGATTCGGAGGATGTTGGAAGGCTTCAGGAGGCGGTGGATCTGCTCGTCCAGTGGAGTAAGAGGTGGCAGCTTCCGCTGTCTCCGAGTAAAACTGTGTACATGTCCCTTCACCAGGGCCGTCCCCCTGACTCTCGTGAGTACCATATCGACAATTCTATTATTGAGGCGGTGAGTAGCGTCAAAGATCTTGGTTTCCACTATGACGCTAAACTGGATTTCTCCGAGCACGTGTCTAATTGTTGCAGGCGCGCCCAACATAGAACCTATCAGATTTTCAAAGGTCTGACTACCAGGAATAAGGCTGTTTTGATATGGGCTTATAAGTCGTATGTGCGTCCGTTAGTGGAGTCTTCCACTACGGTCTTTTCCCCCAGTAGGAAAAACCTGATTAATGCGCTGGAGAAGGTACAGAATAACTTTACTCGCAAAGTGCTTATACGTACTGGCGGCTTTTTATACTCCAGGGTACCTAAAGCCACGATAAGGAATAACTACCTAGGTCTCCATTCCTTAACATCTCGTAGAAAAATCTTTGATATTTGCATGGTCTACAAGTTACTCCATCAACCGCGTTATAGGGAGTCCAGGTTTTTTACAATGCGAGTTTCTCATACTAAGGGAGAGCATGAAAAGATTTTCCTTCCCTGCCCTTGGAGCAGGTTTAAGGTAGGCCTTTTTCCTCATAGGGCTGCAAGCGCGTATCTTAGGGCAGCGAAATGCATGCAATCCTCCTTTTCTCTGGAGCAGCTTAAGCGGTCCGTTCAAAAGTCGTTGCTGAGTTACGAGGCTTAGTACTGAGGTATCTCCTTTCTTTCTTTCTTTTCTTCGACTATGGTTTGCTCGGGAATTGGGCTGTGTTGTGCTATTTTTGATTGCAGACCTGATGCCACGTCACTCGATTTGTTGTTGTTTTACGGTTTTTTACAGAGTATGTTCTCTCTATGTTGCGCTTCGGTTGTAACTGTCCTATTGCTGTGTTTGTTTATCTAACGGCCGCGCTTATCGCGTAAGTATTGAATAAATAAATAAATAATAGGCACGTGTACGAACAGCATGGTACGATTCCCGACGTCGATTTTTTTTTTGCCCAATCTTCGGCTGAAGGTGTTATTTGGGATGCTGGTCACGAATCTGACATCGATTTCTGAAATTTCAGTCTAGTATAGCAGGTTAGGGGTAGGCATAGATAGATAGGAAGGAAGAGCGATGAGAACGAGCATCAGTTTCGTCCAAACATTGTGTATGGGGGTTATTCGGAGTGCTGGTCAAAGAGCCCGGCAAGTGTAAATGACCGTTGTTACCCAGTGTTTGTTCAAAATGTGTTGGAAATGAAAATAAAGGGTCCCATCGACGACAAACAACATAATGCCAAAAACCACCTGCGAATCACACCCATGACCCCACTCCTGATAAGTATGCCGTCACTATGCCATCGCATATTAGCTGTGCTGATTATGCAACACTTCCTCCACAGGGCGTCAACACGCCCGCAAGGTGCTGAGTTACCACAGCATCTTTTTTTTGAAGTGTACGTACTGCGGTTTCTCACACGATTAAACATTATGAGTCCTAACGTAGTCGAAGGAAAGGAAGCAAATGTAACTGCGGCATATGAAAGAATTATCGTTGAGAAGGAAAAGCTCCTTGCTGTCAAACCACAGCGATTGTTAGAGGATAAGGGTAGTTCGAAAACAAACGAGGGCATGACAGACCCACGTTGGCTTGAGCATCGCTCGAAAGCCGACATGAACGACGAACAACAATCGCTCAATGCCCACGATGCCTCGCCCAAGCACGGCAGTCGACACTATACTTGTGCTTTTTCAACATTTTTCGAATGAACAAATAAACGAATGACCGCATTTTTCGAAAAATCGAATAAGCGAATAACCGAATAACACCATTTTTCAGTTATTCGAATTTCCGAATTGTTGGAATGAATGATCTCTGCGATAAGGTGTTCTCGCCAGTGGTATGAAAGGCCGCTGGTGAGGTTGGTTGTATTCATTCTTCGTCTGCGATAAACCAGTGCGTCTGCCAGTTGTAACACTGGCGATCAGGATCGACTCCATGAAAGCCCTACCAGCCATCCTACAAGCCGTACCACAGCAACTCGACGTCCAGGGAGCAGCACTACAACAGCTCATGGAGAAGCTGTGCGCGGTGAGTACAAACTCGTCCTCGGTCGGGGTCGTAATTGAAAGTTTCAATCGGCCTGTACAGAGAATCGAAAATGGCGTGCTTGTCTTTGAGCACGATAGCAGCTCCGGCAGATTCGATAACGAATCCATCGAACTGGATGAAAAAGACAAGACGAGACTTCTCGTTTCTCGTCTTGACGAGGATTGTCACCGTAGGCTGACGAGTGCGATTTCCCCTAAGCAACCTTCAGACTTGCCATGGGAGGAAGTTGTCCAGGTACTAAATCGCTTATTCGGAACAGCAAAGACACTCTTCAGGCGCCGGTTCGAATGCTTCAAGGTCAGGTACGAAGGTCAAGACTTCAATAACTACGAGACGATGGTCAAAGCCAAATGTACGGATGCCCATTTCGACTCGATCGACTTTGATGGTCTCCAATGTTTATTCTACGTAGCCGGATTCCAGGGGTCCGAATTTGCCGACTACCGTACCCGGTTGCTAAGGAAGCTTGACCAAGCAGAGAAAATCACTCTGAAGGACCTCACGGCTGAATGTCAACTCATCAAATCGTACAAGGATGCCCGACTTCTCGAAGGCACACCTGCTGTCAACGTTGTTCGTCGCCAGAAGTTCCAACTTGGAAAAAAAGAGGAAACCTCTGCGACCACAACGAGATGAGTCTTCACCCAAAGCGATTCTCCATCGACCAGGCAAAAGCACATTTAAGCCAAGGGCACCTAGTTAGAC
Organism: Heligmosomoides polygyrus bakeri; assembly: GCA_947359475.1. Taxonomy (NCBI): domain Eukaryota; kingdom Metazoa; phylum Nematoda; class Chromadorea; order Rhabditida; family Heligmosomidae; genus Heligmosomoides; species Heligmosomoides polygyrus. Next base: position 68,227,711 of record OX375867.1, read on the forward strand.
CGACCGCTATAGTCGAAATCGACATATCGCTGAGGTAACTCTTATCTCCGAGTTCAACTGGAACACACTCGGAAAACCCACCTTACAACGAACACACCTCACTGCCTACGCAGCTAATGGTACCCCACCCCCCCCCCTCAAAATCCATGGAAGCTGACACTGAGTTCACTATAAGCTGTTCATCAGGAACACAATGCGTAGGACAGGGAACATGCTTCGTAACCAAGGAAAACTGCAACGTTTTCGGAATGACATGGATCAGACAACTACCGGACCTCTATCACGCCGTCCGAAAGTAGTTCTATCATAGTAGACCACATCGCTGGTTTCCGAGATACCACCGTTGCCAAGCTGAAGACCGATTTCGCGGACGTCTTCGCTCCCGGTCTTGGCAAATGAACCATGGCAAAGGCCACGCTGCTGCTGAAACCCAACTCGCAGCCAATTTTGAAAAGGAAACGTCCAGTGCCCTACGCCACCGTCGCGGCCCTTGACAATGAAATTGATCGCCTACTCACGGAAGGCGTAATTTCTCCCGTGACGTACTCCAGATGGGCTGCACCCATCGTCGTAGTAAAGAAATCCAACGGAACTATTCGACTTTGCGCAGACTATTCGACCGGACTAAATGAAGCATTGATGTTACACCAACATCCTTTGCCTACACCGGAAGATGTTTTCACTAAGCTCAATGGCGGAACTGTTTTCACCCAGATCGATCTCGCCGACGCTTGAGGACTGTTCCAATACAATCGTCTACCTTTTGGTGTAAAATCAGCACCTGGCATCTTTCAGCAGATCGTCGATTCGATGATAGCTGGACTCGACGGATGTGCCGCATATCTTGACGATATCATCGTTACTGGCCGAACGATAAAGCAGCACACCGCCAACCTCGAAGCATTATTCAAGAGGATACAAAAATACGGATTTCGCATTCGTAGTGAGAAATGCAGCTTTCTCATGCCGAAGTTACGCTACCTAGGCAATATTATTGATGAAAACGGACGTCGGCCAGATCCAGCCAGAATCGAAGTGATCAAAAGATGCCACCACCAAAGGACATTGTACAACTGAGGTCGTTCCTGGGTCTACTCAACTACTATGGAGCCTTTGTTAAGGAAATGCGCCAACTGCGGGAACCTTTCGACAAATTGCTCAGGAAAGACGTCCTATTCTGCTGGTCACCCGAATGTCAACGAACTTTTACTACTCACTCACTACGACTCCTCAAAGGAAATAGTTATGGCAGCAGATGCTTCGGAATACGGAATCGGAGCAGTCATATCCCACCGATTCTCCAACGGAATAGAAAAACCAATTTACCACGCATGTCGTTCTCTATCGACTGCCGAGAGAAATTATGGGCAAGTGGAAAAAGGAGGCCTGGCCCTGGTTTTCGCTGTGAGAAAATTTCACCGATATCTCCATGGCCGTCACTTTACACTCCTGACAGATCACAAACAACTTCTTGCGATCTATTGAAGCAAAAAGGGAATACCAGTCTATGCGGCCAATCGTCTACAGCGCTGGGCTTTACTGCTTCACAACTACGATTTCACTATCGAGTATCGCAAACGACAAATTTTGGACAGGCAGATGCATTGTCGCGTCTCATTGCAGAACAACAGACTGCAGAAGAAGACGTCGCGATCGCCAACATAAACACGGACGCTATTCACCTGTTGGAACATGCGGCGACCAAGCTACCAATCACTGCGGAAACAATTGCCGAACATATTCTCAAGGATCCACTCCTGAAGGATATCTTCGTTGTGTTCAACTTGGACAATGGCCAAGGAAGGAAGCACGAATTTTGCATTTCAAAAGAATCCGCAACAGCTTGTCCACACAACAAGGCTGCTTAATGTTTGGAGATCGTATCGTCCATTGTGCATGGGCTGAATGCTTGTAACAATCTTGTTACTACTTGGCTACATTAACCTGTACTGTGCATCTTTCAACGTTTTCCGGCAACCAGTAGCTGCAATTATGCCGATTAACCTCTTCATTCAGCTTGAATGTTGTTTCATCAGTCCACAGAATCCGTCTTGGAAAGTGGGGCTCCTGCTCACATTTGAATTGTGAAATCGATAAACTTGCATGCCGCGTGTCTTTCACCTCATTGTCAGCTTCTAAACGTTGAGAGAAGCACAGAACAGGTTAATATGGCCAAGTAGTAACAAGATTGTGACAAGCATTCAGCCCATGCACAATCAATCGAGTCTGAAATGCAAGGTTTTAGGTGGTGGAATTGCGCAATCTTGACTGTTAACACGCTACAGAAATCCCGTAACCCTGCACTTTTATATGAGCCTCAAACATCTTCAAAAGTTTCACTAACAGCAATGTTAGAACCTTTCCAATAGTACCTGCATCTTTTATTAGGGGGGGGGGGGCAAAAGTAATGAGACACCCCATGCCGTGTCCATATATCTCGTGGCTGGAGTCTGGGGTTCGTGCTTATCGTATTTGTATGTTTGTATGCTACCTACTGAAGGCCATCTGAGAAGTTATCACTTCCGCTCTTTCCAGAAGCATGCCAAAACTCCAGTCTGTCTCATGCTGAAAACCCAGTCTGACGAGTCGACCTGTGTCGCGCAAATCTCGCCCCAATTCCCAACCCCGAGCAGCTTGGGCTCAATATTCACGCAAGATGAGAAGTACGTCTTCTACCTAAACCCTGCCAAGCAGCCAGTCTGGGTGAGGCCCGTTGACCCGTTACCGACCTTCGTTCGGCGAGATGTTCACGGCGAGAAGCACCTTTGGAGCTTTTGGGCCTGCGCCCATGAATCTGTTTACCGGAAACTGTTTCCCAAGAGCACTACGATGAACTCCAAGGCCATGGTGAACGAAATAGAAGAGATGGGCCGACGACTCGCTCTTATTGATTCGCAGCGCTTCAAGACGGTTCTCCTCTTCGACAACGCCGCATCCCACCGGGAACAAGTAACCACGGACAAGCTTGGCCAGCTGGGCTACGTTCACATGCTTCACCCACCGTATTCGCCGGACATCTCTCCATGCGACTACCACCACTTCTTGGGCCTAGGACTTCCTGGTCGGAAGGGACACAAGAACCCAAGCAGTCCTTGACAGCCATATCGAGCAGTTGATCAACACCAGGCCCAAGCAGTTCTGGAAGGATGGGACCAGGAAGTTGGCTGAGCGATGGCAGCAAGTCATTAACCTTAATGGCGGACACATTCCTCAGCATCGTTGAGTTGTAATTGAGTTATAAAGAGATAAAGATTTTTTTCAATTTGTCTCATTACTTTTGCCCCCCCCCCCTAATAGAACACCCTGCGTTTTTTGCAATTCGTAGTGTGTTTTCAAGTTATAAACCTTAAAAGAAGCTCAAATCAATCGAAATTGTGAAGAAATTATGGCAAGCATTCAAGCGAAACACAGTCAATCGAGTGTAAAATGCAAAATATCTACCGAGCGCATGGCCCATTCCACACCGCTCATATGTCAGAAAATTTCCATTTTCTTAGCTTTCACATGGGCTCGCAACTCCTTCGCTACCTTTACTATGAGCAAAGTTATCGCCTTTCAAACAGTGTGTACATTTTTTGAGACACCCTGTATTCACCAAACCCAACCCGTAACCGAGTGTCTTTTTATCGAACTTCTGGACGCCTTCGCTTCTGTGAAACAACATGATGTCGAGTTCGCCACCGATGGTTTTAAACAACACAATTCATCAGATTTCTGACGGTGAGAAATACGATCTTTTCAAGTCGGCCACATCGGTGAAAGAGTGTGACATATGATATTTCTAGCTTGAGTGCAAAATGCTTTCTTAGGGGAGTTACAGTTTTTTAAATACAAGTCATAAAAGTTGACAGAAACCACTACTAGCCACACTTGAGTCCACTTCTAGCGAGCAGATTTGAAGAGAAACTATCATCGCCTGCGATGATGCTCAAGCTCTGGCAGGTCAGGAGGCTTGACGCTGACATGCAGCGAGTAGACCAATTGGTCTCTCAATAAACTCTGTCTCATCTCTTGTACTTGCCATCACATCCACTGAACCACCGCGTTATTAGGACGCATAAGTCCTTCGCCGTATACATTTGGTGCAACGGCCTAACAAGCCTAAGTCTCCCGTGTCAAAGTGTAACAGGTTTGGGGCCTGGAGCATAAGGTCGATCGAATATAAGATCGCATTCTCTGAATCCAACAGAATAAGTCTGTGGTTAAATACCTGGAGCACAAAGTCGATTCTATTCCTCGATCGCACTTTCTCAATAAGAAAGTTAACTTTCCCGTACGCTAAAAGTACCTGAAGCACCCTTCCCTTCGTCGCTAACAACATTGAAGGAGAATTTTTTAAAAAATGGCATTCCATTCAAGGAAATTAGCAACCATATTGTGCTCAACCACGCTTCGTGATTTAGTAGCGCGCTAAAAAGAGCATGCAGTTAGCCTAAACTGCGCAATTCAAAGTGACTTTAACAATGAGAAATGCAAGTCTACCATAGATCGTTTGGAAGAGTACATAACAGAATTAGAAGAGGGCGAACAAAGCCTTCAAAAACTTTTTATCGAGTTAAGGGATGAGTACTGAACTGCAAATGATAAAGCAGAAAAAAGAGTTAATGATTGAATTAGAGGAAAGTGAGCCAGAATCTCAACTGCACAAGGTTACTGCAGAAGCTGTCGACATTACTTATACTTTAAGGGCACGTGTTGACGAATTAAGGTGCAGTAAAGAAAGGAAAAAATCCAATTTGGGCACTGCTTTCAAAACAACAGTGTAGTTGCTGCCGCAGTTCCAACAGCCTCAGTGTTTCAAGGTAGCCAACTGAGTTACGAAAACATTGAAGCAAATACCAGTCCCGTAACAGTGCAGGTAGCGAAGGCAGGTCAAGCAGTACACCGCTCCATAAAGGCTCCGGAAATGTCCTTACCAAAATTTTTCGGTAAAATCAGAGGAATTTTCAGAGTATTGGGCAGTTTTTGAGACTCTGGTTCATAAAAAGTTGAACTTCATGTCATTGAAAAGATCCTGCTCTTAAGGGAAAGCTTAAAAGGTAGGGCAAAATCCGCCATACGAGGCATGAAGCCACTGCCGCATAGCCATGAATGGATGATACAAATGCTGAAGGATACTTACTGCGACTATTCAATAAACAGGTCATAAATTGCCCGAAAGCTGCTAAATTTAAGACCAGCTAGTGATTTTGTGAACAGCTACTCCTTAGTCCCCGGAAAAATTCAGGTTTTGATTAACCAAATGGAAACCGCAGGATATGACGTTAGGTCTACATGTTACCCAATTGGGATCGAAACCATGTTGTCCAAGTTTCCTCATAGTATTGTTAAGTCTGTGCTCATACTAGCAGAGCAGTGCACAATCAGTCAATTGATGGACTCATGAGTGACGTCTAGAAGGAAATTGCCGTTAGGGTCTACATCGACAACAGACTGTGTGTCGCGAATGCGATGGTTCGCTCTCTTATATTCAAACTCCCGCGGGCTGTCGTATGCGGTCGGGACGCCGATGAGGCGCTCCCGAGGCTCGGCCTGCCCGCTCACGCTATTGGTCAGCGGGGACCGCGGTGCGCCGCCCCCGCCCGGCTCATTCTATTCTTCCGTCGACACGTCGAGCGGCTGCGCGGACGCGTCTCTGGGGCGCCGCAATTGTGAGCCCGCTTCTGTCGCCTTCCCGGGGATCTTCTGAGCGGAGCCTTGCTGCTCCTCACGTCGCACTCCAGCCGGCTGCAATACAGGGAGGACGGCGAGCCTGGATGGGGCTCGCCTATCCTCGGATAGCCACTACAGTCTTTCCAGCCGGAGCGCTCCCACCAGTCCTGTATTCCATGTTATCTAGCATCCATCTCCGGTATTATAGTGATGTGGCTGTGTGATGCTGATATATGAAATGAACCGTGCTTACATCTGTCTACTGTGCTGTCTACGACGAGGAAGGTGGTGAGTCTCCTATCAGTGTCTTATCGGTATTGGTATTGCTGTGTATATTTGCTGTTGTTGTTGCTAGTGGGTCAGTTAGGGGTTAGTGTTGTAGTTGGGTACCATGGGGTCTAGCATTCGGGGGTTGTGTGTGCTCAATACAGTGCGGGGTCAACACAGCACGCCCGTAGGCACCAAAGGCTGGTGCGTGGTGCGGGCGTGCGTCAATCCAGGCACTGCCCAGCGCGGGGGGTTAGAAGTCACCACGCGGAACCCCGTCTGCAGGGAAGGGGCGTAGGCTATTCACATCATGGGGTCCCCCTAGTATCCCCCCTGGGTCTTGGATTCGTGGTTACCTCGTAGCACCACCGGGTGAATGGGGGACTCCGCTCAACAGGGCATGTACCCTCGCGAGTGGGGCCACCGATTCGCAACACTGGGCAATACAATCAACAGCGAGGTCATCTTAACACCACGTAGATATGAGGCTCCGCGAGCTCAACTAAATGGGGATGTATCTTTTGCAGCATTGGTAAGCATGCATCTTTATCATGCAAAACTGTTATTGACAAATCAACCCGCAGAAGAATTTTAAATGAGCAAAATAGATGCTGGAAGTGTTGCTCCTCACAGCATGAAAGCTTCAGCTGCCAAAAGCCGAACTGTGCAGGATCTGGATGAATGCATCACGTATCAGTGTGCTTTAAAAAGGATCCCAAGGAGCGCAGAAAAGGTACTAGATGGAATTCATTGCCACCAACCATTAAAACTACCATTATCAGACAACTAGTAATAGTTACGTAGAAAGCAGGCCTTATCGTATAAGAAATTTAGCAAATTTAAGCATTGTTTTCGCTAAAAACCAAGCCCCTAATCATTCTTCGGCTACCAATTCGCAAGCATTCATGACAGCCGAAGGAACTATATGTAACTGCAGGAAGGAAGAGGTAAAAACCATTTTCGGGCCTTCATTATATGGCAGCAGCAAGGTCATGTCAATACTGCCGGTAAACCTGTAGTGTCACCAACTAGCAAAATAACTGTTGCAAACAAAAAAGTGTTCAAACGAACAATAGCTAGCGATGTACAGAACCAGTCACTGAAGCAAAGTCCACCCACATCAAAAAGTGAGAAGAGCGTTGCGTCTATCAAGCAACCGCGCGAACATTGGCCAAGCCACTTTATTGGCTGGACCGTCTACGTCAACAAGAATATATCCTCAATTGCGCAACAAACAGTACCACAAAAAATCAATATTGAAAAAGAAGTGATGGTTTACGCTAGCGGAGTTCCTGGACCTACGCTGGAGAAGCTAAACAGAGAAATCCTCGCAAGGCCGCCAGAACATTCACATGTTCAGTGAATTATGCTTTTTCAAAAATGTGTTCTGTACCGATTGAGGTTCAAGATCTGTCATGTTATCTTTTCTTCCAAACGTCGTCGCCGTCTACAACTCTAAGGCCTATGTTATACTTCGGCGACGCGTCGCCGACGCTGCGACACGTCAGCGACGGCCCGTCACCGACGTCGGCCAACGCTGACGTCACCAGCGACGTCGCCGACGTCGCCACAGACGTCGCCGACGTCGCCACAGACGTCGCCGACGTCGCCACAGACGTCGCCGACGTCAACAGATTCTGTGGCGGCGTCGGGGACGTCGTTGACAGGAGAGCATCGGAGCGCGCTTTCAATGTCATCATTTGGCCACCAGTCTGCCTGAAAAATTAGAAATATATCTTACAAAGAACAATTAGAGAGAGAACTCCAATTTCATTATGAAAAACGAACATAGAATGTACGGCAGAAAACCGCATAGAATGTAATTTCCAGTCTTTCAAATCAGTGGTAGTAATACTACTACTTACAAAGACGACATATTTGAGTTCGGAACATAAACAAACTAAGCGTTACTTTGCGGAGTCTTTCAGTGCAATAAATCATGCAATTGCGAGATGAAAGAAGCAACACCAAATGAGTTTGCAATTAGCAGAACTGCCATGTAGCTAGCTAGCTGCTCAACTTGCCCGCCGTGCTGTCTTCAACATTCAACAAGCAGTCTGCAACCTCAATCTCAACCAGTCAACAGCCACTCTTATCGAGTAACCTACACGTCCGGTCCCTATGGTCTGCAAGAGTCGTCTATCAATCAAGCGGATCGTCGCCGACATCGTGATGCCAAACTTTTCATGTCCTAAATGAATTACATTTTTATGCAATTCAACGATTTCGTTTGGCCTCGCCGGGAATATCATCGCCTGCGATGATGCTCAAGCTCTGGCAGGTAAGGAGGCGTGACGCTGCCATACAGCGAACCCACTCCAGTTCTCGCTCCACCTGTACATAGACCAGTTGGTCTCTCAATAAACTCTGTCCATCCCTTGTACTCCCGATCACATCCACTGAACCATCGCCTTATTAGGGCGTACAAAGAGCCCCGCACACTTCTGCGGCGTTGCCGCTGCCCTGTTCTAAACCATAGGGCAGGGACGCGGAGCTCGCCGCCAGCGGCAGCGGCGATAATGATTTGGACTACTATCGCCGCCGCCACTCCAGCGGCGCCGGAAGTCTGTCTGCGCTCTGCCCTTTCGCGCCCGCAGACGATGGGTCATGCCGTTCAGCGGCGCCGGCGGCCGCCGCTGAACGGCATGACCCATCGTCTGCGGGGGTGAGGTCTTTAAGCCCTTCGCCGTGTCGTCGTATACAGAAACCGCGCCCTTAACATAAATATCCACATACTGGCACGTGCGATGGCGCTCGAAGCTAATCGCGTGTAGAAATCGTGTAATCGTGTTCGTTACACAGTATCTGTCGTACTGAAGAATAATTTCAAAGGAGACTAAGATGGGGCAGCCTTAACCTCGAAATATCAGCGGAATGTCCTGGGAGCTACGTAGTGTTGTCCGATACTGAAGTTAGGGTTGAAACAGCTCCGCCCAGTCTAGGATGGAATGAATCATTGCACCAGGAAACAGACCCCAGCAGCAAGCAGAACAAATGTGACGAAAATGTAAACAAGGAGTAGAAAGATGCAAGGATGGGAGAACACGTATACAGCTGTAGTTGTAGTTGCGCTGGTGCTTAGGAACCGCAGATAAGCCGCGAAGCTCCTACTGAAAATTGGACAGGCATTCTGTACAAGTAGACGGCACGAAGTATCGCGGTTTTCCACTTGCGCATTTCATTCTCCATCGACTACAATATTGCAAAGTAAGTTCGATATTTTGGGGTGGATACACACTTTTGAAACATAAATCTCCTGTTTCAAAAATATGTACCAAAAACGTCCTGTTTTTGCTGGAAGTGAAGCTTTTTTCTGAAAAGACAACCTAGCTAGTACCGGTTCGTAAAAACCATCGGAACGCGTTGATCTCTCAAATGTAGGGTGGATACCCACTTTTAAAACGCACTGTATATCGCGTTTTCGCTCTTTAGTTGGCATCCAGCATCTTTCTGATTATGTCGAAGCTTTGCAGTGACCTAAAAGGTTATCCAGAGACTAGAATGGGACAATTCGAACAGACGTGTGCATTCACAGCTTTCGAAAAAGAGTCCAGACTTTTACATTGGCTTACTGAGACACTGGTGAAATTGCTTGTGACATTTCAAAAGAAATTTCCTGCACTGAACTGCCGTAGGCCAGAACTATGTATGTACTTGCTGAACGTCTCTTTACTGCCAGCACGAAAGCTTCGAACAAACTGACAAAGTAACAGGTAATCAATCGAAATCCTGAGACACCAGACGAGGTGTGCAGTGGAAGCGGTGCAGCAGCATGCCCGGCGCTATGAGAAGCCGACGATCCTTTGAATATCATCCATGTTTCGTTCGGCGATCGATCGAGCCGCCTTTCCGTTTTCATGCAGAATCTCGTCCACCTGGAGAGAGCAGCCGTTGGTTGACGTCAATGAGAAAGGGTTCGGCTCAGGACCTCTTGACCGTCCTCCAGCTGCAGAAACCTCTCCCGTATCGGCAGGAACCGCTCGGCGATAGCTCGCGAGAGCTGCTTCTTGAGTTCGAACTGGTCCCAGCCGCTTTGTTCCACGTCCTCTACGGTGCGGCCCGTCACTGCTCGATAGAGATCGATCTGAAGCGGACAGATTGCATCATCTCGGCGGAAACAAATAAGGAGGAGGATGCTACCAGATTGCTAATCGCAGGACGCTTCTCGTGATCGTACGACAGCCGCGCTTCGGTGTCACTGACGGCCTTCCGGCACTTCTCCTCGATGTCGTCTGCAGAGTCGCTGATCTGCATCAAAACGAAACTGATATCCAGTCCTAAGCAATTCTGAAGAGTAGATTAGATTTGGAGAAACCGTGGACATTAGCAACGCAATTGGTGCCAGTCTTATATCTCTATCTCTTATCTATCAACTCTTCAACACAGCCTTCAAGAAATGAAATGGCGCTGGAGCTATCGCATCTTTGCAGACAGGGTGCGTAAAAAGTATTGACACACTAAACGTAGACGTTAGAAATAACAACACATAATAAAATTTAACATTTTTATACAAAATGTCAACAATGATCTAGCAAACAGAATAGCATCACTTGTATTTTATATGGGCTTCTTTACTGCGAATGCAGGGGCGAAGACGCCGAGGATAGGCATCGACGGTGCGCTGCAAGTAGTCCACGTCGATTTCGTTCCATGCTTTCACTAGATCATCCTTCACTGGCTTCATACTTTTGTGGGAAGTAGCGCAAGCCTCGTTCTCCAAAATCTTCCACATAGAGTAATTCAGCGGATTCACATCCGGTCTATACAGAGGTCATTCCTCTGCCGAAATGAAGTCCTTCAAGTTGGCGCGGCACCAGTCCTGAACAATCCTCGACTCTGCGCAGGAGTCTGATCCTGCTGGAAGATACACGGCTTACTCTCGAGGTGGGATTCGAGCCAAGGAACCAGTTACTTCTTTAGGACCTCAATACAGATAGTTCTATTGATTTACCTTCACTCCTGTATCCATGAAAACGAGAGACGCTTGTGATGAATGCACAAACCATGATACTGGCTGGATGCGCCTCCCTTGCCGCGAGCCCTCTGCCAGAATTAGCACATCGGAGGTCCTTGAAGAGTATGCAACACTTTTACAGGAGGAATGCACAAAAGTACCAAGTCACTGAAGGTCAAAGCATAGAACGAAATCGACGTGGACTACTTGCGGTGCACGATGCCTTTCCTCGTCGTCTTAGCCCCTGCACTCGCAGCAAAGAAGCCCATATAAAATACAAATGATGCTACTCTGTTCGCTAGATCATTGCTGACGTTTTGTATATAAACTTATTAAATTTTGTGATGTGTTGTTATTTGTAACGTTTACGTACAGTGCGTCAATACATTTTACGCACCCTGTACATATGATTTTGGATGAGCGCTATGCATCGAAAAGAACGAAATCTGGACTCATTGGTGATTTTATGTAAGCGAAAATCTTTTACTGAGGAGAGTCGCAAGGAGCAGCTGTACGCTTTAAATAAACAGACAAAATAAAATACAAAATAAACAAAGCGCCAAATGCACATTCCAATTGTCTCTACGACATTCCGAAGAAGTAGAAGACGTGGCGCACCCCAAAAGGGATTGATTAATGCCGTCCTATCTTGCTTCATTCTTTACCTGATCTACACGATGACTTGCGGTAGTCAGCCGTCAATATTTCGCCTTTCCCAAACAAGTTCCGTAGCAATGCACACACCCCGGGAATAGAGGACTCGGATGGCTGGACAGGAGCTAAACCAAGAACCATGATTTGGAGTGAAAGCGCCATTTCCATGTACTAGCCAACTGCTGACATAAAAGATGCAGGTCTACGCTTACCAATGCATATGGCGAGCCTCAACGACTTTCTCACGCGCTAGATCGAGGAGGCACTTTCAATGCGTGCATCAGCAGTGAATTTGAAATGAACTGCGATTACTTTTCGAAACACGACCCTGCAGCGCAGTGAGCTAGACTCAAGGAGTCCTAGCAAATCATTACGTGACACAATACGTTGCGGAACGCATGAAAGCAAAAGTTCTTGGAGGAGGTTGCGATCGAAAATTTTTATCCGCACAACCTTTGTTCACAACGTAGGAGGCGGGAGGTCATGGACGCAAACGAAAATTTGAAAAATCTTCCCTTGAACTACCCTCTACCTGAAAGAACTCAGTGAAAGAGGAGACTGACAGATCATTGGTACACCTTTGGCCTTAGGAAAAAAGTGGAATTTCTAATAATCAAATAATATTTGATTTCAGAAATATCGAATTTTAGAATATTCTAATATCGTTCGATTTGCAAAAGGTCGAGTTTCGAATAGTCGAATATTCGAATAATCCAACGTCTAGAACACTCCTATTCACTGTGGTCATCCAAGGATTAATACTTCACCTGTCACCTGTATCACCCGCCGTACCGTTGATCATCGAGTTGCTCGAGCAGGCACTAGCAGCGTCTCCATCCGTCCCTGTCGGGTGCCAGAGTGCTCCAACGGATCCTCCCCGCTCAAGGGAGTCGAAAATCGTCATGTCGTTTTTCCAGAGCTTTCAAGAACAAGTCCGGCAAACGCGTTGATGGCGTGCAGGTGCTCTCTTGACATCCAGCGAAATCCACTCTGTGATGGCTCGTCCAGCGGGTTTCTGCGAACAACATTACTCCGCCGAACCACCTAACTTCCGCCGACTTGGCTCGTGCGAGCAACATCGTCTCTGGTCTTCGGGGGTCGAGCGTTCTACCCCCTCGTCCCCCTGGCTCGCATACCCCAACCCCTGGGCTTGCTCGAGAGTCCAGCGGCTGCCTTACGAGATAATGGAGAGGCAGACATTTGCCACGCCTCTGCTTAAACGGCGTGGGGTAGAACGCCACTCCGCCCTGGTCTTCGAACGTCGACGAAGCTCAGAACTCCGAAAGCCTTCTCTCACTTGCGTGAATCGGGTCACTCCGAGCACCGCTCTCTCCATTTCCCTCTGCGTAACGCGTGTTCATGTTGCTTTCATATGGCCCAGGTCTTTGAGGCGTATGTTAGCGCAGGAAGGACATTGGAGTCGAATAGGCAGGCACGGAGTGAACGTTCTTCATCTTCTTCACGACTTCCTCGACGCTCTTGAAAGCTCCCCAAGCCATTCTTTTCCTCCTCTCCAGCTTCAGCGTTAGGTCGTTGTCCATGTTGAATTCGCGACCCAGATACACGTAGCTGGAGCATTCGGAGGTCTTCGTTCCGTTGGGCGAGAATGGGGCATCAGAAACACGTTCGTTCATCATGAACATCGTCTTCGTAAGAACCAGCTGCAGTCCAACGTTACCACAAACACGATCGAAGTCGGCATTCACTCCGCTTGGCTAATGCTTGATGTTATGAGCACGATGTCGTTTATGAAGCGGAAATGGCGCCGCTGTATAGTTGTGCTCGAATGACCTATTCGAATAGATATTCGAATGATTTTCATTCGAATTTGAATATTCGAATTCGATTATTCAAAAAATCGCGTTTTTCGAATGTATTCGAAATTCGAATGCTCGAAAATAGCGGGTATTCGAAACCATTCGAATATTCGAAAATTGCCAAAAACACACAATTATTCGAATGTTCAATGGATGCCATTCGAATAGGCAAGTGAGGATCTGCATTGTTTTGCGAAACCGATGCATGGATATTTTGCATTGAGAGTCCAGAAATTGTAAGTACGTCGTCTCCCTTTCACTCCATATACGAAGAGTCTCCTAATCCCTCTTCCACAATACCACGCAGGAAACAAGAAGCACGGCTGAATCAGAAGCTGAACCTTCAGCTTCATTCACAGAAGGGCTTACACTTTCATTCTATTCGAACTTTTCCTATTGGACCTCAGGAACCAATTTTCTGTTTGACACTGCCTACGACTAATCTTTTTTTTTTTGTTGATTGGAGTACAGACGCGGCGAGGAACTCCAGGCAGCCTCTCAGACTGCCCGAAAAGACGGGCTGAGACTTAAGGCGGCTTCGAATCGCCTTACATGTTCTCCCAGTCTACCGAGTGCAAGCTTCTAGTCGGGCCAACATATATATATATATATATATATATATATATATATACAATAAGGATAAAGGACGGCGTTACTCAATCCCTTCTGGGATGCGCCAGCGCATTCTACTTCTACGGGATGTCGTGGAGGCGACATGAATGCGTATTTGGCCATACAATGACTTGCGGTGGCCAGCCGATGAACAAGTCAGCGCTTTATCCTTGCCAGACAAGTCTGGTATCAATTCACCGACCCCGGAGGGATGGAAGGCTTGGTTGGCCTGGGCGGGAAATCCGAACCAGGAACCTGGTATCGGGTGCACGCGACAGTCGCGCCTCCTCCGACTGCGCTACACGCGCCCTATATATATATATATATATACCACTATATAATTGAGTTAGCTACTGTCCTGTAGATGATGAGCCATATCTCACTCAGGTTGGGAACCTGGCTGAGATACGCCTCGTGGAACCACGCGTAATCTTATGGAACCCCTTGCGACGCCTCCGCGTACCTCGCGCGGGCAACGTCTGCCGTTCAACATGGGGTATTGTTACAGCAGAGGTCGCGTAGCCTCCTCCTGCTTGACACAACGGCTCTGCGCGCGTTTCTGAGTGCCTGAATCCAGAAGACGAGTTCCCTTCGTCGCGCTACATCCTTCTGGAGTCAGAAGAGGAGACACCGTCGTCCTACGACGAGGGATCGTATTCAGAATTGAGCATGAGATGCTGTTGCAGCAGAGGAGGTGTAGCCTCCTCCTGCTCGACACAACGGCGTCTGCGCGCGTTTCTGAGTGCCTGAATCCAGAAGACGGGTTCCCTTCGTCGCACCACAACCTTCTGGAGTCAGAAGATCGAAAAGAAAGGAAGCAGAGGTCACATCGTCGTCGTACGACGACCGGCTGCATGCAGAACTCAGCATTATCCCATGTTGAACGGAAAAGTTTACCCGCGACAGGTACGCCTCTGCGTACCTCGCACGGGCAACGTTTGCCGTTCAACATGGGATATTGTTGCATCAGAGCAACCACAACCTTCTCCTGCTTGACGCAGCGACATCTGCGCGAGCTTCTGAGCGTCTGGACCCAGAAGACGGGTCCCCTTCGTCGCGCAACAAGCATCTGGAGTCAAAAGAGGTGACACCGTCGTCGTACGAAGAGCGGCGGCATCCAGAATTCAACGTGGGATGCTCCTGCAGCCGAGGAAGCACAGCCTCCTCTTGATTGACACAGCGGCATCTGCGCGCGTTTATGAGCATCTGGATCCATAACACGGGTCCCATACGTCGCGCAACAATCGTCTAAAGTGAGAAGCGGTTCACCGACGGGCTCCAGGACCTAACTCCAACGCGACGTCGCGCGCTAGGCGCGTGCGACGTCGCGGCGCTGAAACGCGGACGTACGCTCGGTGACGCATGGTTAGCCGCGAGCACGGAATGTTCTCAGTGTTTAAGCTCCCAGACCACATTTCTAGCAAGGAACTTAAGATCCCGCAGAAGGCAACAGTCTGCAGTAGGACAATTGATCCGAGAATGGGTGATAGTGACCTTTTTCCGTAGTATAACCATAATCACGGGTAAAAATTGAGCGGAGAAGTTGTAGATGGCAAATACTGACGCTAGAAACCATCCACATGACCAGAATTCCTGTATAAACTGTCGCTGATCGTCCTATTGAAACCACATTCATACCATCTCCATGAAACGTTGAAGTAAGGCAAAGGGGTGCCGCATGTCCCTGTAGGAAGCGTTTCTAGCTGTCGGAAGCATCGGACCGCGACAATTCGTCCAATTTCGTCGCGCACCGTGCGCGACGCCAGGGGGTTCGCGCGGCGTTGGAGTTATGTCTGCCCCCGTCACCGACGTCGTGTGACGAGTGGCAGCATTCAGAGTCCAGCATTATCCCACGTTGAACGGAAAATGTTACCCGCGCGAGATACGCCTCTGCTTACCTCGCGCGGGCAACGTTTGCCGTTCAACACGGGATGTTGCTGCAGCAGAGGAAGCGCAGCCCTCTCCTGCTTGACTCAGCGGCAACTGCGTGCGTTTCTGAGCATCCTGATTTCGAATACGTGTCACCGACGTCTGCCATGAGCATGGGAAGACCACTAAGGGGTGGTGGAGAAGGGAAGTAAGGGGCTTCTTGGGTGCACCAGATGAGCGTCCAGGAAGAAAAAGAACAAATGAAGGAGGGACCAGGACGGGGAAGCCAGCAAGAAGAGACCAGTAGGGGGTCAATAGTTAAAACAAGGAAGTGGGCCAGCGGTTGGGACCGGGAAGGTGGGGGGAGGGAGAATACCAGTAAAAAGGACCAGCAATTAGATCTAGAAAGAAGAAACGAGTGAGGAGGAAGCTGGCGCTCGGATTCGGAAGACGTGTAAACAGTGGAGGGACCGAAGCACTGCGCAGCACCATCCAATGATGTTACTGGACGGTGTGGAGAAAATGTCTATGATGAAAGATACCGAAGTGGTGAAAGGCTTGATGCCGATGAAGTACGCAGCAGGTCCTAGATGTTAGCGAATTTTAGTTTAAGTTTGACAAAAACTACTTTTTTAGGTCAGCGATGCTGCAAAGTCGCGCGAAGCGCGCAAGTGCGAGACACGCCGTTAGGCGTGTCGGAGCACTTGTATATATATAATCTGCGCAGGCCCGAACACATCCACACACACACACACACACACACACACACACACTGTGCATGAATATGCCGCTCCTGCACACAGGTAATGAGCCGACCCGACACAGCAGGAGCAAGTAGTTCATCCCCTGCATCCCACCTTCGTCTCCGGGCAGTACACGGGCGCACTTTATTTGCGATTCATTCCCCAGTCCACCTCTTGGGGACCACTACGTGGCCTGCAACAAGCGCACCGAGATCGTTCTTAACAAGAGCATAGAACACTTATTGAGCCAAGAGTGATGCAAAATCAGTTGAGCAAAAATAAAACAGCAAAAGTTGACTTCTTGAAGACTAGCAAAAGTGAAATTATTATGCCAAAAGTGCTACAAAGTCAGTTGGTCACAAAAGATTACAGGACAAGCTTGATCTTTAAAGATTGTCTATCGGGGGAGATCCGTGGAAGGATTAACATTTCAAATTAAAGACAACACATGACGGCCCAATACGCTGAGTCATCGCTTCGCTTCGACTCCGATTACGTACGCACAATTCATTGCACTTTAAACTACGCGCGAAGCCCAAACATAGTTTTTTTTAGCATAAGGCTTCACTGGTTTTCGAAGAGGAGTGCCACTAACCTGTTGAGAGACTGATAAAGAATATTCGAATATTAACAAAAATATTCGATATTCGAAATTTCGGATATAAGAAAAAACGAATAATTCAAATAGTGGCCTCTTTCGAGTATTGAAATAACCGAATATTTGAATATTGGCCTCTTTCGAATATTCGAGTGAACAAATAATTCAAATATTGGACTTTTTCGAATATTCGAATAAACGAATAATTCGAATATTGGGCGTTTTCGGATAGTCGAATATCCTAAATTCGGATTTCAAATTGTCGAAGTTCAAAAAGGACAAAGGATAATCACTAGCTGCACAATCTTCTGAGAAAGTTATAGGAGCTTACTAGCTTCTACGTTCTTACCTCTATCCTAGATCTTCGACTTGCCTCCGATTTGCTCATCTTTTTCGACGGATCTCGCAAACTTCGAAGCCGAGACGCTACAGGCTGTACCACCTGAACTTCTGAAGTGCTTGCCTTCACTGGCTCATATCATTTCACAACCGAAGTCTTTACTTGCTGTCTCACACCGCTAGCCAACTACCTGTCTCGGCCTTGGAAAATATGCAGTTTTATAGTGACTGTTGAAATGTGCGGCCAGATCGACCAGGAGGTTCATATGCTGCGCCTGATCGGCTCCTACGGGCACGTGAGTAGCCTGGAGTAGAGGATTCTCCAAGGATCTAAAGCAGATGCCTGATTTGAGCTATCCCCTCACCTTGAACATGAGGACATCAGCAGCCTGAAGGACGGGATAG
The DNA here is from genome assembly GCA_947359475.1 of Heligmosomoides polygyrus bakeri. Lineage (NCBI taxonomy): Eukaryota > Metazoa > Nematoda > Chromadorea > Rhabditida > Heligmosomidae > Heligmosomoides > Heligmosomoides polygyrus. The sequence continues at coordinate 68,245,621 of OX375867.1, forward strand.
GTGAGAAGGCCGACAGGAACATCGCCACGAGAGAATCTAAACATCACTTCCGCTCCTGGGGTTTGCGCATTATTGTTTTTTGAAGAAAAAAATCAGTGAAAACATTTTGTATAGCAGATGTACTTCAGGCAGGAGACTCAAAGGGAGGCGGAACGTTTTTGAAATCAAACTAAGCGCCTTACAAATAAAAAAGACCGTCTTCCAAACTAAACTAGCTTTTGTTGAAAAATGTCAAGATGAATCTTCGATTTTCACTTCCCAGAGCTCAAGTAAGCAGCGTTTACGCTACCAAACAAACGGAACCCGACGACGAGCGAAGGAAGCGATCTCTTCCTGTAGCACACTAAAATTGCTGCTTTCTCTCACCCTGAAATAAACTTTCCTTTAAATCTGGATGACAACCGCATCGATTTCGAAAGTGATCAGTCTGACGTGAAAATGGTGTGTTTCGATTTTGACTCTTCTCTCCTAAATTTGACGAAATCCGCAGTGGATAATGAGGGCTATCGAGCAAGTTCACGAGAGGGATGTTGGACAAAAAAGGCAACACAGCGCTACGTGCTGCGCTTCTATTCGAGTTCAGCAGCAGCTCATTTTGTCCTAACGACATTTATTTTCAGCAGCATTTTCTATTTTATGGTGATTTTCCCCAGAAATTCCCTTTCACACATTACTATGTTGAGAACGGCAAATGTGTAGATGGATCGTCGATTCACTGCTAATTCCAAAAAAAAAAAAATCTGCTAAAAACTCCGTTACATTTGTGAAACCTTCCGTTAAATCGTTAACCAAGATTTTAATGGAAAACGCTGTTAGTTCGTTAAAGTCGTTAAATCATTAACCGCTAAATGTACACCTCCGGTTCGAACTTCCGGTTGGAGGTCCGCGCCCTACTTCTGCCAATCAAACCTTTCATCTCTCCGAGGTTATTCCCTGGTACCACAGTCGCTCGGAAAGGACGAAGCACTAACACTGTGTATCGGTTTGTCACTGCAAACCATTATACGGCTTAATAAGCAATTGACATGTCTCTGTGATATGCAACGGGGGTGAAATGCGTGTCGCAAGAGGAACTAACCGGTGATCTCACCCCCACAAATGCGCAAGGCTCCGTTATGTTCTGCTACTAATTCAAAGTTGAGTTCTTCCTGTGAACACTTACTTCGTCGCCTTTTCCTTGAACTGCGGCAGCCGCTGGAGCTGAGCGACCGTCTGCAGGGAGCCGAGAATCCACGAGAGCTGTGTGATCTGGGGCACACTGCTCTGACGGAACAAGAGTGTTCTCGTCGGATCCACCCCGCAAGCCAGCAGACTGCATGCCATCCGTCGATTATTCTCGCACAACTGAAAAGATGGTCGAGGAGTTCTCGAAATTGTCAAGTGAACTCCCTGTACCTCATAATTTCGCGATAAGGTAGTTTCAATGTCCGCTAATCATAGGCTTGGCCAGTTGCTTAGCGAAACCCTTGAAGTTTTCAAATTCACACACTGAAATCAAGTGCGAGTAGATGATGAGGTCAGTAGACGGAAAGCTGCGCCCTAGAACCCTACAGCGGCACCGACTGTCAAAGAGGAAATTGCAGGTGTTCCGTCCTTCCTATTCGAAGTGCTTTCCTTACCTCCTTCGAGGGCATTGGACCGAGTGATATTGCGTGTTGGTCAGCTATTGCCAAGATCATCTTCGATGTAGATGACAGACACTGAAATCGTCCCTAGTTATCGTCCTTAGCGTCTACAAACGTTACACTAGTCGACTCACACTTTGGAGTTTCACCCACGGCTCAATGAAGCCAAAGTAGTTCCCTAGATGTGGCACACCAGTAGGCTGGATTCCGGAGAAGTACACTTCGGGGTGCTGATTGATCTCCTTGGAGATAGATCGAACCGTTCGCATCCACATTGAGCGGTGAGCCTTCCTAGAAACTCACAGGAGCAATTTCGAGCGAATCTCCCTTTCAGAGAATGACCTACTGGAGAAGACACATGCACCCACGTCCGTCCCAACCGAGCGGTAGCGCAACCGGAAGAGGGGCCGGCTGCGGCAACTGACGCGTCCACCCAAGTCGTAATTTTTGGACCAGATTCGACCCAGACCAAGCAATCCTTCCATTTCCCCGTGGTCGGTGAGTAATTACGAGAAATGCCTGGGAGAAGTGCAGCAATGACTTTTCCATCGGCTGTCCATTTCAAGTCGTTGTATAGGCCAAATACGCAAGAAATTGCCTTTGCAGCACCCTAAGTTGAAGGCATGGCGCATCATACAAAGGGACCTATAGGCGCGGACCTTTACCATCTTATCAATCTTGTCTCACCCTAAAGTAAGGTCAGCTGTCGTCTACTTCTGTAAGGTTAGATGAGTTGTCTCATTCTCTAGTTCCCTTCCGCCAGCAATGGGTAAACGATAAAAGTTGGCGTTAATCAAACCCTTTGTGGGATGCGCACGCATGCTACCCCAACAAGACATCGTAGGAGCAATTTGAATGCGTATTTGGCCTAGTGTGCTACCTTGTCCAACGCCACTGCAAATAATTGTGTCGGCCAAATAGCCTTCTAATTGTCTCTACGATATTCATAGAAGTGTGTGGCGCATCCCAAACAATGCCCTGCGATAGGCAACTGGTGAACAAGTCAGTGTTTTATGTTTCCCAGATGTCTGCTACCAATTCACCTACCGAATTGCGAGGGCATCTACGCCTCCAAAGACAAAATGTGAACAAGACCTCGGAGTGAAGAAAATCTAGGTGGTCTGGGAGGGATCCAAACAAAGAACTTTGATTCAGAGTGCACGTCACAGCCGGCGTCTCCCCGACTGCGGTATCACGCGCCCGTTCAGTTTTTAAGTAGGTCGCAAATTGGAAAACTGGAATGGTTCCCGAAAAAGATCTCCTTTCATGCCTCGAAAACGGGGTACATGCTGGAACGAGAACTGAATAATATACCCATTTCAACCTTGGTACACAGCATGAAATGACCCGATCAAACTCATCGGATGGAACTAACAAGGGAAGGGTCTGAAGCGTATGTCTGAACGGGGAAGCAAGTCATATAGGAAGAATCCTCACCACTCAATTAGTATAAAAATCTTATTTTTTGCCAAGTCGTTAAACCCAAGGAGTAGGGGGGGGGGGGGTCCTTGAAAGTCACAATGGAATATGGCGCATCACGAGTTTGGGGGTCTTGTACGCCCGCGATGCCCCTACCGGCAAGCGGCTCGAAGCGCAGTGGAGGTACGGTTGCTTCGGGCGAGGAAGGTCGGGGGTTTGGTTCTCGTGCGCTGTTGCACTTTTGCTTTTCAACTGACTGGTTCAGATTTGGGGAATTATGACTCTATACCATTTTTCTGCGCATTTTTTAGCTGTACGCTGTGGAGAGTATCTTTCTTGCGACTTATTCTTACTGACCGGATTTTTAACCACGTCTTCGTTAACTTCAAATTGATGTGCTTCGAAGTCCTTCAGCACGCTGGCCTAGCGGTGGAAACAAAGGTTGATCGCTTCCGAGATACTCGTGAAGAGAACGCCGAGGGAAATCTTCTAAGATCTCCTGGTTCCCTTCAAGAATTTATTTGCCGTCTGTCTCTCACTGGGAGAGCTAGCGCAGAGGCAATTGGCGTGGGTTTGAAACCACGGTCGATGCACCAATTTGGTGGTTCACCAACGGATGCGTCTGTAACCAATTGTAATAAGTGATTTATTACTTGATAACTATCAGAGCACAACACTAACAACAATTCACTGCGGTATATATATACATATATATATACGGAATTTCTAGGGGAGGAGCATAGAAGCATGACATTAATTACTTAACGAGGCTGCTAACCGTAGACTTAAAATGGTGTACCACTGCTAGAATGTAGTATTTGTGCACTATCTTATTTACCTACTTGCGGGTCATTCTCATGGGAGCTTATTTGGCAGATATCTATCTAATATTGACCATCGAAGACCTCTCACACGTGTCAATCCAGCACCTTGCCCTAGATTATATGCACCTGGATCTACATATGTAACCTATTTAGTTGTGTACTCACAACAGTCCGTTCGGCCAGCTTGATTTCTTCCCTCGATGATTCCTTGCCTAAAGGTGGGCCACAATTCAGCGTGAGCAGGTGGATCACTACTCGAGCATCGGCGGACATTGTTGGTGTTAGGTTTAAAAACCTTCAGCAGACCTCTGATTTCCAGGTGACAGGCAAAGATGAGGGAAAGCGTGTGTCGATGCTGCTTAGGTTAATTTGTGGGATCCGAAGACCGCGTTTCTCATTTGAACCACCTCCGACGTCACAACGTGGTCTCCTTTGAAAATCCGAGCAGGATGGCTTTTCCCGAGGTCATTGATCCATGTATGGAAACAGATGTGAGGAGCCTGTAGCCTTTACATGCTGCCCGTATTGTGCCTAGTGGTGCTTCATGCACTTTGTACCTGTGTATCACTGATGTTGAATATTTCTACATCATCATATTGAATACCACATCATTCAGCTGGAAAATGCGCAGAAAACGTCTGAAAATGGTGTAGACGTCAGAATCCACCAAATCTCAACCAGGCAGAAAGGCAAAAACGCAGCAGCGCACAAGAACTAAACCCCCGACCTTCCTCGCATGAAGCAACCCTACTTCCACTGCGCTCCGAGCCGCTTATTGGCAGAGGCATCGCAGGCGTACAAGACCCCAACCTCGCCTTGCACTGTATTCCATTGTGACTTCAAGGACTCCCTACTCCTTGGGTTTAGCGATTTGGCAAAAAAAAATAAGCACATGACTCGCTCCTCCGTTCAGCCATACGCTTCGGACCCTTCCCTTGTAAGCGGATTGTTGAAGATGTTAGATGTCGCTCCTCATCGCATTACAAGAATAGCCATTCAAAGTGCTATTTTTCGTGTCCACTACTTTGGCAACCACGAAGTTTCGTACTTCATCCCACAATACCTCTTTGTTCACAGCTCACTACAATTCCCCTCTTCCTAGCCCACACGTGTGGGCGTCTGATACCCTTCAATTCGTTGGAGATGCAAGTGCTCACGCCGCTTCTTTGCATTTGTATAGGACATGGCACATCCCATCGTGGAGATTAATCTAACAATGTAATGTTCCTCATCGATCTTCTTTCAAACGTTGGCTTTTCCCTCCTCCGCGGGATAGCCTCCTTCCGAATGTTTCTGTCATTCAACTCGATAACCCTTTCTTACTATTACGAATACACAAAAACCGGTAGAGGAGCACAAACAGCGCTCCATGCTTGTGTACAACATGGTCGGCAATACAGTAACTCTTTCTGAATCCAACCACCAATCCAAGAACGTTCGATAGCGACGAAGAAATTCCCAGTACTTCAACGGATGCATGAACACGCGTCTGTGACGGAACAAGGAATCGACACAATCATTTTATTACATGAACATCTCATCACAACAGTATCGAGCCATGAACAGAACAATGTGCGGGTGGTACAATCTACGAGTCTGTTCTCGAGATTAACGTCGGTTCGCGTGAGGCCAGGCCAAAGAGGCCTCCGTGGCCACCTTTCGATCAAAAAGCTTACTCTTCTCAGTAAGCCTGATGCTTCTGAAATCACACTGAACATCTTCAAAATCAAAACGAGCGTCATGGAGCGCAACCAAATCTTCCAGAGTAAACTATTTAGCAACTCTTCCGTGCGGCTAAACTAATTTTTTTAACGAAAATTTAACATTGAACTTTAATTTTCTTTGCATTTTTTAAAATTTACCCGCTCCAATAAGCCATTGCACTCTTTCAAAATTTTTTAAACTTTTTATCCTTCAAATAAGTCTTCTATATAAATAAAAAAGAAAAAGGAAAGAAAAATTATAATTTAAAATGTTTTGCTCTTCTTTGCCTGACAGCTTTGGTATTAATTCCTTTATCGGAACCGACGTTTCGACGAACTCGTCTTTCTCAAGGTCTGAAAGAGGCTTGAAATGTTTGGTGCTGTAGGGTTCATTGGGTCAGAAATGTCGCGTCTGCCCTTACACGAACAACATGCCTTTAAGTATGTTAAGAAGAACGTCCACATCTGCCCACAACTACTTACTGATATCCCACCAGCGCCAAGAAATTGCCTCAACTGGTCGCCATGGAGCAGGGGAGACATACTGGTCCGATCAATGTACTGCTCCGAGTACGGTGGTGTTGAAAATGTATGTGAAGCAGTATACGACATCTAACAGCTCACACAAAGGAATAAAAGGCAAGAATTCACTGGTAGTGGATATGCATTCGTTTCTGTTGTTCACGGGCGGATTGCGCCTGTGAATCCAGAAGGCTTCGAGAGCATTTCTGATCCCTATTTCGCTCTGGAACAGCGTTTAGCCCCGGCTCTAGCAATTTGCCTTATGAGCAAAGTTGAACGACCGGTAACAGAACGGCTACCCATAATGTACTGCCGATACATCGATGATTGCTGTGTCGTAACAACTCAGTCCGAAATAGATGAGCTGTTCAACATTCTCAACACACAATCACAGTACATAAAGTTCACGTGAGAAGTTCCGTGTGAAGGCTGGATACCCTTTTGAGCACACAGGTTAGGGTGACAAACGGTCAGTACAGTGTGAAATTGTGCCGCAAGGGCAGCTCCAAGAATATCATCATCCACGCAAGGTGGGCCCATCCTTCAGCTGTGAAGAGAGCTCTGCTCCGCAACATGTTCAGAACAGCAGTTATGATGCGCACGAATGATGAGGAGCGCGAAGAGTTCCGAATGTTAGCCTGCAGAATAGATAACCTCAATGGATACGAAGTGCGACGAAGCTGTGTGCAACATAGGCGCAACGCTAGCGCGTTTAGCAATAGGATTTGCCTTTTACTGCCTTTCATTTCGGATAAGGTCACTGCAGCTGTACGTCAATGCCTTTTGCGAGCGGGCTTGGATGCGGATGTTGAACTGGTAAATATTCCGAGATAACATTAAACGTCAGCTTGCTCGCAATCGATTATATGACCGCGTATGTATAATGCAAGACTGCGTGATTTGTTCGCATGGAAGAACAGGAGACTGCGCGCAGAAAGGCGTCATTTACCAGATAGAGTGTTCAACCTGCGGTGAATTGTATACTGGGGAAACTGGGAGGCTGCTGGGCATCCGCGTTAAGGAACATCTTGTTGGAAAGAGGAAGCAAAGCTTGGAAGAAGCCGAAGGGAAGCCCACTCCGGTGATTATTTTAATGTGAAATGCACAGTGTTTATCATGAGAGTGAAATAGGGACCAGAAAGGCTCTTGAAGCCTTCTGGATGCACAGGCGCAATCCATCCATGAACAACAGGAACGAGTGCATTTCCATTACTAGTGAATTCTTGCCTTTTATCCCTTTGTGTGAGCTGTGAGATGTCATATACTGCTTCGCATACATTCTCAACACCACCGTGCTCGAAGCACTATATCTGACCGGATCAGTATGTCTCTCTGCTCCATGGCGACAAGTTGAGCCGGTTTCTTGGCGCTGGTGGGATATCGGTGAGTTAGTTGGGGGCAGATGTGGTCTTTCTTCTTAACACTCTTAAGGGCATGTTGTTCGTGTAAGCGTGTAAGGGTAGACGCGACGTTTCTGACCAAATGAACTCTGCAGCACCAAGCATTTCAAGCTTCTTTCAGACCTTGAGAAAGACGAGTTCGTCGAAACGTCGGTCGCGATAAAGGAATTTACACAAAACCTGTCAGGCAAAGAACAGCAAAACGAAGTTACAAAATGCCCAGGTTTCAAGAACGTCGAACTTGGACATTAATAACTTAAAATTTATCTTATAAGGCAGAAAGGTCGCAAGCAGTTAGCGTGTTAAACGAACAGATCGCGTCATGCACTCGAATACATTGTCGCAATTTTTATTCGACTGATAGAAAAATGGCGTTTGCGTGGAGCAACACAAATGTAGACGGAACCACCAGCTAATTATAAACAACAGTTACAAGAGTACATATATCGTCACACCCCTGTTTTAGGTTAAGCAGCATTTACTATATAAAGCGGAATGAGTCAAACAAATAGACGATCTAGTCGAGTGCTTGGCGCGATCTCTTGTTTTAATGCACTAAATGATTGCTGCCTTATTGCGCTTTAAAACAAAGTTTCATTTATTATTTTACACTGGTAAATGAAATTTTTATAAAATCTCAAGCTGTCACCCAGATAAATTTAAAAATTTCAAACAAAGTCCTACTAAATTTCCTTTAAATGAAAAATTATTCTAGCCGTGCTAAAAGAGTCACTAGTTTAACATGGAAGACAAGTGTTGATGTGGAAGATGTTCAGATGATTTCAAAAGCGTCGAGCTTGCTTAGAAGAGCGTCCACTTGAAAGAAGTATACTTCCCAAGCAGACCATACGAGCTTAACTTTACGCGGTAATCTTTTATGAGAGCAGTAGAAGAGCACCAATATAAGACCATGTTGCGACACTGCAGCCTGACCAAGAAGGTCTTTTTACCAGTTCCAAAAACCATGGTAAGAAAGCCTCGTTTAAAAACCTTGAAGTACTCTGATCTACCGCCCTCAACCCCCGCCTGCTCCTGCATAAATGACGCCTTTCCACGTTTCAACAGCTCTGAAGCACCAGCGCTCACCCAAACGTTCCCCCACGAAAAAGTCTAGAGGAGAGCGGCGGGTGCATATCCTAGAGCGACTGCCTTCGGCTGCACTATGGAAGCCTATGCATGGAAAACTAAAGGACTAGCCAAGTACTGTTCCCACGAACAGATCAACGAGACGCTGTGCTCGACAACGTCGATGAACTGAGACCGTCCCAGTAGGGAAATGGGGAACTATAGCTTCAGGGTCTCACCCTGCTGCTTCACGCATAAGCCACAATGCATTCAAGTCCTTCTTTCAGATTTAAGAAAACGCGTGTTGTATCTACGTTCAAAAATACAAAACCGTCGAAGAGGAAAAAGGAGAGTACTCCTACTTCTGCGACTTCTGCGACTGTACTGACCCTGCTGCGCTGACCCGCGGCTCAGAAATCCTAGCCCAGTAGGAAATCAAGCTCGCAGAAGGAGCAGTCGTGAAGAGAACGCTAGCAGCGACGTCTCACGCAAATGAGGGAGACCTTCAGAATTCCTGAGCTCGAGCAGTGTTCAGGGAATAGGGATGCTGTCACTTGTAGCAAGTCGGCGAAAATCAGCTGGCCGACCATCTGACGTGCTTCACTGATATCCGCTGAAAGAGAGCAACAATAATTGGATTGTTCAAGCTCTCAAAAGATACCCATGCCATCGTGTGGGCTTCTTCGAAAAATGATAGATGTCGCGACCTACATATCCCTCAGGTCAGGGGTCCGTTCGATACTCGACAGTGACGACTAGAGGCGCTAGACGCCTCGTCCATATTGAAGATCTGCGCCGCGACAGCTGACAGCCGACACATGGGCTTTCCAAAGATGAAAGGGAAGGAGTTGGGAGAGGAGCTTATCTACTAAGCAGCACTGGATACTGGGTTCGGAATGCGACGCTACGGCCGACAGCACCATCAGCGTCAATCCTAACCGGCATGGTAGTGTGCTGAAATAACGAGCTGAACGATTTACTGACACAATGTCGATAGGGTTGCTGCCTAACCCAGCGTCGCCCCACGCCAAATACGCTGCTCAAGCAGCGCCCATCTAGGACGGAAAGGATACCAGGCTTCGAATGGTGATTCCAAATCCCATACTTGTTCCTTATCTATAACGGACATAGGAGGAAGAAGTGATGGATCTTCACTTTGTCTTCTTGGTTTTCTGCCTGCCCACAGTCTGCCATCACAGGGCGAGCTCAGCAAAGCTGGACACAACGCTGGCGGCCGAGTAGTGGTGGCCCAGTGCATACAGGAGAGGCGTGGTGAGAGGGAGGGAGTCCCGGGGACGCGTATCTTTTGTATTTCGTAAAAAAAGATCCTCACAAAGCCCAATCAAAGCCCTCTATGTAAAATCGTAACGTAAAGATTACCAGATTCATTGGTACTATTCTATGGTAAACTTTGCTGGGGTAGTCTGTATTGCAAGAGAAATCGAACACTACTTGGGCTTGTTTAAATTCACCCAATTTTTGGAATGATGACAATTTACGATTTTCGATTAGTCGAAAAAATACACCGCAACTGTCCAAACATGTCCAAGCTCGACTCTACAATTCCCCGTTCCCGGAGGGCTGGAAGGCTCAGTCGGTGCCTACGGCACAGGAACCATGAGCCTCGATTTGGAGTAGACGCGACAGCTGGCACTCCCCACATAGAGCAATCAAGCGCCTGCGAAAAACAGCAACAGCAACCACCTCTGTGTGCAGACGGAACGATCAAAGCTCTCGCGAATAATGACACCAATAATGACTGAGCCCACATGACAAACCAGATCACAACACCAACTGAAATCAATGAACAAATCACAGATTCAAGAGAGGCACCACTTGAGAGGGTTCGAATACTGCCCTACAGTGCGGACAGTGCGCATCGCCGTTCGCAGTTAAGGCGTGCTCCTTAAAATGCTGGACTCAACCTTCTGTTGTATCAGTGGCAACACATACCGCACAACCTTACCTGTATACACCTCCAGCAGAAGAGATGACCGCAGGACGTAGTCGACGGCGATTTGCCCTCAAGGCACACGGAACATCGGAACCACGAGTGTGCGAACTGAAAGCTGAGGCTGGTATTCGCGTAGTTAGTCGTTGTTCTACTGGGCCGTCGACATGTTTTGCAAGACAACTGAGCAATCTCGTGCCCCATAATATCAAGCGCCTGCGGTTTTCAGTCCGAAAGGTCTCTAGTGCCTCCTTCGAATTCAGTAAGATGCAACGAGGTGCAGTTGACAGGGGATAAAATGTTTAATTGGCTTATTGTTAGTAATTCTCTGCAACGCAGGTTTGGTGTGGGAGAGCAATTTTTGTTTCGGCCTGACAAACCTCGTCGACAACTTTGTCGTCCCAAAACGGCTGAAAGAGGTTCGCAACCCAAGACCAAACACTCATCCCGACGAAGACTTTCGCTTTCAGACAGTTTCACTGGATTCCCTCGAGTGTCAAGGGGAACCTCACTGACACAGGCCATTGCTTCACCAGCCCTGAGTGAAAACTCAGCAATACGAGCAGCTGAAACCAGTAAATGCGAATCTATGCAAAGACACTGGGACCGAAACGCACTAGCGCCTCTTATTCATTGTTAGATTACGTCCGCGAATCCAAGCCGCAAGAGCCCATCTGGGACTGACCTCAGCTTCCCACAACAACACAAGGCAACCTGGACCTTGGGCTTCCTGCCGATTTTTATCTAGCGGGTTAGCAAGCTCCGCTTCCATCTAGCAGCTGAGTGTACCCTGTTCAGAAATAGGGTGGACCCACCATATGAAACCTCTGTGGCACAAAAGTATTAAGCTGACAATACAGGGTGGCCCATAAGTCCTGCAACAAAAACATAGGCGTATAAAAAGGCTAAGAATGCACCAAATTTGAACCACTTTTAAACCTTGTTTGCCCATGGTTTGTAGATTATGGTGGAGCGGTATTATTCATAAGGGACCACTCCTGGATTGGTAAGAACCTTCAGATCGTGTGGGTTGCTTTGCAGCTCACGTCGCAGCCCCTCTTACGGAGTTTTACCTCTTATTCGTTCCAAAGAAGATATTGAACAATAGTTTTACCATGCTTTATAGAGCAGGACATTTTCTTAGAGACGGTTGATAAACAAAGATTGAAAGGCTAAAGATTCAGAAATTTCACAGCTAGTCTTTCGCAGGTGCAATATTTTGCAGATGGACTCAAAACCGCTACCACGTCCTTTTCTTTTGCTGTTAGAAGAATCGCTTTACCAGAATATGCATCTTGCTTCTAAACAGTGCGATTGAGACTCCAATATATGGTGTTATGTTTTCGTTCCCATCAAACAAACATTTTTATTGATTTTCACTCTTTTTACACAAAAACCTAGGTGTGAGTGGAGACATTTTGGGCAATCGTGTATGGCGAAAACCTGCCATGCGTGGCCATTGTGTTTATATCATCAGGTTTCCGCAAAGGTAGCATTAAACGCACTATTCATTTGACCTTTCTGGGATCGCTCAACTTTGAGAAATTTTTCATCAAATGAGGCAGAGGCTGAATACCCATTACAAACGACGCGCTCCAACTGCGCTTACAAATTTTTCCTTCTACTCTCTTCTCCTCATAGCTGAGTCTTCGTCTCACTTGTGGGCTTGTAGAGCTTTCCCTGCAGTTTCCTAGAAACTGCATACTGCTTAGTAATAGATTACGCACACGGCTGAATGTTGCATTTGCTCCAGCTGGTTGCTGCATCCTGTATGATCAGAAAATTAATAGCGTTCTTCTGTTGTAGTTCAGATCCGTTCATCCAATGTTCACTCTTGAAAAGCCTCTGCACTGCCCTACACAATACCATCATACTGCATGTTCAACAACCAATCTTCCGAAATTTAGTCACATCGGAACAGAAGCGCCCCACCACGGGCCAGAGAAGAATTTTCGGTAGTTTTACGTGAGAGCGCATTACTTTGTAATAAGAGCAGCTACAACCATGATAATTTCCAGAAGAATAGCACTAAGTATATCCTACATAACTGTTGGTATGCGGTTTTTTGCAATTGGAAAAATACAACCAATAAGGTCTCCTATTTTTGTTGCAGGACTTATGGGCCACCCTGTACATCCAGATTCCCTGACAGCCGGACGTGGCTACTTTTCAGCTTTCGACCGTGATACCAAGACCAGCAAAGCATAAGGGATAAAGAACGCGCAGCGTTAATCAACCCCTTTGGTTGCGCCACGCATTCTACTTCTACGGGATGTCATGGAGACAATAGTAGTGAAGATTTGGCCTAGCCTCTGGAAGGCTTGGTCGACCAGGGCGAGAAACCAACGCCAAGAACATCGAATCGGGTGCACGAGACAGCCGCTACCTTCTCCGACTGCACTCCACGCGCACACGAAGAGCGGCGAAATCTGTAAGCGCAGAGGCAGGCGAAAACGATGGATTCGTCATCTGCTGCCAATATCAGCGACTTCGCCGTTCCTCCATAGCAGTGTCAATCAACTATTGAAGCTCCTTTACGAATGCCGCGATGCTTCCGCACCCGTGCAAAACAGGGCGTACCGAAGGCTTTAACACTGACTGAATAGTGAGTCGTACGATCGCCGTTATTCCTCCGCCCCTACGCCGCGTGCGGTCAGCGCACGCACATGCGTTTTTGTATTCATACGTTTGAGGTGTCTCAGAACATGCCTAAGAACGTGTGAAGGCAGGAACGAGGTGTTATTCCTTTCGATCGACATGAATGCTAAAGAAAGAAAAAAGATTAACGAAGAACTATCTTAGCAGGGAAGGACCACTATAAAACCAAATAAACTTTAGGAAACATGCGTCATACTGGTAGTCCACAAAACCCGACCTTAACAGCAATTTCAAGGTTATTAGGGATTTTTTATTTCTGAAGAAAAAATAAGTGGAAAAACCACTGGAAGTCCAGCCAATTGCTATTTTAGCTCTAATCCCGCTTTGTTGCATTTTTTGAAATATTCTAAGGTGTTTCGGTATTGTTTCTTCTAGTTGTGATAGCAAGTAACTAGGAGTTCGTCGAAAAGGCCTCGGCTCCTCAACATCGCTTTGAAAGGTTTTCACATCTCCGTCCACCCTACAGTCTGCTTTGCCGAAGGAATTCCACGGCTGCTCTATGGGCACCATTACACAACAATGTTTTAGAAGCTGGTAGCTGGCCTGATGATGAGTGCCAAGGAAGGAATCGTGAGGCAAAACGCGGTTATCGTTAGCACCCCCCCCCCCCCCTCTAGCCGCATGCTGCGCTAGACGCCGCGGTAGGGGGAGATCCCTCCGTAGTGCAGCCATCGACGGTCCACCGGCCACCTTCGTGGTAGACGGACCGCGCCACGGTCTTTTTCGATGATCGCCACGTTGAGGCGAGGCACACCGCTCGCGGCGTAGCTGCGGAGGAATGCGGCGACCGAGTCGTACTCCTTTATACCTCTAGCTTGTACTGAACAGCAAAAAAGTGGTAGTCTTGTGTACTGGAGACATGGAGACTGCGCCATGCATTTGACTGAGTACCCTGCGCAACATCTACTCAACATTTTCCGCACATGGCACTGATGATTCATTTTGGTTAACAGCTTTCACTAAATAATGTTACTTGCAACAATTGACCCAGAACTGTTGCTTCAGGGTGTCTAATTTTTCAGATAACTTACTCCTCAACTATGAAAGAAGTTCCTTCACTGAGCAAATCTCCTTTTTTAATGCCTTCGAGGTGTAGAAGATAGACTGGTGATCGTGATCCAATTCGCTGAGTTATCCCCTACTTTGGTGCAATTTTTGAAACCGTTTTAGTCTAACTGGAACGCATGGTTACTCGAATTCTAGGTTCTCTTCCAATTACCACTCGCTAGGCACTATAAGTAATATTAGTTGATCGAAGATACCGCTTTAAATGAACAACAAAGCCAAACTAAAAATTCGATGCGCTAGTTAAAAGTTCCGACTCCACCGACAAGACTTCGGTCGAAAAATTTTTTTCGCTGAAACTTCGTCTAGGGGGGTTATTTGGGGTGCTGATCACGAATATGATATCCGTTTTTCACGATTCGGTCGGAGACCACCCATACCGTTAACATGGGTGATCCAGGCAGGGTCACCGATTTCGCTGAAACTTCGACTAGGGGGGTTATTTGGGGTGCTGATCACGAATCTGACATCCGTTTTTGAAATTGCGGTCGATTACGGTAGGTTACGGTAGCTAAAGGTAACTAAGGCTACCGAGGTCATAATCATCGATTTTGCCCAAACTTCGCCTAGGGGGTTATCTCGGGTGCTGATAACGAATCTGACATCCGTTTTCCGTTTTACACCGGAGTTTGGGCGAAATTGGTGACCATTACCTTAGTCGCCCGTACCTTCCGTAACCTACCGCACTCCAGCGTAAAACGACGCACCCCAAATAACCCCCTAGACGACGTTTCAGCGAAACCCCCTAGACAAAGTTTCAGCGGAAAAATTTTTTCGACCGAAGTCTTGTCGGTAGAGTCGGAACTTTTAACTAGTGCCAAATTCGTTTACTGCAGTACTGAACGTAGGTGCACCTATGCCATAATCGAGCACACATTGTGATCCAACAGACATATGCATAGCGCGATCGCAATGATTGACAAATACAAAACAGGCTTTCCTTCCGTTTAAAATCAAGTAGACAACTTTAGCGCAACTAAAGACCTAGGAAGCTCATGACAGTTCAGTAAGTATTTCTAAATGGCGAGCCTCTTGTTCTTTAACTCCGGATCTTATTCCCTTAGGTTTTATCAAAAAGATCATTTCTCACATTGCTTCTCCTTTGGAGTTCATCTTCAATTTGTCGTTTATGACAGATGAAGTACCTACTCGTTGAACATTCTTTTGTTGTGCCGGTACCGAAAAAGCCATCGCTTAACACTGTCAATAGTTATCGACCGGTCAGCATCACTTCAATTTTTGCCAGAGTTTGAAAAGGGCCATTTAATCGCGCACCTGGACAAACATACAATTATTCCAGCTAACCAGTATGGTTTTTGGCAGGGCAGATCTATTGAAACGGCGCTGTTAACACCCTTAAAACATTGGACTAGAGCAGTTGATGCCGGTTTTGATTTTGAGAAGTCTTTTGACAGAGTGCCGACTCAGAAATTAATTCACAAGCCCAACTCTGTTGGTGTTCACCCTCGTGCTGTCCAATGGATTAGAAATTTTCTTAAGGACTTCACCTTTCACGTTCGTGTTGGTCGCGATTTTCCTCGGTTCATCCTGTCAAGAGTTGGGTTCCTCAAGGAGAGGTCCTCGCCCAGCTCTTGTTTTTGATTTACACATATGATTTACCTTATCTATTTTTGGTGTATTCTGTGTTATGTATGCAGATCTGCAGGTCAGATCAAGGTCTACAAAACTATTGATAACCCAGCGGATTGTTTGTCTCGTCATAACGCAATTCAGGTATGTAGATGCTCCAAAGAGTGGGATTTGCCTTTGTCGTCTAAAAAGACAATGGTTCTGAGTATTGGATCTAAGGCATTGGCACAGATTATGTAGTTGGGTCAGATAAGCTTGACTTCGGTAATGAAGTCAAGGATTTGAGTTTTGAGTATGATGACAAGCTTTCCTTTTACAACCACTATAATTCCCTAATTGCTAGCGCATTCAGTCGTACATCTAATCTGTTTAAGGCTCTACGTACGCACAATCCCAAGGTACATCTGAGAGCTTACAAAACTAAAAGACCTATACTGGAAACAGGTACGACTGTCTTCTCTCCATATAGGAAGAAGGACATTGGTCTTCTGGAAAGTATCCAAAACAACCTCACGCGCAAACTGGCTATGCGGTGTTTTGGGCTGTGCTGTGAGTTCATTCCAAACGGAGTAAGACGTCGGTTTTGTGGCCTTCGCAGCTTGCACCTCAGAAGAAAACGAAATGATCTTGTTGCAGCGTTCAAAATTTCTACTGGTAGAGCTTCCGTTACCTCCTCCAATTTTCTCACAGTTATTGATTCCTGTACTAGAGGGGGTAGGAAGAAAGTCAAGATTTTGTCTTGTAGAAGGCAGGTCAGTGCACAATGCTTTTCTATTTGGGTTGCTGTACTCTTAAACAAGGCGATCAAAGAGGACTTCCTGCACCTGTCGCTTGGTTCTTTTAAGGCTAAGGCCAGTAAAGTTGTGGCAGAGGTGTCCTGATTTTCTTTTCACTCCCTTTTGTTTCTGTTTTATCCAGTAAGTACTGATGCTTGTTTTGTCATATTTTGTTCTCTGGTTCTCTTATGCTGATGTTTGTGTTTGTTTGTTGTTTTATACGTAGTACAGAATAAAGTAAAGTAAAGCAAGTGGAAACACTTGCGGAAACCTTCCGGTATAGTACAACGGTGTGAAGGCGCTTGCGCGTGTAAGGTTCCATTACTCTTTGACCGGCCCTCGTAAAACGGCAGACGGGTGGCGCTTCAACTAGCAGCTCCTGTATCAGGGTGGGCCAAAAGCGTTAGGCCAAAACTTCGAATAAATCTTGCAACTGGAGTCACTCCCCGCATGAGGTGCGTGTTTCAGGAGGTTGGGTGTTTGCATGAAAGTTATTGACGGCCACTTGAAATGTTAACACTTTTGCCCTTTTCAGAAGCACGCCGAATGCTCAACCTCACGGCCGAAAAACAAGCGCGTCGACCTGTGTCACGCCAATCTGGCCCCAACCAACACTGAGAAGCTTTAACTCGATCGTCACGCACGATGAGAAGTACCACCTCCCAAGTACAGTGCGACTTGGCCAGTCTGCTTGAGGCCTTACGACCCGGTGTCGACCCTCGTTCGACGAGATGTGCACGGCGAGTTTTTGGGTCTGCGCCCATGGACCGGTGTACTGGAAGTTATTTCTCAAACGGACGATGATGAAACTTAAGGCCATGGAGAACGAAGTCGTAGGGATGGACAAGCCACCCGCGTTTATTTTGTCGTTCTGCTTCAAGAACGAGATTCTCTTCGACATGCCGCTCCCCATAGGGTAAAAATGGCCACGGATAAGTTCGCCCAGTGGCGTACGACCACATCCTCACCCACCGCGTTCGCCGGAACTCTCTCCATGCGACTACTACTTTCTGAGTCTGCAGGGCTTCATGGTTGGGGAGGACCCAAAGAACAAGGCCGATATCGAACATCACATCCAGTACTGGACTAATACCAGACTCAAGCAGTTCTAGAAGGATGGAATCAGCACGTTGGTCAAGCGATGACCACAAGACATCGACCTTGATGGTGAATATCTCCCCCAGCATCAATGAACTGTAAGTGAATTATAAAGAAAAAACTTAAATCTGGCTTAATACTAGGTTGAGTCATAGACGTTGCAACAAAATATGTCTTCCAGCAAAGAATAGGATTATGACAAAAAACTGATAGACTTAAACAAAGCAGCTGCCGTCGTACTGAAGGAGCTAATTCTACTTTTCATGCACTGAGTGGATTCCATCTCCGTAGAATTTGTTCGGTTTCGACCTGAAGAAGTCGTGTACCACCGCTGACCTCATCGACTTCGGTGAAGCACCTACAAAGAATTTCTAGACCGGAGAAAACGGTAGTCGCAATGTCTAAGCTGTACGTTGATTGATTTTGGTCCAGCCCAACTTCTCGATTTTTGCCAGCGCCCGACGTGCTGGCTGAGGTCGGGCTCGTCCTGGTGGAAGATACGTCGGTTCGTGTCGACTCTTCTCTGCACTAAGTTTTGCTGGATCTTGTCGAGTTGCTGACGGAAGGGAGCACCGATAATGGCTTGACTAATGGATAATGGAAGCAGCTCCCGGTGCAAAGGACCACTACACACCCACCAAACGCATAGCAGGACCTTCTTTTTATGGAGCTCCGGTTTTGAAGACGGAACCCCGGCTCGTTGCATTCCAGCCGTTGCTTTTCGGCTTTACAGTTGCCGTGAAACAACCGCTTTTCATTACTGGTTAAGATTCGATCCAGGCTCCCTAGCTTGGAGCGGTTCAGGAGCTCTCGGCAGTCGGAAGCACAGAAATTTGTTTGAGTTTCCGTCAATGCAGCACTGTCGTCGACGATTTTATCGACATTCCAATCTTGTGCAGCTGAAGAGCGATGGTTCACTGAGAGGTGTGGAGATCGTTGGTCATTTCTGGTGTGGTTTGGGAAGGATTTGACTAGATGGATTTACGAAGGCGCCTTTCTTTACGGCAGTTGGTCGTCTCGGGAGTGGTTTGTCTTTTTTGTGCTTCTCGGAGGAAAGGAACTTCTAATACCATCGCCAACAATTTATTCGCTCAGAAGTGAACGTGCTAGTGAGTTCCTGAATGCGCTTGACCCCGCCGCTGGGTTGCTTCCGAGCTAAAGCTGGTTGAAAATAAAATCACGCACTTTCCACTTTCAGTAGTCATCGTTCTAGAAAATAAAACTTCAAAAACGCAGGGCAAATTAACGACTCATAGCTCGAAATGATCACTACGAAACAAGCTTTCAAACAAAGTATAACATTTCAAGAGCTTGCCTTGAATTCCAGAAAAACTTAAATGTTGCAAAATTTATGATTCAACCTAATACTTCTGGCCCATACTAATAGACGAGCTTGTATGAGCAGGTTGGTGGACCTCCCTTCCGTGGGATGGTAGAAGATCTAACAAGGGAAGGGTCTGAAGCGTATGTCTGAACGGGGGGAGCGAGTCATATAGGGAGAATCCCCACCCCTCAATTGGTTTGAAAATGTTTATTTTTTGCCAAGTCGTTAAACCCAAGGAGTAGGGGGTCACAATGGGATACGGCGCATCACGAGTTTGGGGGTCATCTACGTCCGCGATGCCTCTACCGGCGAGCGGCTCGGGGCTAGTGGAAGTGCGATTGCTTCGTGCGTGGAAGGTCGGTGGTTTGACTCCTCTGCGCTGCCGCATTTTGCATTTCGACTGACTGGTTGAGATTTTGGAGGATTCTGACGTTCAGATCAGACGATTTTCAGACGTTTTCTGCGCATTTTCCAGCTGTAGGCTGTGGAGAGTATCTTTCTTGCGACTTGTTTATTACTGACCGGTTTTCTAACCACAAGACAATGAGAAACCTATTCAACATAATAATGATGTATAAACGCTCAACACCAGTGATAGATAGGCACAAAGTGCATGAATCAAAAGCACTGGTCACAATGCGGACAGCGTATAAAACCTACAGGCTCCTCTGCCCACTGCTTACCACTGCTTGCTTGCCTCTACACGTCCATCAGTTCATCTTGCGGATCCCAATCTTCTTGTTCTTCCACCACTTCCAGCTCTTCGTCTTCGTCAATTTGACGTGCTTCGAAGTCCTTGAGTATGCTGCTCATCCGTTCGGCCAGCTTGATTTCTTCCCTCGAAGGCTCCTTGTATAAAGGTAGGCCACACTTCAGCGTGAGCAGGTGGATCACCACTCGAGCATCGGCGGACATTGTTGGTGTTAGGTTTAAAAAACCTTCAGCAGACCTCGATTTCCAGGTGACAGGCAAAGATGAGGGAAAGCGTGTATCGATGCCGTTTAGGTGAATTTGCGAGATCCACAGACCTCGTTTCTCATTTGAACCACCTCCGACGTCACAACGTGGTCTCCTTTGAAAATCCGAGCAGGATGGGTTTTCCCGTGGCCTTTGGTCCATGTATGGAAACAGACTGTGAGGAGCCTGTAGCCTTTATACGCTGGCCGTATTGTCCCAGTGCTGCTTCATGCACTTTGCACCTGTGTATCACTGGTGTTGAACATTTCTACATCACCATGTGGAATACCACAGCGTACAGCTGGAAAATAAGCAGAAAACGTCTGAAATGGTATAGACGTCAGAATCCCCCAAATCTCAACCAGTCAGTTGAAATGCAAAAATGCAGCAGCGCAGAGGAACCGAACCCCCGACATTCCTCGCACGAAGCAACCGCACTTCGATTGCGCTCCGAGCCGTTTGCCTGTAGGGGCATCGCGGGCGTACAAGAACTCCCCCAAACTCGTGATGCGCCTATCCCATTGTAACCCCCTACTCCTTGGGTTTCACGACTTAGCAAAAAAAAAAAACACATTTTCATGCTAATTGAAGGGTGGGGATTCTCCCTATATGAGTCGTTCCCTCGTTCAGACATATAATTCAGACCCTTCCCTTGTAAGACCCACTTCCAAGGCTCTTCCACCACATAATACTGAGGTAAAACACCTCAGGACTAATTAAAGCCAAGTTGTGCACGTCCAACTGGCAGACTGAATACAACAAAGGGCCAACTAACGTCCACCTCAATTAGTCACGCGCAGCAATACTTTCGTTTCACTTTGTATCCATATAATCTGGAATTGTCAGTGCATCAGCCGAAGGCCCTTACCCTCACTGTTCACGTGGCGTTAGTGGCGGATGGCTCTTAATGAGGCCAGTTGGTATCTTGAGGATACATCAGAAGTGGACACTCTTAAAAGCTCCTTATCAGCTACCCAAAACAAAAAACATAACAGTTAAAACTCTCCCTGACAACCTGCTAACTGCCATCTAGCTTGATAAAACCTTAGAAAACGGCATAACGTCCAAACCCACGTCATCGTCCTGAACAGAGCCTTCCTTCACTGAACCATCGGTTCCTGTTCCTGACGACTTCCTCCTACCCTTGCTTCGCTCCGACTCGACGGCAGACACCAGCCATAAAGTCAGGCTCAAAGCAGTCTGCGCCAGTGTCAAAAAGCCCAGGAATTTGTACACCTTAAGTGCCTGAAATAAAGAGTTTCGTCGACGACTCTCCTCAACAGACATTCATTCGGAACAACTGCGTACCTTCAAATCGGTTTGAGGGTTGAGAGATAAGTATCTGATTCCCACCGTTCGACGAGATATGTTGTAGTACACACCAAAAATGTAAAAGAATGCCAAATGGATTCTATAAAGCTGGGGGATTCCCGTGGATCTGCAAAGGAAATGGCCAATGACTCATGCGACAGCAATAACAAGCAGAAAATTTAGCACACCTTATCCATTCGATTAAAAGTTGAAAACTCCTTCTTCCCTTTGGATTATTCGTCATTGGAACTCCGAGGAACGATGAGGTGGAGGGATGTGCCAGCACTCGACTGGCTCTCTTAAAGTTCAAGTTTCAGAAAACCACCTTAGCAGAATCACGCACCGGATTGTGGAGAACTAAAGTCAGTACGCACACTTCAAGACTCTGAATCCGCCGACAGTAATCTTTGAAGAAACACTACAAGTCCTAGAAACTAATAAATGTGAAACGCACACCTGTAAGGCAAGCTGCGACAACATCGGAGCAACGGCATGGAACACGACGAATAGGAACCTCGCTCCAAAGGATGGCACAGCTCGTTTACTCGATTCAGTTTCAAATAGCTTTACATACTCTTCGCCGAGCGTTTGCACGCCTGCAATGAAAATGTATGTGGGAAACTCAGTCAACTAACTCAAGAGACCAGTATCGTGGAGCTTTTGCTACACGCCCTGAATCCACCCAGGGCGCATGCAGCGTAGTCGACGGTCGACGCTGACATTCTGGACAGTATGAAGGGGCACATTCCAAACGGGGATGGGTAATGACGACCTTTACATCATTTATACGATACTCAGGACCGTCTTACACCTACTGCTTGCCTGCTGTCGTCCTCTAGCAGCTGGCTTACATGGAAGTAGGCTAGCACGACGAATTGCAAAATGAATCTTTATTCACAGTGATGAGTAGAGGAACACCACCCCTCAAGCTCATTCCGACTAGCTTAGCAGTCAGGCTCAACACTCACTCAATTAGTGTGATAGTGCTGATGTAGTGTTTAAGCAAGAAATCCTTCCCATACGACACTCTTTAGCAGTTCACCAACTTCCAAGAACTGGAAGCCTCTTGCACGACATCGAATGCGACTGATTTGTGTCTCTATGCGACACCTCACGCCACAGTGCCACACATACTCCGTGTGGCTGACTGGTAGCCCATGCTAACTAGTGCGCTGTCGACACTTCATTAATCCAAATGTAGATTAAGCATAGAAGAGCTACTTGAAAAGATGAGGACAACCTACCAGCAAGAGTCGTGCACGAAAAATATGCTGTCATTGCAGCGGTCCTCAAGTACGGGTAGAGTCTCATCCACGTACGCTGTCCCGCAAGCTCTTTGATAACCTGAAGATACCTCGTTTGAGTCCAGCCAGACTCAAGTCACATTGATCCGGCTACAGTCGGCGTCATTGTATAGGTCTAACACCAGAATGGATTTTTAGTCAAAACACAGTGGAATGAACTCTACCCATGAAATACGCTTCTCCAGCGCCTCAATTTCCTCGTCGTCCCTCCTTTGAGCTCGCACGATCTCGCCAATTTCTGCGACATAGGTCTGCATTGTGTAAACCGCCCTTAATGTGAGAATTGATGAGGGAAACAGCTCAGCAAGCAGAATAACATTAAGCAAGATCCGGTTTGTCCCTGTGATAAAAAGAAAAAACTTCTCAAATTGAATATTTATCCTACTCCGTCGCACCAAAACGGCATCAATCCAGGCTGACAACACCTTAAACGTCCAAGTAAAATAGCGAAATAATGAGAAAGACCCGGGTCGAACTTCGTCTTAGTGCCGTCTTCTGACACTCAAGGAAAATAAATAAAGTATGAAACTAAAAAGGCTAGAGGAGTAGAATTTGTATAACAATGACTATCTAAACGGAAAACAAAGAGTGATCTCGATACTAATCTAATCGTAAGATGGAACAATGATTACACAACACGAATGTTCCTAAACTTGACAGTTACTCGCGCACTCCGTTTAGCGGATAATTAATTCTGGATAAGATGACGATTGGTGAGCAGTTCTGTCCGTCAGGTTTGCTTCAAACGCCTGACGGTTCTTTTGCCTTCCCTTCTTCTTCCACTTCAGATGTCTCAGGCAACCCAAGAGTCTTATCAAACAGTCGTCCTTTTTGCCGCGTAGGAACACCCTCTTGGTACTTGACGGGAACAGGATCATAAATCTGAAACAAAATTAGGTTTCCCATGCAGTGCAATGGTCAGCACCAGCAAAAAAAATCAGCAAGCACCTTTTTACCCTGTCTATCAATAGCAAAGTCGTAGACCTTGGGATTTTCAAGAGCTTCCAAGATCTTCGCCTCCAAGTTAACCTCGTTCACGAAGTTATGACTTCGAGCAATCGCCGCTTCAACCTTAAATTAGAAGACTTTACACAAAGGCTCTGATAAAATGGAATGTCTCGAGATATTAAATGAAGTCAGAACCTCAATCGTGGCATCTCTTGCCATTTGATGTTGCTTCTGAAGGGCTTCATCGATCTCTTCAAGAATTTCGCGCTGAGTTTCCTTCCATTCAGCATCTTCCTTCCGCGCGCGAGCATCTGCCTGTAAATTTTTCAGTAATCTTCGGACTTCACTCTTCCTTTGTACGAATCTGTAAACTGCGGTTGTTAACACGGTTACTTTCCAATTTTGCGAACACTTCAAAAGCAATAGGCCGAGTGTGAAGGGAGGGGTAGACTACCTTTTCTCGATTGATCCTCTCATTCTCCTCAATGAGTCGATTAAGCTCTGCATCCTCTTCTTCCTTCATAGCTTCGAGTCCTTTTCCTGCAGCTTCGGCTTGCCGAAGCTCTTGGCGAAACACCTATAAAGTGCAAAGCAACAGAACACACAGTGGATGTTTAAGAAGCTTAGACTACGCCCAAATTATTACACTGGGGCATGATGTCATACTACTTCGAAAACCTGCACTAAATATCGTGGGAAGCTCACCTCCTTCAAGGAATGAACAGCGTTGTTGTAGACATGACGCCTCCAAAGAAGCTCCTTCACTTCTTCAGGGGATTGCCATGGAACGTGAACCACATGATAGAGTACCTTAACGTAGTGAAGGCATCATTCCGGCATACGTAAGTTTCCTTTGAGCGTGCTACTCTACTCCACCTTCTGCTGCAACAAGGACACCTTAATCAAGTCCACGTTCCAATTTCGCAAGAGCTATATAGTTAATCTAAGCAGATTTCAGCAGTTAATCGGAGCTGATAATAAGAATACAGAAAAGATTGAAACACTGCCCCATAATAAGCACATCTCTCAAATTTAGTACCACTTAATCCCGAAGAAAAGTAAAGCATCAAATTAACTACATAAGAGCCAAAAGAACTAGGTCCACATTTCTGCACCATATTAGCCCGAATAAGCAGCAGTGAAAAACTGTTTCTAAGGTCTTATAACATGACACAAGAATCGGAAAGTGAACAAGGTCTTACATAAATGAGACGCTCACTTAAAGCAGGAAATATAAGCGGTGGTCAAGAGGCGCTAATTCATTTATCGCAGTGCTTCATTTACTCAAAAAGACCCTCTTTATTATATCCTAAAAGCAAGCTAATCGGCCAGAACAGAGGCTACTGATAAGAGACAAAAAGGGAAATTATTGTTATATTAATATTATTATTTACTACATGAGGTAAAAATCCCATGCGGGTAAGAACAATGAGGTTAAAAAATACACATTCAGTAGATACACCGACAAGAAAATAGTAACGCAGAAGGCACAGAAAAATACAACAAAAGAACAAACAACAAACAGGCAGGAAGGAAATGGCAAGGAGAAGATGAAACAATCAACAATGCTGATTAATTCGGCGTCAACAGCAAGAGATATTCATCAGATACCTAGCTGAGAATTTACAAGTCCGCTGAAGGAGGCACAACTGGAGGGAATCTTCGCTTTTTTGCTTAATCCAAAATATTCGGCATAAACACGGTTCGCGAAGAAATATTTCTTGCAATTTAGTCTGGTCCTAGATAAGAGAGGCTTGCATGAGATACTCCTAGTGAAAGAAAGCCTCACTAGTCAGAGAAAAAGATCCTAAGTGTAGACCATTTCGTTCGCCCATGCAATACTTAGTGAAACATCAGCAAGTCGAGCTGACGTCTTCTAGAGGCAAGAGTTTGCAAGTTCAGATTAGAATTCCTTCCGCTGACAGGTGGGACCTTCGCAGTTGAATCTTATTGACCTGATCATGAGTCGACGTATGAAGCTGCTCTGAATTCCCTCTATTTTGTCTACAAGCTCGCTAATATAGACTGAGCACAACAGTCATCTGGTCGACAAGCGGTCTAACGAATGACTTGTACGCTTGAAGCAGAACAGCAGAGTTCCTCGTTGATAATGATAAAAAGATACAGTACGCAACAACAGATGCCTTAGAGAGAATGCAACCGCAGTGTATGTCAAGCCTAAGGTCACGTTGAGCCAGCAATCCAAGACCCTCCACGTCGTCAGCTTTCGTAATTGCTGAAGTACCCAAATGCCATGTCATGCCCATTATTCTTACTGCCAGGATGAAATACCATGGAAAGAGGAAGGGGCCTGGGTGCCCAAATACTTGAGTTGACACGTACCATAAATGAACGATCGGAAAGAAAATCCTTGATCCAAGATATAAGAAGAGAGCATTTCTATAGGGAACTTCAGATCTCATAAAACTCGAACAGATATTCAAGAGGTCTAGCTGTCGCACTGGAGGCATTCCTGATGAAGATAAAAGGAATGAGATTTATTTATTGATCGGGTGTGTCCAAGGAGCTGGGCCAGCACGACAGCGTCCTTAAGATTTCTTCAGCATGGAACCACATCGAATCGGCCATGGAAAATAATTACGAGGTAGCCATCGTTAGGGTGTGCTGGGCAAGTTTTGGGTAAGGATCAAATGCGGCTGCCAGCATCTCGGCTTTCTCTTTTCCAGTGCAGAGAGTGATCCCTGGGCGGAACTAAGTGTAGCACGGTTGGCTTTTTTAAGTCGCCTGTTTAATAACCTAAAGAACAAACCTCTATCTTTGGATTGCATAACGTGCTTGGAAAATCTGTGGTGAATGTTCATGCTTCCCATCGTTTCACGTAGTAACGAAAAGAGCATATTGCAAAATTGACCACACAAAAAATTACAAGGGAAGATGAACTTTTATTCCGTGCTTCGCCTTCTCCAAACGCATAACATGTACCCCTTTTGTTTCTTCGGAACAGGGAAACATTCCAGAGCAGAAAGTGTCGCAACCGTAACATACGCTGAGGTTCACCCTACCGTTAAGATGGAGTAGAAGGTACATCACAGTGGTTGAGAAGAAACGGGGCAATGCTGGTAAACGGAGCTAACCGTGAGACTATCTCAACGGTAGGTCGGAACGGCCTAAGTGTTGCATATGGGCAGAATCGTCTCTCTCTGGAAAGCAACAAAATGCAAATATCTCGACCCCAATACAACGCTGCGCAGAGTTAGGGAAGACGAAATTTGGGCCGTTGGCGGCATCCCCCTCTACCCTCTGCCTGCACGCGTAGGGTGGGCTCAAGTTGGCTGAAAACAGCGATCATGGGGATTACGCAGCCCCTCTATCCACTCTGCCACCACCGCTTGCCCGTCATCGCTGTTGCCAGCCAACTTGAGCCCGCTCTTCGCATAGACAGAGGGCTAACACTACTAACGGCCCGAATTCCGTCGTCCCTGACTCTGGCAGAGTTGTATTGGGGTCGAGAGAATTGCATCTTCTTGTTTCCCAGAGAGAGGCAATTCTACCCATAAACAGGACTTGGGCAGTTCCGACCTACGGTTGAGATAGTCTCCTGGTAAGTGAATTAAAACGAAATGATAATCCGAAGCTGCCTGTCTCACCGACACCACCTTTAGCGAATAAAAGCAATATCTACGACGCACCTTCTTCGATGGCGGCAGTATTGGAGGCTTTCCTTGATTAGGCATGCGCCTTCCCAAATTTCTCGATTGCGTGACAGCGCATGCAGGAATCTCAGCCGTTAGCATGCAACGTAGAGATGCGTTGCATAGCATCTTAAGAAGACCCTTTCATATTGCTATGGCGGACTAGTACAAGTAGAAGTGGACTGAACCTCTCCGAAGACCTTGAGCACTTTCTGCAGGAATATTCATTGAAGAAAATGATAGGTATCCACCAGTCCTGGCTAGAAAACACCAGTACGAAATTGTAAAAACGGTAACAGAACACAAAGAAAACAACCGCCGTGTAACACAAACCAACAACTTCAACAGTTCGAGAACCTATATGGTACAACAACAAAGCAAAGAACACTTTGGAATCATAGAAATGAGAAGGCCGCATGGAAAGACTTAGACTAGCAAACGTGTAATTCAGTGCAGCTTCATGTAGTAGCTTTCGCCATTTCTATTTTGCACAGGTGTGGCATGGTGCTCTCCATCGACGTCCTAAAGGGAAAGATAGTGTAATAGTTTATAACAGAAAGGATGAACGGTGAAAAACGAACGGCTTCCAATAATGATAGAGATCGCACACAAGTCCTTTCAAAATAAGGTCCCAAGACTGTACTCGACCATCGCCCAGAAAGCAGAGGTGTCAACCCCCCCCCCCACCTGGTGAGAGATTCGATCACAGCACTCGTGTAATGGTTTGTGACCCTCACAAACCAGCGCGAAGCTTAGGCCTAGGTCTTTGTCATACCATCGCTCACCCCGAGCGACACCTAATGATATGCACCCATATCGATTCCATCGCGCCGCCCGATCGATATGGGAGCATATTATTAGGCGTCGCTCGGGGTGAGCGATGGTATGACAAAAAAAGGCATCTGTTAGGCCTCTGTTATACTCCCGCGGGAGCATCCGCGGAACGTCCGCGGACCAATGGTGCACGGCGGAAGCGGGCGTGGCGAGGCGCGGCGATTGGCCAGGTGAGGAGTCTCGGCGCGATTCCCGCCCTTCCGCGGATGCTCCCGCGGGAGTATAACATAGGCCTTATACTCCCGCGGGAGCATCCGCGGAACGTCCGCGGACCAATGGTGCACGGCGGAGGCGGGCGTGGCGAGGCGCGGCGATTGGCCAGGTGAGGAGTCTCGGCGCGATTCCCGCCCTTCCGCGGATGCTCCCACGGGCGTGTAACTCAGGCCTTAAATAGAGATGAAAAACGAGCATTTCATGAGTTCGCCTCACCCATATCTAGAAACAGGTGTCGGACAAGCGACGACAGTTTTCTTACCGTATGGTGTATGAACCACTCATACCACACACCACTGTCGTCCACCTTCCTTTCAATGTTGAGTGTGACCTGAAGATCAGTAGTGTTGTTTGCAAGGGTGATGTGCGATCAAAGCAGAGCAGCTGGAGCTAACCTTTTCTGCAGGCTGGACTCTGTAGAGCTCGCGAAGAGGGATCAGCGCAGGAAACCAGCTGATCATGTTATCCGAATATGTTGACGGCACAATTGACAAGGTGATGTTCTTGTAGAGGTTCATGTGGAAGTACCCAGCGAATCCCATCAGCTAAACAACAGCGCTGGTTATTCTGTTTCCTACCTGATAGGTTTTACGCGAGTTTATCTGTTAACGTTTTGGCGAGCTCGCCCTCTCAGAGTGGAAACGACGCCCGGCTGGGTAGCTCCTACTTGCTTTTCGCTCTTTCTCAGCAGAAGAAATCTATATCGCTTAAATATTAGCCGACAAGGTGTAGAGCTAATCAAAGACCAAATAGTACTTCATAATGTCGCCGCTCATTGAAAATCGATCATGACAACATTGCTGGTTGTTCCACAGAGTGATATGATAAGAACTTCACGAAGTGGCACCTCCTTACAAAAAAGTCTATAACTTATCTGATCCACAGAAGCGAACCATACAGAAGTGATCTCCACTCTTCATTTAGTCAAAAATGTTCCTCGCCTTTGCAGAAGCCTTGTACTAATCCAGTAAGAGGTCGACGAAGTTTACTTGGCGACAACAGCTGCCATGCGAGCTCTGACAGGTGTTAAAATGCATAGCCAGAATAGGCTGCAGATTGGTGCGCAGCGGTAGTGTTCTAGATTCGGAAACGGGATGGGTGCTCCGGGTATGATGCCGCTTTTGCATTTTCACTGTGCGAGCGACATTTCACGTGTTTCGAGCGTTTACTACTCTGTACGCTATCAAATTTGAGTTTATTACGAGTTGTTTGACACCTTTCATATACAAGGCAAAGGCCTTTGGCATAGTAGAAATAGATGTTTTTGAGAAGTCCTCGTTTTCAACTACCAAACGGACAGAGAACAAGTAGAAGCAACATCATACGCGGAAACCATACCCCCGTTGTGCTGTTCATAAATCCAGGGGATTATTCGCTGCACCACCCACCAGCACCCTAAGTTTACTATGCATTTCTACACCTGACAGGACCTGCGTGCCAGAGTGCCGCACCAACTACATGGCAAACTGTTGGCCTCTTACGGTCTGGTTGAGGACTTCTCAAAAACGAAACACTTGTATTAAATGGAGGGTGGAGACAGTGCCTATGTGATTCGCTTCGGACACTTCCCCCTATCATCCTCTATCGTCTACGACGATGCGCAAGTCCTAAGAGGTCAGGAGGCGTGATGCTGCCATACAGCAGACGCACATCAGTTCTCGCTCCACCTGTACATAAACCAGTTGGTCTCTCAATAAATTCTGTCTCATCTCTTGTACTCGCCATCACATTCACTGAACCACCGCTTTATTAGGGCGTATAAGTCTATCGCCGTATAGTCGTATACCCCCCCCCCCCTTGCTAGGGTGATAAACACAACAGATTTGGTATACGCAACCGAGGCAGATGTTTGCAGTAACGAGTTCAGTAATAACTTTGGTACGAAGTGGGCTTGTGCCCACATCAAGATTGCACATGCTCGTAAATCAATCGCACAACACGGTATCTGTGCACAATTACAGGCGAGGGGAGGAATCCTGGGATCTGGCTGGCTTAGCTTACCCGCTCTAAGGCATATGTTATAATTCGCGGACGCTGTCGCTGAAGTATAGCATATGCCTAAGATGTCTTGTTAGTGCGATGCGGGCAGAAGCCAGCGGAGTACCATAATCTTTCTCCTACAACTCAAATGTCAGAAGAAAAATCTTCAGAACGAGCGCCAAATTTCTAGTGATATAATTAGGAAGTTTACAGACCAAACGCCGACAAGTCAGAGCTCTACGAGTTCAATCCAAGGAGCCGATGCTCTTCGGATGCCTTAAGAAGCTTGTTGGGTATGGAAGACACTCACATCAGCTGGACGATCCAACTCGAATGGTATGCTCGCTGTCCGTTCATTGGACATGTTCGCAAAATTAGGATGAGTAAACGTGAACACAGGCTTAGGCTCAGCAAGGGAACAATACTGTCGAAGATAAGCCACATATATCTGGTCCATATTCGCCACATGCTCACCTTGTCTAAAATGGTACACCTGCAAGCACTCACAAACCAAGATCTGGAGTATTTGAACCTACGGGTAGCTCTGTCGATAACTGCCGTCGAATTGCAGTTCAGGCCCGTTGCGACCATGTCCCGGCAGCCCACGATTCCAGTAACTTGCCCCACACAGTCTGATTTGTTGATGCATATGAAGAGACATGATTGGAGCTGAGATAGAGCATTGGTAAATAGAACGGCGCAGATTCACACATCGCAAAGTCTGCTCACCAATGTAACTCGTGTAAGTCTGAGGTATGCTGACAGTGGTTGGCTTGAGCAATGGAGTGACGCCATCCAGACATTCGGGGCTGAGCTCATTGTCTCCGAAAGAGCCGAGCAGCTCGGAGACAATGATATCCGGTTGGGGATAGCCATTTTCAGTGGCCAATGCAGGCACTTGTCGCATATCCGTTTCCATGATGACACATCGTCCACGCCATCTGAAACGAGAGCAAAACTGCGAATCGAAAAGCCGGCGACAGTGACAAAGAGAAATGAGAAGCAAGATCGCAGTTACGCAAGATAACTTACATTCTCCTCAACGTCTTGAAAAATGGGCAGGTGCTTGGAAGAGTTTCAGAACCTGGAGTCTACGAAAAGCCTACATTGGTGAAGCTCAAAAGCCTTCAATCTCTCCCTCTCAAAAATCCATGAAACATACTTTATTCGGAAGATCGGGGTTCAATAATCTCTCTCCTACAGGATTTTCTAAGAAGAATTTAGTAAGGAAGTAGTAGACTATAGCTAACGATCCTGCCACACAACTTTAGATTATTAATACAGCACTGTTCTCAGAGAGGCTCTTCTTAATAATAACAAGTATGACGAATTTGTGTTAGGCCCTACGAATACCAGAGGAAATTTAGCAGACATCAACAGAAAAGAACTGAATAACCTGATGTTGCAGAATGCTTTGCTGCGTTTAAAAATTCTTGCTCTAGGCGGAACTCAAACCCGCAAGCTTTGCTTTCCAGATAGAATGCTAGCCCATTACACCACCAGCGCCGTTTGACCGCACACAACTTGCGCGAAATTTTCGTTACAAGGCCCATTATCGGCACTCCTCCATGATATCGGGATGTTGCGCACGATCAAACAGCGCTGTTGGTGTAAACGGCAGCATCCTGTACCAGAAAGCAGAGGGTTCAGGTTCCAGTCCCGCCTAGCGCAAGACCTAGGCGCAGCAAAACGTCCTGTAACAGCACATAGCCGTTACACTGGTCGCTCTAGGGTTAACACCTGCCATGGAAAGAACGAATATCATAGTCGTTTTTTGTTGTTGCGAAAATGGCTTAGAAGCCGGTTACATTAAGTTCAAATCGCCAAAAGCACACTAGTGTACTTAGAGTACCGCACTAAATCTTGATCAAAATAAGTCCACTAGGGGTAATCTACCTCGGGATGAACGAATATCATAGTCGTTTTTTGAGAAACAAGAAAAAACTTTACAATTTGTTGTTGTTTTTGAGGGTTTTGCGTTGTTGTGTAAACTAAGGATGACTTGCTTAGGCTACTGTTGTTGTGTGGTACAGTTATCCTTGGTCTAATTTTGTTTCTTCATTGTAATGGTGTGACTGTCCCCGTACACCACAAATAAATGAAAGAAATTACCACACAGAAAAATAACATACACATTTTGGTTCATGAATTTCAGTGTCACAATGGCGTTGGCATTCTTCTCCACAACGAAAATGTCCAGACGAAGTCGATCCCTCTTGCTTCGATACCGTGCATTGTAGTTGCGCTCCGCTTCGATCGAACATGTCACCTATAGAAATTACAAGCACCTAATATCAATTCGTCTCTGAGAGTAATAAAGAAACAGTTCAGCTTTAAGAAAATCCTCAGACGAGCAACAAATTGTTGAATCTTACCAGAGGACCTCGCCCTGCTCCCAGCACATACAGAACAAGCCGTTCCGGTCGGGCTGCCGATTCACCAAAATCATAAATGGCGAGTTCAACAGCCTCACGATATCGTCTGTACTTCACAGGGTCTTGCTCAAAGGTGTTGTATACGCAAGAATCCAAATTGTCAGCCAGTGGTTGTAACGGAACCTGGACAATTTGGTTCAGTCGTCAAGAAGCTAATGGTTAGATTAAAACCCTGGAAGATTGTTACCTGTAGAACATCAACATAGTTGATATTGGAGTCAACAAGGTACCCCGAAGATGCGACGCCTTGGCAGCGGCTGCCCGCATCACGCACAATGGTGCGAAGCGCCTTGAAAGGCAAACAGAATGTTTTGCAAAAACTGCTGGGCACTGAAACGTGCTATTCCCCCATAAGATGTGCAGCTAAATGGGCACCTGAGCGCACTGCAGTTGCACTGAAGGGGAAGTCTCAACGTCCAACGATCCGCGCACCATTATTCTGCCATTGTCCGACATCCACAGATTAGCGAGCAAACCAGCATGCGCACTGAATACCGAACGTCGTCGTGGCAGAAATTAATCAAAACCAGTTGACGTTTCTGGGAGACGTAGTCGCTAGAGGATGCACGTTGAGCTTCCGCAGAGATGAATGCGACAGAATTTTTAGAAATGAAGAGCGTTTTAGCGCAATATTATGTGACCATCCTAATACCTGGTATTTTTCTTAACAAAAGGAAGAGAAAAATGGGACTCACGGAGCAAGATTTAATCCCAGAGAATTCGGTTCGTTGACAAACGCGTCAACGTCAACACAAAAAATGGCCAACTGAATATAATAATAACCATAAAATAGCAAAGTGTAGGTCCGTTCGCCTAGATGCTAGAGGTTACCGGCTCAGCTTTCCATCTTGAGATAAGCTTTTTGTCAACAAACTCGTCATCTATATCAGCCAAGAGGTGTAATCCAGCTGAAAAAAAGATAGCACCAAAAAATCTTCCATAGAAGTCACCTGTAAGCTCACCTATAAGCTTTTGACTGGAAAAGTTTGAGCAGAGTTTACGAAAATCGGCCCATACAGTCCAACAGTCCCTCTTGTCATTTGGAGGTCGCATTAGATCATTAACTGATGTAGGCACAAGTATCCAAAGTCTGAAATTAATTATTTCAACTTAGCTTACGTATTAGTTAGACAACGATTAATAAGGAAATGTGTGGAATCGAGACAACTACGAATAACAGCGCTCACCCCAAGTTGACATTTCTGGTCCAGAGCCACTGGTTGAGGATTCGGGCTAATCGCGGGGAATCTGCATGTTTCAATCGGAATACCGCACTGCGAAGGCCCATATAAGCACAATAGTTCAGCTCCTTGGAAAGGAAACTTAGGTACTTTCCTACATTATTACCAATTTGCGAAAATGACACAGCAAGTAGAACCTTTTGCAGCTCAACCTCCGACAACGCGGCCAGCTCCTCGTCATCTGAATCACAGTCAATCCACTGAGAAATCTGTGCGTTGACATATGTCTCCCACAAATGATTCTGCAGCTGTACATCCGGCAGGTCTATTGGAGGCGGAATAGCAGACTTGCTGCAAACCAGTTGAGAGATATGAACGGTTCAAAGAAACCTACAAGAGGGTAGAAAATTTCCAGGACGTACCAATCTGGCTTCCAGAACCCCCGTTTCACTCCACCGATTGGATAGCTGACAAA
The DNA here is from genome assembly GCA_947359475.1 of Heligmosomoides polygyrus bakeri. Classification (NCBI taxonomy): domain Eukaryota; kingdom Metazoa; phylum Nematoda; class Chromadorea; order Rhabditida; family Heligmosomidae; genus Heligmosomoides; species Heligmosomoides polygyrus. The sequence continues at coordinate 68,279,932 of OX375867.1, forward strand.
GTTGTACAGCTGACATCCCAGTCGCTGACTGTATACCGCTATTTTGCTGAAGATAAGAACAGGTGTTAGAACGTACATTTACGAAAACAGCCAGCTAAAAAAAGCAGATACGCTACAAAACGAACTGGTCGTATTCCTCCTTGGCATCTGCCGGACCTGCAAGCCACCCTACATTGATCCTCTGACGATCGTCGGGCAAGCACTCAGTCTACAACGGTAGAGATGGCATTCGCCAGGTTGAATTCAAACATTTTCTCACAATTACACCAATGTATTCTTACACCTACTGAACAAAACTAATCAACCTTCTCAGGAAAGAGGAAACCAACATACTCACCGCCACAGCTTCTACTGGAGCAACCTCCATGCGACACTGCAAACATATTTATTTTTCACATGAACATGTCATGAACAACTTATAATAGATCAACAAGACAAATCGCGAACAACCGATGACGAAAGACAACCATCAACCTTACGAGTAGAATCGAGGATCAATATGTAAATTCAATCCTCATAAATAGGAACTACTGCGATCAAATTAGATTCAGATGACAGTCCAACATCTTTAAGAAACACTTGAGAAATCTACCGGTACAGAAACCTTTTTACTTAGCTTGATAAGTTCCGACCCCGCCCTAATTGAGAAAAAGTGATGCCGAAACCCAGTTCTGGCTTTAGCTAATAGAAGCTTGCGGCGGCTTCCTCGGGTGAATGAGCTCCTCTCTACTACGAAATGGTCCAGTATGAGGCTGCATTGACGGTACAAAATTTTGTGCAACATTACGAGGTCAAACTTCCTTCTTCGGAACTCAAGTGTTTCCAGCCCTAAGTTAGCATTCCGGTCGGCGGCAGAGGGGATGCGACCATAGATAAAACCAATAGAACGCACAAGAAATTTCCTAGTGAAATTATTTTGAAGTGATTCAACCTTCCTAATTAATTTCTTTTTATGTGGGTTGAACACTACAGCGCCATAAATCAAGCATCGGTCCGATATAAGTTTTATAAGCCCGTATTAAAACGTGGGGATCTCAGTTGAAAGAGCTCTAAACAGGTTGGGAACCCTTCTGGAGGCGTTAAGAGCTATAGTCTTGCAGTGTTCATCAAAGGTGAGACTGCTATTGACTAAAAAGCTGAGGTCCCGAACTGACTCCACTTGCTCGATCCTACTCCCATTAACAGTGTAGCCAGCCCCATTGTTGCCTGGACCAATGCGCAACAGCTTAGACTTAGTGCTGGATAGAGGAAGACCCCAAGAGCGAGCCCATTGCTGAGCGAGATCAACAGCTGATTGAAGCCTATCATGAGATGGTGCATCAGTCACGCTGTGATATAACTTCACATCATCAGCAAATGCACAACAGCTGACACCTGTAGAAGCAAGTAGCTCAGGTAGCTCAAATGTATAGATGTTAAACAATACAGGAGAAAGGACTCCGCCTTGTGGAACGCCGCTGGTGGCTAGTCTCGAGGTGGAAAGTGCAGAATTTATCCGAACTTGGTAGGACCTTTCAGTAAAAAAGGCCTTCAGCCATAAAATAATCCGCGGGTGGACTCCAACTACCCCTAGCTTGAACAGCAGCTTGTTACGAGCCACCCTGTCGAATGCCTTAGCAAGGTAAGGTAGACAACATCCACAGCTCGACCTTCATCAAAGCGATCGTCCAATCGTTCATCGAGTGCAGCATAGCTGTAACCGTGGATTTCCCCTTTTGGAAACCATGTTGGAAACGAGAAATAACTGAATACTCCAATAAATGGTCACAATTCTCTTCTTCAATATTTTTTCGAAGGTTCGTGCGAACACAGAAGTGATGCTGATCGGTCGGAAGTTATCCGGATTGGAGTAGGGAGGCTTTCTGGGGATAGGAATAACTACTGCCTTCCTCCACCTCATTGGCACTTCAGACCTCATGAAACTCAAATTAAATAAGTACTCCAGTGGACCAGCGATGTATTCAATTACACCCTTGATGAACTTCAAGGGAATGCCATGAGGAGTTAGGGAGGAAGAACTGGGCCAACTAGAGATTAATGCCTGTATCTCCCCAGCAAAGAACCATACCGTCTTTCATAACGGGAAACGATGTCATGGCGGGGAACGTCTGACTTCGAGCACTAGTACCAACCTCCTCCTCTCTCGTGAAGACCTGCTCGAAGCTATTAGCCAAAATTTCGGCCTTGTCTTCATCAGACCAACAGACTGCTCCGGTAGGTGCGAGGAATGGGCCTATATTACTTTGGCACTTTAACTTGCAATTAAGATAATTGTAGAAGCACGTTTATTGCCGGATTCGATAATCCTTTTCTCGATCGAGCTATTGTATTTCGCAAGTTTCTTTTCGAGTTTAGTTCTTAGGTTATCAAACCTGGACCAGTACTCCTGCATACCTGTAGATAAAGCAAGTTCCTATGCCTTAGATTTCAAGAGAAACAAGCGATGCAAGTGCCTCGGTAGTGCAGAATGGTGGAGCTTAACTCGCTTGAGAGGGACAAATAGGTCGATACAGTGATTTAATATTGCATTAGAAACATTAGAAACATTTCGTACATATCATTAACGGAATTCACAGTGGCAAAGGAGTCATACCAGTGCACCCGACTAAGAAATGGTTTGATGCCTTCATAATTAGCCGCTTTGAAATCCCTTGACACGACTACAGACTGATCAGCTTTTGGGAAACGGATACTAAAACTGATACAAACATGGCCGCTAGTACCAAGGGGACAGCAGTTCCTAGCCCCGAAAATGTGCTGCGGATTTGTACTAAGCACCAAATCTAGAACATTGCTACCTAATGTTGGCCGGTCGACGTGTTGAGTTAACTTGTGTACGTTACAGAAACTAGCAAAAGATACTTCGGTAATGGAGTGACCATCAGGAGCAACAGCATATGACCAATTGATTTTGGGCAAGTTAAAATCACCCTTAACAAAGCAACTTTTCCCGCAAGAGATAAGGTCGCTCATTGCTTTAAGGAGCTGAACTGTCTCATTGTGTGAACAGGAAGGAGCTCTATACACGATGGTCAAGCGCACAATATACAATTTCCCAAAGATCACAACAAAGTATCTCATACGAATTGGGTAGGACTCTGCATATATTAAGTGACATAGCGACTGATATGGTGACAACCACGAACAAAAGGCTTCGAAAATACCTCTGTTGACGACGACTGTGTTGCGAAGTCATTCGACGCGCCATTGCTTACAGCTGCTTGGGTCTAAAGCACACCGTCACCTTCAAATCACAAAACATACATGTTGAGAAGACAATGGAAAACCGAATTAACCTGCAGTTCGGAACTGAGCGCACTTGCAAACATGGTTAGTGCCTCGTTTCTTAAATCATCTGTCATTTCTTCTCCGTGGAGAAGCTTCTGAAAATGAAGGGAGTCTGCAGAACTAGCTCGAAAATTCCACTCGTACCAACACTCCGATCTTACCCAATGTCTCATCGTGCATAGAGTGCATAATTTATAAGGCTTTCTAAAATCTCTATACATTTTTCAGCTCGGCTTTGTGCCCAGATCATACAACCCTCCGGGTCCGCACACGTAGCACACCATCCTGGGGCGAAGAGAATACTTATTGTCTATCGTCTTCCTCTGCTAGTTTTTGTGGTGGATAAATACACACTCAGAATATCTCAATTGTATCACTAGAAGCTCCAAAGATCATTATTACATGCAGTGAAACACAGATTAGAGCGCAGCAGACGGTGGTATAAGGCCTTTGTCATACCATCGCTCACCCCGAGCGACGCCTAATGATATACTCCCATATCGATCGGGCGGCGCGATGGAATCGATATGAGAGCATATCATTAGGCGCCGCTCGGGGTAAGCGATGGTATGACAAAGGCCTAACACTGTCGCCTCCTTCCACATTCAGCTTATCTGTACGTGAAGATCATAATGGTAAAAGAGTAAGTGAACATTTCGACCAGAGAAACTCGGAACGTAACCTTCACAAAGTAGATCAAGGACCACGTGTACCTTTCATTGGTACCATTCGTAGGAGGAGGTGCCAGCTGTGGCGGTTGCCCCATGCTAGGTTCTTTGTTCGGATTTCCTGCCTAGGCCAATCAAGCGTTTCATCCTTTCGGAGTCGATGAATTAGTGCCACACTCACAAGGGAACGATAAAACACTGGCTTGTCCATCGGCTGGCCATCACAAGTTTGGCCAAGTACGCATTCAAATCGCTTCCACAACATTCCGTAGAAGTGGGATACATGGCGTATCCCGAAAGAAATTGACTAACGCCGTCCTTCATCCTTAAGCAGGAACAAACACTAGCCGGTAGGTTAGCACTCGACAATGCACACAGGTATCCCAACATAGTCGTCCTGGCTGTATATCTTTGCTGGGATCCTAGACACCTGTGGCTATCATTCCAGTACTTTGTTTTTAGCTAGCAGACCAGATACTCCTTCGAAAACAGATACCCTAGGTTTCGCTAGACTTAATCTTAAAACAAAGTCCCTTAAAGAAACCGAACACGAACGAAGCTTGAGGTGAGAGCCAAACACACTTGTTCTTTTGCTAAACGATACCGCGCATGTAGTCAACTCCAGGTGTATGAGTAAACACTGTAACTGTGAACACGAACATCCTCTTACTACAGGACTTCGGAAAAGAGCGGTAAGGACACACCTCGACAAGTGTCCTACTCTTCGCTTCCAAACCCTGTGGAAGTAGCCTGTCGCAGTCAAACTTCGACTCCTCAGCACACTTCTTCTTCAACTTCTTCACAGGACTTGTCATTGCAACAGGTGTCAACACTCACAGAGAACAGGTTTTAGACGAATTTTCATTTTCTCCAGCCTATCTATCTAAAAACAACATCACGTACAAACTTCAGAAGATGCGCTCAAGTGTCGACGTTGATCGCTCCATTTACCGAAATAAGAGAGACATTACAACAGCACTGCGGTAGGCTTCCACTGAACAGACAGTACCAGCGAACCAAAACCTTAGTTTAAATTTATCTCTACAACATAGCAACAATACTAAATTCAATCTAGCTGTGCTGCTTGGCGAGCTCTTCCGCCTTTGCGAACACGTCGTCGATTCCTCCTTGCATGTAGAACGCGACCTCCGGTAGATGGTCAAGCTCTCCTGAAATAAATAGATACGAGAGATACGCTACTGCTGAAAAAATTGCTGAAACATTTCAGAATTTGATGCCCTTCCACCACCGCTTTTAAGTCACACTCTTGTTCATTTACGGAAGTGACTGATCCTGCTGATGAGCACTCTTTCTTTAACATTTTTTGATGTAATGGCTCCTCCACATGAGGTTCTAGTGTTTTGAAATCGTTGATAACTTCCACTTCATTGACGGCATTCCTCAAACTTTTTTTGGTACTAAGTGGGCTGGTGTCCGCTCCGAGATTGCACGTGGTCCTCCGCCGACGCGGAGAATAGCACATAACTAGTCGAGGAAAGCAACTCCGGGGCTGGCTGATCTATAACTTACCCGTTTTAAGATACGTTTTAAGGTACTTGGCGGTGTGCAACGGGCACCAGCCCGGCTTGTACTTTATAAGGAATGTGCATTTTCCCTATTCTGACCGCTTTCTATGATTTTCAACATATCGCTGATGTTTAGTAAGGTTCGTCTAATCTGAAAAACATCGACTGCTTCAGTCTGGGGGATTTTTTTTATGAATCTGTCTAGGACTTATGTCCATCATATGGGAAACACCAAAAACATGACGCGCAGTGGAACGGTTCTGAAGAAGGCAGAAGAAGTTCGCGACTTTGGCGTTCTTGTTATTGTCCACTTTGAAACACTGAAACAACTTTGAAACATGCATTAGTATGATCGTTAGAAAGCATTTAGTGCTCCTTTTAGCCCTTTCGGAAACACGATTTGTAACAGTCAAACTTGATTGAACTGTATAAGGCGTACGTTATTCCCATATCGAATATGATTCTCAAATCCGGAGCAATGAAACTGGAAAACTCCAAAATAAATTTAAAAAGGTCCTCTAAAGCTACACTAGAATTCTCATACATGAGTGCGTCCCTGATCCTGAGTATCCCCGCACTTTGACGAGTTGCAAAAAGCATTAACGCTTGACACTTTTTTAACGACATACATTTACCGATCTAATATTTTGCTTCAAACCCTTGTAAAGAGTATCAAGACTCGGGCCGAGAAATATTGGATTTTTAGGCCTTGCAGACAATGTACTAAACCGCTATTGTCACATGACCAAACTGAGAAGTGGAACAAATTCTAAAATCCTCAACAACTATTTCTTCCGTGCTGCAAAATGAATGCAGATGCTGCCTTCCACACTGATTTCTTAACAGTACAATTTTTCGTGTAAGACTAAAAAATTGAACTAAATTTTTCTCGTTCTTAAAATCACAGATTGTTGCGATCATACAGAGATATTGGAACAGGCTCTTCTATTAGGGGAGAGAGAGAGAGAGAGAGAGAGAGAGAGAGAGGAGGGGAGGGGAGGCCAAAACTAATGAGACTCTCCATGCCGTGCTCACATCTGTCGTGAATGAAGTCCAGTTTCATGCTTCTCGTATTTGTCCGTTTCTTTGCTACTTACTGTAGGCCACCTGAGAAGTGACTTCTTTGGCCCTTTCCAGAAGCATGCCAAAACCCCAGTATGTCTCATGCCGAAACCCCAGTCTGACGAGTCGACCTGTGTCGCGCAAATCTCGCCCAATTCTCAACCCCAAGCAGGTTGGACTCAATACTCACGCAAGATGTGGAGCATGCCCTCTACCTTAACCCTGCCAAGCAGCAGTCTGGGTGAGGTCTGGTGAGCTGTTGTCGACCTTCGTTCGGCGGGATGTTCACGGCGAAAACCACCTTCGGAGCTTTTGAGTCTGCGCTCACGGACCGGTATACTGGGAGCTGTTTTCCAAAAGCACGCCGATGGACTTCAAGGCCATGGTGAACGAAATAGAAGTGATGGATCGGCGACTCGCACTTATTCGGTCTCAGCGCTTCAAGGTCCTCCCCTTCGACAACGCCGCACCCCATCGGGCAAAAGTGATCACGGATAAGCTTGGCCTGCTGGGCTACGTTCACATGCCTCACCCACCGTTATCGCCAGACATCTCTCTATGCGACTACCACTACTTATTGAGCCTATAGGACATCAAGGTCGGAAGGGACACAAGGACCCAAGCAGACCTCAACAACCATAACGAGCAGTGGATCAGCACCAGGTCTAAGCAGTTCTGCAAGGATGGGATCAGGAAGTTGGCTTATCGGTGGCAGCAGGGTCGTTGACCTTAATAGCGGATACATTCCTCAGCACCGTTGAGTTGTAAATGAGTTTTAGTGGGATGAAGAAATTTGTCTCATTACTTTTGGCCCACCCTAATACGATGCTATGACTTCATTTCATAGGAAGCAAACGAAATAAATTCGCTTCAGAGGGTCGTGAGAGACGGTAGGCACACAGCATCTTGGATTACGCGCGGCAGATGTCAACATCGTAGGAGTGACTCAAATTGTTGTTTTGTGCTTATGTTTCGGTTAGCCACTCTCCAGCAGCGTTTCTTTCATCACGTTTTGATGAGTATCTTGTTTGTTTACATCTTTCTAACCAGAATTGTGGTGCTCAGGAACATACTTGCTGGTCTTTTTTGCACATTGGTCCTGTCCTGGATTGCTAGGGATAGGGAATACCTAACTGCCGAAAATCTAGGGTTGGACACTTGACGAATGTGCAATGCATGTGAGTAGTTACGTAATCCGCCTGTCTTATGCAAAAAAAAGTTGATCGAAACTTACTAACTAAAATTTTTCTTTTTTTCGTCGCTTACTGGAGAACCAATAACAAATGCGCCGTTTTTAGACTTACACATGCTTTTTTTTTTAAATTTCTCTTTGTGATCGTTAATTCTAGGTCTTACAAGAGAGGGTTTGAAGCGTGTCTGAATAGGGAGAACGACTCATATAGGAGGAATCCCCACCTCTCAATTAGTACAAAGTATAGTTGTGCTCGAATGACCTATTCGAATAGGTATTCGAATGATTTTCATTCGAATTTGAATATTCGAATTCGAATGTTCGAAAACTCGGGTTTTTCGAATGTATTCGAATTCGAATGTTCAAAAAATCGCGTTTTTCGAATGTATTCGAATTCGAGTGTTCAAAAAATCGCGTTTTTCGAATGTATTCGAATTCGAATGTTCAAAAAATCGCGTTTTTCGAATATATTCGAAATTCGAATGCTCGAAAATTGCGGGTATTCGAAACCATTCGAATATTCGAAAATTGCCAAAAACACACAATTATTCGAACGTTCAATGGATGCCATTCGAATAGGTAAATTAGGATCTGCATTGTTTTGCGAAGCCTATGCATGAATATTTTGCATTGAAAGTCCAGAAATTGTAAGCACGTCTTCTCCCTCTCACTCCATATGATGAGTCTTCTAATCCCTTTTCCACAACACCATGCAGGAAACAAGAAGCACGGCTGAATCAGAAGCTGAACCTTCAGCTTTATTCACAGAAGGGCTTACACTTTCATTCGTATTCGAACTTTTCGTACTGGACCTCAGGAACCATTTTTCTGTTTGACACTGCCTACGACTAATCTTGTTTTTCGTCCTCATCTTTGCACCATTGATCTTTGCTTGATCTCTTGTTCTCTATAGGGGACCACTAGTATAGATTTTATTTATTTATTATTTATTTATGGGTATAGACGGATGTCTAGCGTAAAAAATGAACAAAACAACACTTCAGGAACAAATGCGTACTAACCACATCTTCCTGTTAACACTTAAACATGTAATGACTGCAAGGCGCCAGCAACATTTACTATTTGGTATAACTTTACAGGCTTGAGCAGACAACCTCGTCAAGTCCTCGTACCTACCAAGTAGCAAATTGAAATCCTTGAGAATCCGATAAGTAAGGAAATCTGATCTGATTCGTGATCTAGCAAGTGGGAGTCGAAGAATGACCTTTCCTCTTACAGAACGTGTCAGTTCACCATCGATAAAATCTACTGGATCGATAACCAGCTTTTTAGCTAGAATTTTATACAACATAATAAGATCTGCAACTTTTCGCCTAGCGTTCAGTGATGAAAGACGAAAGTAAATCGCCCGTTGATGTCCGCATAGATCCGAAAACATTAAGGGCTATGTTATACTTCGGCGACGCTGTTGTCGGCGACGTCGGTGACAGTGTTGAGCGGGTGCTACACAGTGCGCTCAACACTGCTGCCGACAACAGCATCGCCAAAGGGGTGATAGTCGTTAGTCCCGACTCGGATGCGCACTGACGATGCCGACAGTGCCTGTGGAGCCAATTAGCGTCGACTCGCACCGTGCCACCCGCCGCTTCGCGACGAGCTCCAAGGCAGCTCTCGCCGCCGTGCGATGGTGACCTAGCCGAGCACGAGAGCCTGTAGATCGATCTCGACCCACTGAGGACGAACTTCACAGATAGACCAGATTTACAATTACAGTAGATAACTTATTTAGAGGGTTTACAAAGGCAGCGTAAAGAGTTGTACTGGTGCGAGACCTACACACCTCCATATCGGAATTTCGAGCTCTATCTGATGAGCTGTACAAGAACGCTTAAAAATTTCTCTGCAGAGATATTTTGACGAAGGCTTTTAGCTAAAGGCTTCACGAACAATTAGGCACGCATTTTGCATACTTTATTATCAAAATTTTGAGCTCTATCTAATGGGCTGTGCAAGAATGCTAAAAAAATTCCCGATGGAGATATTTTGACGCAGGCCTCCGGATAAAGACTGCGCGGCACTAGTGTACTTAATGTACCGCACTAAATCTTGTTCAAAGTATGTCTATGAGAGGTAATCTACCATGGGAAGAACGAATATCATAGTCGTTTTTTGCGGAAATACCTTATAAGCCTGCTATATTAGGTTCGAATCGCCCAAGGCCTTGCGAAATAGCGCGCGCTGGTAAGAGACACAGACTCCGCCCCCTACCAGCACGCATTCGCGGCCCCTTCGAGGGGGGGGGGGGTTACCATACATGCGTTGGCCTGCAGGCGTGGCGACTAGATACACACAGCGAATGCAGATGCAGTCTTATCTACTCGCTTCAATTACAGATTTGGTATTATTTTCTTCCGAATTGGACAAAGGAGGAAACTCTAGGATGAAGGCAATTTTTACACGGGCTAATGGGCCCACACCCCGGAGTCCCTTTCCCTGCCCGATTCTGTGCTCTCCTCCGCTGACACGGAGGACAGTACACAACAGCTTTCATGGCTTTTCGAGATTTCAAGGTTTCTGTCCCTGGCTAAGCTCTGCTGCGGACTAGAGACGGCGAAATAGTGCGCACCTGTAGAAGGCGCACACTAGCATGCGCTATTTCGCAAGGCCTTGGGCGATTCGAGCTTAATATAGCGGGCTTATACGGCATTTCCGCAAAAACCGACTATGATATTCATTCTTCCCATGGCAGATTACCCCTATTAGACCTATTTTGAACAAGATTAGTGCGGTACACTAAGTACACTAGTACCGACTGTGCGAACAATAGTAGGGAGCCTTCCTAGCAAAATCCTGTTCTAGTTTTTCATAATATTTCTCAGGGACATCTTTATGAACCTTTGTGATACCTAGCACGATATTTCTAAGACTAAGACTGAATAGGTAAGAGTAAAAATTTATGGTAATTGAATTTTATCACACAACATGTCAAATTGTTCATCCAGTGTCATGCCAGTAGAATAAAGTTGCATCCTTCATGAATGAAGAAAAACTACTGAGGAGGAGCACCGTTATTTTAAGCATCAGTAAGCATCAGTTTCCCCATCTATGTCTATCTCTGTCTATGTGCTGGACAAAATTTGTTTTGCATTGTTCGTGCAGTCTTTATCCGGACGCCTGCAAAATATCTCCACAGGGAAATTTTTAAGCAATCTTGTACAGCCCAACAGATAGAGCATAAAATTTTGATAATAAAGTATACAAAATTCGTGCCTAATTGTTCGTGAAGCCTTTGGCTCGAAGCCTGCGTCAAAATATCTTTACAGAAGAATTTTCAAGCGTTCTTTTACAGCCCATCAGATAGAGCTCGAAATTCTGACATGCAAGTGTGTAGGTCTCGCACCAGTACGATTCTTTACTCTGCCTTTGTAAACCCTCTAAATCAGTTATCCACTGTAATTGTAAATCTGATCGAATCGATCTGTGAAGTCTCGCTCTCAATCGGGTCGCGGTCGACCTGCAGGCTCCCGTGCTCGGCTAGGTCACCATCGCACGGCGGCGAGGGCTGCCTTGGAGATCGCCGGGTGTCACGGTGCGAGTAGACGCTAATTGGTCGGGACTAACGTCTGCCTCCCTCGCCGAAGTATAACATAGGCCTAAGGGTTTTCTGCACCAAGTATTGACCTTCGCGCTCCAAATTTCCTACCTTCACTGCGAGGTCCTGTGATCCTATCGTAGCCTTTCTAAGCTTTATTTTCACATCAAGTTGATTTTTAATCCTAAAGTGCAGAGGCCGCCTTGTTTCCATGGTATGTTCGCCGCCCGAGGGTTGGCAGATCAAGATCACTATTCGATACAGTTGCATTCACTACTAGCTGAGTAGTAAACCATACAGTTGGGGTGCAGTAGGGACGACCATATAGGCGGGCTAGTGGGTATAAGATTTCTAGGTGATAGATCAATTACAGCAACCGGATTTCAACTGCTCAGACACGACACATCCGATCAGAGGTGCTAACTTCATCGCTATGAAGGGGTTTTTCGAAACAAGGGTAGGCCTTCCTTTTCGAACCGCTCTCCTTTACATCCAGGTGAACACTTATGGACAGCGTGATCATTAAGAGCAACTATCTCGGGACCATTTCCGTGAGGCATTGCCTTTTCCTTATTTGTACACGCCCATGCAAAATGTTTCTTAGGTCTGTCTTTCTGCCAATTTGGATGGAGCGAATGTTTATGGAAAGGATGCAGTTTCTTTTATGTGCTTCTGTGCCGAACGAGGTCGTAACGTTGATCAGTCTTAACTGAGTTTCCTAACATTCCGACCGTTATCGTTTTTTGCACGCCAAAATTACTCAACGATTCGGACATTGCCTTCTAATACATCAAGCACCTAATAGGTTGGAGCTTTTCGGCTATTGTCCAGACGCGTAACTAAAAACCTGAATCTACTAACAAGTAGTTCAATTGCTGACCTACACACTCTTGGGGGACTTATTAGGACTACCAATACAAGGAGGGGAGAGGTTAGTCTGCTCAAGATTGATCTTCCTTGCAATCCCATAAGGCGCAGAAGCATGAAAACATCTAATCGCGAAGTTTTCCTTAAGAAACGCTGCTTCTGTTTGTTGGGTTTGGTTATCACTTATTAACACACTTGCTTCGTTTAGGTGGTCTTAGGCATCGACAAAAAGAAGTCAGATCACTCAATGTTTCTTGGTTATGCTCTTCTTGGTCCTGGATTGGCTGTCTATAATCCGAAAGTACTTGTCCATTTCACCTTATGTCGCACATAGGATATGTTGTTCAAATATCGGCAGGACAACAAAAAACCGACACCACTGTTCTTCAGTCCTTGATGTAAAGTAATGGCAAAAACTTTGGTGCCTATAATATATATCTGTCACGCCTATCGGCGTGCCTCGCACTTGCGCGCTTCGCGCGATGTTGTAGTATCACTAAGGTAATGGTAACGACAATCACATCAAGCCAGTTGCTCTGCTCATTCCGTTTTCTTCCCTCCCTAGCAGTACAAAAGGCAATATTTAAGAACCTTGTTATGTTCCAACCTTGCTCTACCTTCCTTAAGATCACGTGAGTAGTTTTGCGGTATGAAGCCATCCAGAACCTCCCCCCCCCCCCCCCACCGCCACTACTCCTCTCAACTTCGGAGAAGCAGCATCTTCGGACGGTTAAGTGACGGTCGGCGATATCTGAGTCCCCATTCATGTTGAACGACGACTTCGGTACCTCTACTGAATCCACATGTATTTTTCGCTATTTTATGACTAACTTTCTCCGATCTCTCACCTATTCTATGACTAATTTCTGCGCGGCGCCGATCAATAGCTCTTAGCGCTTTATTGTATAGTATGGTAATTATAACATACTTTCACTTTTTGCGCAGCATATGTACTCCTGGGATCTATAAGCTGTACAAAACCCAATCATCTGTTGCATGGTGCAGACTGTAGAGCAAAAAAAATAGCTCCTATTGTAAAGTATTGAAACTTTGAAACACGGCGCAAAGAGCACTAAAGTAGGCGGTTCCATGAAAAAGGTGGTGCTGAAATGTATTGTGCGGAGGCGCTCATTTAGGAAACTTAAAAGAAACTTAAAAGAAAGGGGCCATGCTATTTTATTCGTCGGAACGTACGCTCGAGCTGACTATGGGTCTGACTTTGTTGGGAGTGGGGTCAACTGCGGCCAAGTTTTCGGCTTGAATAATCGTTAGGTAAGCACTATAGAGCAGGCAACTATTATATTATACACATCTATTCGACGACTACTTTTCTCAATTACAGAGAACATTTGGACCTATAAAGTTTCCGCGCTCTCCGATGCCATCAAAAATAATGCACAAACAACACTCAAGAACTTCTCAGGGATACGCATAACTCTAAGCTCCTTCTTATGTACACTTCGTTTCTTAGGCAATATGAATAAAAAGGTGAAGCAGTTGGCACCTTCCAGTTTCGAAGATCTCCATCATGATGACTTTGGTCTCCGATGAAGCAAATAGTTTCATTGAGAGTTTCCAGGGGTTCCATGGTCAGGGGTCCCATGGTAAGTCGAAAAGGTGGATGCCCGTATGTAACCCCAGTAATTCTAACCAAAGGAAAGCGCTTCACCATACACCTGCTATATCCCGTCGATTTCACCTGGCCCTTTATTGGGCTAAGGTAAGGAATGGCCTTTGGAATCTATTTATCAGTCGACCAGAAAACAGAACTAAACCTTTTACGGACGTGTTGTTTGATTTAATGATCTGTAACATATTTCATCCTTTCAGGCATAGAAGAATTCGGTGGAAAGATCACTCCCTTAAAACTTTGCTAAACGCTTTGCAAACGAATGTAAATTTCCTACTACGTCAGGGTAAACCGTCTATTGGTCATTGCCACCAAGGCACCAACCATGTTTTTTTCCTTTCTGTAATCCAATGTTCCATTCGAAAATATTCGAATATTCGAATAGATTATTCGAATCGATATTCGAATTCGAATGTTCAAAAAATCGCGTTTTTCGAATGTATTCGAATTCGAATGTTCAAAAAATCGCATTTTTCGAATGTATTCGAATTCGAATGCTCAAAAAATCGCATTTTTCGAATGTATTCGAATTCGAATGTTCAAAAAATCGCGTTTTTCGAATGTATTCGAAATTCGAATGCTCGAAAATTGCGGGTATTCGAAACCATTCGAATATTCGAAAATTTTGCGAGAGCACAACTATAGTACAAAGGTGTGTTTCGTTTCTGCCAGATCGTTAAACCCAAGGAGTTGTGTCCTTGAACATACTACGGAATAGGCGCCTCACGTGCACAGGGGTCTTTCGGTTCTTCCGCTTCTTCTTCAGCGTTTGTCCCGCTTCGTGACGGGGTCCGGTATTCTGATGTCATGACCTTTCCCGATCCAGCGCTTGATCAGGGTGGACACCAGCTACTTTCAAGTCCTTGTGTAACGTATCGGCCCAGGGCTGCTTCGGGCGCCCTCTAGGCCGCTCTCCTATTAACTCGAAGTTAAGACCTATCTTGCGGACGCTGTCTTCCCTTCCACGCAGAACGTGGCCGTACCATCGCAAACGAGCTTCGCGCATCTTATCGGCGCGACACCGAACTTCTGCCACCGACATCGTTTCGGATTCGGTTCCTCCTCGATGAGATATTTTTGAATTTCAACTGGATGAGGGCCCTGATGACTACACAATTTTCGGCCGTTTTTCGGCATTTTATAGCTGCATGCTGTGGAGAGTAAAGTTCTTGCGACTTGTTTATTACTGACCGACGTTTAACCAAAAGACAACGAGAAAGGCATTCAAACATGCTCTGCTCTCCTTTTATATATGCTATTCCACCATGCTCTTCTTTGAGCATGTCTTCGTCCTACAGGTGCCCGATAACCAGATGGTACTGTTATTCTAGACTTATGGGCGGTCTTCTCGAATCACGTGGCGATTCAAGCTGTTATACCCCGAAGGAATACCTTGAGTATTCGGACTATACTTTCGGGTGCCACCCGGGGTCAGGCAGGATGGTATGAAGTCGGGGAAATAAGCTGTGAAGAACTTGTAGCTTTAATACCCTCTCCGTATTGTTACCAGTCGTTCTGATTCATACACTTTCTGCCGGTGTATCATTCGTGCTCAACGTTTACACATCATGATGGTGAGTAGCCTTGTCACCGCATTTTGGTTAAAAACCGGGTAGTAGTAAACAAGTCGTAAGAAAGTTACTCTCCACAGCATACAGCTGGGAAAATGTGCAGAAAACGCCTAAAAACCGTGTAGGCATCAGGGCCGCCCAAATCACAACCAGTCAGTTGAAACGCAAATGCCACAACGGAGAAGAAGCGGACCCCCGGCCTCCCTCGCTTGAAGCAAAGCCATTATCGACTGCGCCGCGTGGCACTTACCAGCTGTGCCATCGCGCGCGTACAAGACCCCTGCGCACGTGAGACGCCGATTCCGTAGTAACTTCAAGGACCCAGGACTACTTGGGCTTAACGACCTGGCAAAAACGAAGCACATTTTTATACTAATTGAGGGGTGGGGGTTCCTCCTGGATGACTCGTGATTCCAATGTAAGCGCTCCCTGGCTGGCGTGCACAAATAAATAAATACCTTTTATAAATGAAGCTTCTCATCATAAAGGAACCTTAAGTCATTTCACATTAGGAGCAATTGTCTATTTCTCCGATTAGGTCATGCAGTTCCCTTTCGAAATTACTAACTTCTCTGAATAAGTGAACCAGATGGCCTTCAAATAGCTGAGTAGAGGCAGAAGGCGAGGCTTATGCGGCTACAAGACCAGCTGACTGAGGGACTGGAGTTTGCCGAAGCAGTCACGGCCGCTGTCGTATTTTCAGATTGTTCCTCCAAGGTTCAAACATGAACTAAACTTCGAGAAACCATTGGCAGTTATATCAAACACTTACTTGGAAAGCTTCAACGGCTTCGAGGGGGTTGGCATAAGCTGGCAGCTGGCAAAAGCTTCAATGCAAGAGTGAGAATAAACTCGCCACGCAAGTAAATTTTAAGACCGCCAAATTAAAAAGGATGCGGATTCCAAACCCTCACCGATCAGCTGTTAACTCCCACCGCTACTACAAGGCTATTGCGGACATTCCAATTGCATGAGAACAAAAAATAGCTAATAAACGAGAAAACATACCCTTCAGGATCATCTCGAAACCGCGGATAGTCTCCTCCAAAGACACGAACTTTCCGGCGTGACCAGTGAACACTTCCGCGACTTGGAATGGTTGGGACAAGAAACGTTGAATCTTCCTAGCACGTGATACGGTCAGCTTGTCATCCTCGGACAACTCGTCCATACCAAGAATGGCGATAATGTCTTGCAGAGATTTGTAGTCCTGGAGAATCTTCTGCACACCACGAGCGATGTCGTAGTGCTTGTGTCCGACAATGTTGGGGTCCATGATACGGGAGGTGGAGTCGAGGGGGTCAACAGCAGGGTAGATGGCCAATTCAGCGATACCACGGGAAAGCACAGTGGTGGCGTCCAAGTGAGCGAATGTTGTGGCTGGAGCAGGATCGGTCAAGTCATCGGCAGGCACGTAGATGGCCTGTACTGAGGTGATGGATCCCTTGGTTGTGGTGGTGATACGCTCCTGCATGCTACCCATATCAGTTGCTAACGTGGGCTGGTATCCTACAGCGGACGGGATACGTCCGAGGAGGGCAGACACTTCAGAGCCGGCTTGAGTGAAACGGAAAATGTTGTCGATGAAGAGAAGCACGTCCTGTCCTTCTTTGTCACGGAAGTACTCGGCCACAGAGAGACCAGTCAGGCACACACGGGCACGGGCGCCTGGGGGCTCGTTCATCTGTCCGTACACCAGGGACACCTTCGAGTTCTTTCCCTGAAAACATAGGACCTCCAGGCAAGTTCATCAATCTGGTTAAGTGCAAGCAGTTCTCACCTTGAGGTCAATGACACCTCCTTCAATCATCTCGTGGTAGAGATCGTTACCCTCACGTGTGCGCTCTCCCACACCAGCGAAAACAGAGTAACCTCCGTGAGCCTTGGCTACGTTGTTGATCAGCTCCATGATAAGTACAGTCTTTCCGACTCCGGCACCACCGAACAGACCGATCTTTCCTCCCTTCGCGTACGGGGCGAGCAGGTCGACGACCTTGATTCCGGTGACGAGAATCTCTTGCTCGACAGACATCTCGACGAACTCGGGCGCTTCTGCGTGAATAGGGGCGCGATGCTTCGCGTTAATGGGACCTCTCTCATCGATCGGCTCCCCGATGACATTCATGATGCGACCAAGAGTCTCCGGACCGACCGGGATCTTGATTGGATCACCGGTGTCGACAACTTCCTGTCCACGTACCAGACCTTCGGTACCGTCCATGGCAATGCAGCGGACGACGTTGTCTCCTAAACAAGGACAGATTTGGACGCCTTCACCGATTCAAGTGCTGCTTCTGATTGAATACATTTTCCAGCGAAACAAAGAGGCTAAGCCAAGCTCAAAACACGTCACAAAATTATTTATCAAATTGTATGGCTCCAACTACTGATATATGTTCAATAGCACCGATGTTAACAGTAACTGGATATTAAGAACTGCGCGACTCACCGAGATGTTGGGAGACCTCGAGAATGAGACGCGGGGAGCGACCGGTAACTTCGAGACCGTTCAGAATTGGTGGAAGATTCTCATCGAACTGAACGTCGACGACGGCACCAATGACGGCCACAATCTTTCCTTTCGATCCAGCTGCAGTGGCGGTTTTTGACACCTGAACATGTGCATTTCGTACGAACTGTCAGCTCAGTTCACTTAAGACCGAAAAAGCATCCTTCATACATTAACCCAAAAGAAAAACTGATGCAGAACATTCCACTTTTGGCTCAACAGCGCACTCCCTAAACGCAGTCTTTAAGAACGTCTCTTCTAGGCGAAACAATCGCGCTCAGGTTTGGATAACAATACCATGAAGAGGTGATTACAGCAACATTCCCATGGAACATCAGTGAACTCTGAGTGTTAGAAGCCTCTAGACTCCTAAAATTGCATTCATGAAGCTTCTCAAAACGTGTATGTCAGCTTTTCTAAACGCGCGCTGGCTCTACCAATTCTTTGAAAAGTCTTATTTTGCGCTACGGTGGAAACGTATAGGATATGAACTGCTGTAGAGGAATTACGATATTGGGCTGCATCTGGGGCCGTATGCTCGTGTTCCCCCAATGGGGGAAATTCAATCAATATCAGCATATCTTATCACGCCCCAATCCCCCATCGGGGGAGTCTCGGGGTAGACGAGCATACGGCCCCTGGACTGCATACGCCCCACTCCCAATCACAGCAGACGGTTCTTGGACAAATTAAGGAACTACGGGATGGGGATCACCTAATTTACCCGTGTTAAGATGCCTCGCCGCGGCGATATGCGAAAAGTCCGCTCAGTTTCGGATTTACTTCAAAGAGGGAAAAAGAAATAACTATAAGTTCGGTTGGTACTACCTACTCCCCGGTATACATTTTGCAATCGAGATTCCTTTATTCTTTACGCAATGGTTTGGCGGACTCTCAACAGCAGCTCACGTCCCTTGGTCGGACTTCCAAAGGTCACGATCTCTAGATCTGTTGGCGAACCAGGGTGCCAGTAGCATTTTAAAGCGAAAAAGAGGGTACCTAGCGGACTTCTACCCGCATCGAGACTGCTCTAGCCTCTCCCACAAACCTAGGCAACGATCTGGCCCGCAGGAGAGCACAGAGGTATGCAAAGCAAGGAGCTTCGGCTTGGGCGATCAAACGCAATCGTGTTGCGATGTCTCCGATTCAATGTTGGCACAAGCCCGTTAGAAGTGTTCCGAAACTGCTTTGAACTGTGGCGCATATTTTACTCCCTCTCAACATTTTTGTAGAAGCGAACTACAAAAGTTTTGAGCACATCTTACAGCCTACTACGAAATATTTTCCAAAATAAGGTCTGCATGCGAGGAGAATGCTATTCTTACCCAGAACACTAGAGGCTACACTCTGCCGCAATACGCAGCAAAATGACCGTCTATCTTAAAACGATGGAGAACCGCGAAGAAAAGCAAAATATCTCTATAATCGCTATAGGAGAAAAGAAAGAGGTCAAGTCTACAAGGAGCAAAATCTCGCGAATGGGAAATAATAAAAAAGTAAATAGGAGCATTGAGAAGCACTCACACTTTTGTCGGCTTGTGACTGTGCCTGAGCAACGACTGTGGAGTGAACGCCTCTCTTCTCCACGATGCTCGACGAGCTGTGTCGCACTGCAACCAGACAAATAAAACCTTCCAGGTCACCGACATGGACACAGCAAGGCTCGGGATACACCTCTAAGCATTCCTAGGCATAGAACCTGCTTCTTTTTGTTATTTCGCGCATATCTCTACTCACACTTGGTTTTGGCTTTGTAACAGCATGTTCAGGATGTTACACTGACTTCCCATACACATCGAATGGAATGCTGACGAATGGTTAGCGTGTATCTCCCGAGCCGTATTGCCCAGGAATGTCTTCCAAGGTAAATAATTGTGATAACAACCGATTCAAGGGGAAACCTAATTGGAATACGAACCACCGGTGGCAGCTGGAAGCACGATCTTCTGCACGTTGGACCTCAGCAGGCGAGCCGTGGCCGCGCGACCTACCTGGGCCAGTGATCGCGAAGCCATCGTTTCTACCCCTAAACATGCGTTTCCACTCGGATAGGTTAAACAACGGAGGCGGAAGCTGTCAAGCAAATGTGCGGCCGGCGAGCAGATAGCCGCCGGTGAAGCGAACGAGAAAGACGGAGAAAACACGGCGACCAAAGGACCTCAAGGGGAGCCTGACAAGAACTCGGCTGAGGGGCCCCTAGATGCGGGCGACTCCGTCGACCCGGTTCGGCCTCGTTCCAATTCCTGGCAGAGACAGCAGAAGCTTATCCGGATACCCATGTATGAACGGAAAAACGGCGGCTTCCGCACGAAGAAACCGAGCCCGCAGAGGCCACCGTACCCCTCGCCGCCCGTTCAGTGCAATAGGCGCGCGTCCCGCAGCGAACACACATGCATTCGTGGCACGGCAGCTACGGTCACCGGTCAGAATTTGGGATTTTCGCCGGTTGGGGGAGGCCGGCTAAACTGGCTGGGTGGGCCGGCGCCTGCGCTTTGCGGGTCGACGGTGTTCGATTGCAGCGCGGGGAAACCCAGCGTTGAAGTCCGTACGCCGCCTGAAGGCATCCTAGTCTGGACGGTGCAGCTCGGCTAGTTCGGTAATCGATTATTGATCTGTGGGGTTACAGGGCATAAGCCTTGAAATCTCGAAAAGACTTGAAAGCTCTGTTGTGTGTTCTCTTTCGCTCACGCGGAGGAGAGCACATAATTGGACAGGGGAAGGGAATCCGGGGTGTGGGCCCCCTAGGACACCCATGTTAAAATCGCATTCATCCTAGAGGTCTCTCTCTTGCCCTATTCGGAAGAAAGTAAGACCTGAATCTGTAATCGAAACGAGGAGATAAGACTGCATTTAATTCGCTGCGAGTATCTAGTCGCTACGCCTGCGCGCCACGGCATGCTATAGTAGCCCCCTCCCCCCGGAGACGGCCGAGAATGCGTGCTGGTAGGGGCGGAGTCTCTGCGTCTCTTACCAGCGGCTATTTCCAAGGCCTTGGGCGATTCCAACTTAATATAGCGGGCTTATAAGACATTTTCGCAAAAAACGACTGTGATATTCGTTCTTCCCATGGCAGATTGCCCCTGGTAGACCTATTTTGAACAAGATTAAGTGGGGTACCAAAAGTACAATAGTACCGTGGTTTTAAATCACAGTCGTAAAGGATAAGGCCTATGGCGTATCGTGGAGACAATCTGCATGCATGCTTAGTCAACATTATGTTCTTTCGTGCCAAACCGAGGGGCACGTCAGTGTTCTATCGCTCCCAAACAACTCTAGTAGTTTGCTTGAGTTCTGCCTGAGCTAAAAGTCGATTTAGTCCACCTAGAAGGAGCACACAATTAAACTTCGAAACCCTAATAACGGACAAGTGTTTCTTAAAATCGCTGGATAACGGAAAAGCGGATAACGAACAAACAAACAAAAAAAGAAGTAGAAATGAGTTTAAATTGTACTGCTTTCAATAAAAGATCAATGGGGGGGGGGGGTGTGGCAGATTCATCACCGCTTACTGCAATCGATGAATCTGGCCACGGCAGTTCAACACGTTATCTCCTTTTATGCGGTAATGTGTTGGGTCAATGTTGAGACAATGTGAACTTGTCTCGTTTATTGCTTCATTCGCAAAAGAAATGCCGACTACATGAAATTTTACGGTTGACAATGCAGCTTTTTGCCCACTCCTTTCCCAAACCCAGGAATGGTGTTTCCTATCTGTGAAAGGCAGAAAAATTTAACAGTTGTGGGCCGTGGAGTAAGCTACAATCGAAGAAGAATTCTCGCGTCCTCCAGTTATCCTATTGAAAAAACCACTGTGGCGGTCGCAAATGTGATTGACAGAGAATCCCCGTATGATCAACCGAAAATGGTGTGGATCATAATCTACTGCTGTGTCCGGATGATTAATTCCAGAATCTTTCAGTTGAAAAATTTAATTGGGGATCAAAAAATCAATTTTCCCAATTTTACATAGTTCCCAATTTTTGTCCTCCAATTTTTATCCTCGATGATAGTGCTTGCTCCAATTTTCAATGCTGGTCCTAAGCAATCGAAGATGCCTCTTGAAGTTAAAGTTTTGGAAGGCAGAGCGTAAAAAGTCATACATTTTCCTAATAAAAAATGTCATGTAACTAAAGCTGGCGTTACCAATCAAGTAAATATTGTGGTGGATCGAACAAGTGCACTGGACCCACCATAAGATTTGTGCTCTCACGCTCGCTGAAAATTTGGAACTTAGCTGAAGTGGAAGAGGTTTTGTGACCACTCAGGCAGCGGAAGTGTCTCCTGTCACTCCCACATTATTAAACGGCTTGGCAAGGTTTAGCAATAGTCGAACGTGGAACTGTCTGTTGTGGCGACTCGCCACTGCAAGACATTGCGAAGACCAGGCACACGCTCAAAGAACAGCGCTGTAGCGTAGCCGGTGGAGGTATATATCCACGCGTCTGAACAGCTCGACAGCCCGCGGAACGGAGACGGGTGCGTTACGTTAGGTGTCTCCCATTACTGTAGAAGGCGGAGCGACGCGCTCGATTACCGTAGGCAGACCTGGTACCGTGCCCGCCACGGGCGAGGTTTCAGTAGGAGATGAGGCAAATCGAGCAGAGCGCGGCACGACAGCTTTCTAACTTTCGCTCAAGCTGTGGTCTCTTTTCAGCTTTTCCTATGTGTTTTCTTTTACTTGTTTCATACTTCGTTTGTTGAGTAAGGTCCTTATTAGCACGTGGCTAACTCGATCTTTATTGCCTTCGTTAAAGTGTGTTATAATGCGAACCCCCTCCCCTAGCAGGAGTCACTCAGAGCCTAAAGCTATATGAAAACTAGAAGGGCAAAGAGAAAAAATAGCAGAAGATTAAAAAAGTCGTCAATCACTACCCTACGACAGGATGTTTGCTCCACAGCGCATGGTCTGCTCTGTTCGTCCATTGCACCTCGTCCAAGGCGGGCTCAACAACCCGCCACGCTGCAATTGTAATTGGGGCGGTGACGGGCGGTGGTGGCGCGCTACCGTAACTCAGATAGACACCTAACGTACGAACCCAACGGAGACGCCCGTTGCATGATCTCGGATCCACCCTCAACGCAGAGCTAATGCTAGGCCAGTGCTGGCTGATCGGCGGACGAGGTCCATTTCGTGGTGGTTGTGCTGGTGACAGAGTTGTGTTCCAAAGGAAACGCGCGGCGCTATATGTCGCTCTGTAGCTCGCACTTCGAACGCTGAGGACATCGACCGACGCTCTTTTTAGCCCCCATCGCTGGACTTCTTGCCAGTGCTGGATTTGCTGGATGCCTAGGGAATTTGCGAGCACCTCGCTGTAGCCGTGTCAGTTGACTTGATCCAGTTCTTGATGCACTTCAAACTTCATCTAGAAAACATCCAAAACAGTCCGCTAAGCGAAGCATTTCCCACAGCGGCCCTCCCTCATATTTTCTAAAATTGAAAAATCTCGTTGCCGCAGAAGCTCGGAGGTTTAGAAGCTATTCAGCAGTCCATGATTGGCTTGTTCTGAAGAGAAGTATCCTTCTGTAAATTGTGACGTGCTGCAACAACAGAAGAAGATGCTAGTTTAAAAGATTCAAGTGTGATAGAATGAATGCCCTACATGAGAAAGATTTTCCCCAGCGCAACTCCAGAGCAATTGTTTCCTTTACCAACATTTGATTTCCCATTGTCATGGGAAGAGATGAAATTGCACTCGTTTCTCGAGAAAGTCCTTTTCATTGTTGTCAAACGAGATCGGTAATGCTGACGACGTTCTGGAACAGTATGATCCGTCGTCAAAACATCGGCAGAAGCTCGTAGTGCAGCACTCCGTTGTGGTCCCTGCAAATGCGCAGACGATAAGGAATGAGAGCTGAGGACGAAATGGAGGCGTGGTGTCGAAAAGTCGCGAATGAGCAAAACCACGACTAATCTCATGCCCATTTGCCACTTGTTCACGCGCAGCCGATGTTGCAGGAGGGTCTCGGTGAAGGAGGCACAAAAAGGGGAACGTGCTTCGAAAGTGGAACACCCTGGCGCTGCAACTGTGATTCAGTTTTTCTGATGAATTTTTATTTACCTCAGAAAGACATTAGGAGGAACTTCCGTCTGTGGACATTTGCAACATCTGCAGCTCACGAGTGGGAGAATTGAGAACGCTCCTGTGGTAGTGGCCGAATCTGAATGCTACATGCAGACCAAGATACGATTCAATCAAAAAGCTGAAGTACACTAGTGTTAACGGAGGCGAGTAAAAACACTTCAGAATTGCAATTTGTCGAGAATAGAGTGCCATCTTACTGATTTTAGGCCTCCTTCTTTTTCCTCGCCGCAGCCTGCACCTCTTCATTCCAGAACTATGCAGCCTTATTCCATCTGGTTCCTTCCTTTGTCCGAGGGTTTCCTTGGCATATCGTAGGATCGTTTGGGTCACCCTCCTCCAGGTCTCGTTTACGGGGCCGGTTGGATCAGGAAAACCTGCTTCGAGCACTGCTCTTCTTAGCTCGTTGCGCTCTGTGCCCCGCAACCTCCTTCATCGGATTCTGGGTTCTGTTCTTACTTTCGATTTGCTGGGTAGAGGAATGCTAAGATCCGCTGCCGAGGGCCTGTGCTGTGATGCGACCTCTTCTCCCGGGAGGACCTTTACATCCCGGACGGTTTTCAGGTCAGGCCTTCTCACCAGGACGCAGTTCTTCAACAGAGTCACAATAGAGGGTAAGATGCCGGATGACTGGCGGGACAGCATCATAGTCCCCATCTTCAAGCAGAAGGGCGACGCGTCCGAGTGCTCCAATTACCGCGGCATCAAACTGATCTCACACACGATGAAGGTCTACGAACGGCTGGTTGACTCGAGGCTGAGGGGGATGGTCACCATCTCCCAGGAGCAGTGGGGCTTCATGCCTGAGAGATCCATCACAGACGCGATCTTTATCGCTCGCCAGGTGATGGAGAAGTATCGGGAGAAACGAAGGCTTTGCTACATGGCATACCTAGACTTGGAGAAAGCCTACGACAGGCTACCCCGAGCCGTGCTCTGGAACTCCCTTCGAGGAACGATCCGGAACGTCTGATCTCGGTAATAAAGGAAATGTACGAAGGCTCGAAAGCGGCGGTACGAACTCCACACGGGATGACAAAGAAGAAAATATCACAGTGCATCAAGGGTCGGCTCTGAGTCCGTTTCTCTTTGTGCTGACGCTTGATTGCATAGTGAACCACCTTGAGGAATGTCCTCTGAGGACC
Source organism: Heligmosomoides polygyrus bakeri (assembly GCA_947359475.1). Classification (NCBI taxonomy): domain Eukaryota; kingdom Metazoa; phylum Nematoda; class Chromadorea; order Rhabditida; family Heligmosomidae; genus Heligmosomoides; species Heligmosomoides polygyrus. The sequence goes on from OX375867.1 coordinate 68,305,023, forward strand.
ATCCTCTACGCGGACGATATCGCCCTAGTAGCCGACACCCGATAAGAGCTGGAGGGGAAGATGCAGTTGTGGCAAGGAGCCCTCGTTGGCAACGGCCTGCGGCTGAACGTGAGAAAAACGAAGTTCATCAGCTCTGAGCAGTGCACCGAACCGATCCTAGACTGTCAAGGGGAAGTGATCAAAAAGGTGAAACAATTCCGCTACCTCGGAAGCGATCTATCCGAGGAAGGAAGCATGGACCAGGCGGTTAAGAGACGGATAAGTGCAGCATGGCTCAAATGGAGGGAGTGCACAGGGATCCTCTGCGACCGTAGATGTTCCAGGACGCTCAAAGGCAAGCTCTATAGAACAGTTGTGAGACCTGCCCTCCTCTACGGCAGTGAGTGCTGGGCCCTGGGTAAGGCGCAGGAGCGACAACTGCACGCTGCGAAAATGAGGATGCTCAGGTGGGCATATGGATCGACACGCCGGGACAGAGTGCGAGACGAGGATGTTAGAGCAGTGGTGAAGACAGCTCCGATCCAGCTAAAGATGAGGGAGCAGCGCCTAAGGTGGTACGGACACATCCTCAGAAGACCAGAGGATCATCCCTGCCCCTAACAAAAAGTTGTCCCTAACAATAAATTTCGAGGCACCCGGAAAACGTCCGAGAGGAGACCAAAGGAAAAGGTGGAAGGACATCATTAAGAAAGATCTCGCCGAAGTCGGCGCCACGGCTGATGACGTCCTTGACAGGATGAGGTGGTGACAGATCACAAGAACAGCGGACCCTGCGACTGCGCGGGACTAAACGCTCAGGAGAAGAAAAAGAAGAAAAAGAGTGCCATCTTACTATCAGAAAGCCTACGGTTCCGGGCTTGCTCTCGAGTGTTACCATTAGTGTTGGAGAGATAAGCTCACCATCAGATCGTCCATAATAAGTTTCAGTAACATGGTGCTGTGTAACAAAAATTAATGTCAAACGTCTGCCTCCTTTTCAAAGAGACATCACGCCAAACCCTAACTCGCCCATCATCATGGGTGTTAGAAGTCGCAGAAAAAACAGCCATTGAATTTGAGAACGCAGCACGCTACTGTATATTTTTTACAGAGCAATGGAACACAATTTTTAACACATTAGTTATCAGAGCGCAGAAGGAAATGAAAAGGCGCAGCTCTTCAAGTGCAAGAATTCATCTCGTAAATTTCAACCACAATCAAACACCCGATACAGGACTGAACCATCGACCGTCGCGTATTGCAGTGAGTTGCGGGTGTTTATAAAATTTGAATATCAAATTGCTGTGGCGTTTTTCGTCTGTAATAATGTTATATCTCTGCTCAAAAAGTTAAGAATTGGGATAAGCCTTTCCACGTGGCCAATTTCATTCCTATTTCTGAAGAACTTCCTGCTTATCCTGAATTTGGCACAAAGCTATCACAGTGGTTAACACAGTGTGGTGTAATATTCAGGCAGACGCCTAATACCTTTAACCGTTGAGGTATTCTGTGGCCCATAGTTTCGATGTGCACTGCTTATGGAGGCCGGAGTGAAGTCTCTAGTACGACAATAACGATCAAGAGTTGAAGGTTACTCACAATCAAAGCTCAGTGAATTATAGGATCTTATCACGCAGTCTTTACGCTGTTCTATGGAAGCGATTCAATATCTCGACGCGAGTCCCGCAGAGAACAGTGCTTCAACCGATAAAAGATTGGATGCAGTAGAGCTTCCCACATTTAGGGGTTTATTTCTTCGTCAACGTAGGCGATCGGTGGCGAAGGGGCAAGGGGGCGGGTTTATATGAAAGAGGCCACGAGCTTGAATCAGCCCGTTTTGGTTCCGTGCATCGTTCTAAAAGTATAGATAGTCGGTTTCGCTAACAAGATCGTTGGAGTTTGGCCTCAGTGATGGGAAGGTTGACTGGTTGCAGTCCCGTGCGTCTACTAATTGAGTTACTGATTGAGGAAACCTTTCTAAAGATTACTTGACAAGTCGTACGCAGACGTTAAGGAACGTGGAGGCACTCAACTATGAGCTTCTGCCAGCCAGCTTCTGCCGGCAAAATACGTAGGGATAGTGCAGCACCTCCAGATAGGAAATGGAATTCAAAATAGACTGCGACCAACCTGTTGGAGTGGTACCAGCTGCCACAGTTGACGTTGACTTCACAGTTGATTTTTTTCCAAAATTTTTCAAGCTTTCTGACATTTTTAAATTTGAGCTATTCGAAGGGTATGATATAATCTAGATTCTTATACGGCTGGAACATAAGGGATAGAGGACAGCGTCAATTAATCTCTTTCAGGATGCGCCACGCATTATACTTCTAGGGGATGTCGTGAAGGCAATTTCAATTTGTGTTGTGTGTTGCAATTTGTGTTGCAATTTGTGTATTTGGCCTACGAAATGTTCTGCGGTGGTCAGCCAGTGAACAGATCGGTGTTTTCCCTAACCCAACAAGTCTGCTACCAATTCACCGACCACTGAAGGATGGAAGGCTGGGTTGGCTTGGGCGCGAAATCCGAACCAAGAGGCTGCTACCGGGTGCATGCGACGGTCGCAACCTGCTCGTATTGCGCTATACGCGTTCAAGTACCCAAGTTTAACACTTTGGGCTCTACAAAAATGGGAATGAAGCAAGGAAACTCCATAATTTTGCTGTTGTATACAGTGACTGTTGCTTTTTTAAGCATGCAAAAGTGGATCACAACGAACGGTTTCAAGCCATTCCTCCTTTACCTACGAGTACCCCATCCTACCGCCTAGGGCATCCATCGCGATGGTAGCCGTCGAGGAAGAAGTATTTCCTCAACAGCGAGAGGCTGCTGCATCCAACCTTTAATCGGCTAAGGCTCTCTTCTTTGCGGATTTGGATCGAGATTCTCTCTCTTTCGTATTTCCGAGGCAGAGGCGCTTCTGCCCATGCATCACTACTGGTCTTCAGGTCTACCGTAGGGATAGTCTGCTGGCAAGCACGCATTGAATTGCTTCCACGGTACGCGGCGCATCAAACCCATTCAGTAGGCGACAATTGTCCTCGACACCTGACGCCGCCAATCTTGAGCATAGCAAGCCCGGCCTCTCACGGTTCACCACTCTTTCCACTAGCTCTGTCCCAGCGTTCAAATTTCGTTGTGACTCAGGCGTACTGTTTCCAAGATTCAAGCGGTAGATCGCAGTGAAACAAAAAGCCTCCATCATGGAATATGGGTTGAGATCGGTGAGTTTTAGGCAATACCTTACCTTATAAACTCAGTCTACATGTGTGGTCCAAACGAGCTTTTTTATCCCAGTAGCATAAAAATCAGAAGTTCTGCAATTGACGAAATTTTCGAAGGCACTTTCGGCATCCTGTTGGTATTTGAATATTTTCCCTACCAAGAAGTCGCCAAGATGCTTGAAGAAATGGTAGTCTGTTGGGGAGAGGTCGGGAGAAAACGGAGGATGTGGTAGAGTTTCAATGCTCAGCTCATTCAATTTCTGCAACGACATTCGTGCTACATGGGGGCGAGCATTGTCGTGCAGAAGGAGAACTCGCCTTCGGTTTACCAACGCCGGATATCCTTCAACTTTTTCGTCATTTCTTCAATTTCAATGCAGTACTTCTCTGCCGTGATGGATTCACTCGGAGGGAGGAAGCTGTGGTGAATAATTCCCAGCGAACACCACCATACTGTCACCATTACTTTCTTTTGGTGCAATTCCGGCTTCGCAAAAACCTTGGGGCTCTCATCGCTGTCCACCCACTGTGCCGATCGTCGCCTGTTGTCGTACATTATCCATCTCTCGTCTCAGGTTGCGATGCGATCAAGGAATGGGTCCGTTTCGTTCCGTAGAAGCAGTGCGAACGAGATCTCATATCGTCGGTTTCTTTGCTCCTCAGACAGCTGAGGCACCCATCTTTCCAGCTTTTTGGTCTTTCCAGTTTCCTTCAGATGCCGGGCAGCTGTGTTGTGACTGACGCCAAGAACCTTCGCTATCTCCCTGGTACCTTTGTGTGGATCTTCCTCTACCACATCTCTCAGCTTGTCCTCATCAGCATCACTATGCCTCCCACGACCTTCATGTTCTTCCAAGCTCTCATCTCCATTCCGGAACTTCTGATACCAACGATACGCCGTCCGAATTGTGGAACATCCTTGACCGAATGCGGCGTTGATCTTCTCGTCCGCCTCCTTAGCTGTAGTGCCCAGCTTGAATTCATACAAGTAAATGCCTCGGATTACCCTTTTGTCCATCTGCAAAAAAGTCAATAAAACTCTAAAGTTTTCCCACTTTTACATAGAAAATTTGGTACTTTCCGTTAGAGCAAAGTTTGCGCTTCTAAATGATATGCCACATGTTACGGTTTGTTCTTGATCAAACGCATAAAGACGCGCCAAAAAATGGCGCGAGCCAGTGCCATTTAATTCGTTACAACCTAATAACTTGCCCGTCACCACTCGTTTACTCGACTTCCTTCCTTACATGAGGTGACACTGGATTGTCATGAGATCGCCAGACACTTATTCAGTTTCTGAAGAGCTTCGGTCGTAATTCGAGCATCAGCGTGGCCTCATGGCGTTCGCCTATTTCTTCCTTAACCCATTGACGACCGCGCGAGAAATCGCGTGTCTGCCGCGTGGGACCGCGCGCTGGGACCGCGCCGACGCGTGAATCTCATGAAATCACTACTTCACGATATTCCAAATGAAACTCCCTCTTAATGGTTTAGCCAAATATTGGAGAAGGCTAGAACAGGTCCGAAAGCAGGACGTAGAAGATGTATTTGCTGCTATAAGAAAGTCTGCAAAGAAAAAAAGGAAAAACAAATCGTGCAAAGAAGGTGACCACACGATGTAGCAAGTGTTTGAAGTATTTTAGTCTAGATTGTTTTCAAAATTTTTACAATAAATGTTTTGTGCATAACCATTTTTGTAAAATGTGAGATGGGGTTTGTGAATAGTATCGATTTTTGCGAAGTTTGATAGTGTGTAATGTTGATTATTTGTTTTTATCAATGCTTAGAAATAAATGACTCCCGGACCGCTGTGCAGATAGCATTGGTAGGATCCAACATATCTAACGAATACTAGTAAACTATGAAAAAGCGAGAAATGGGCCGCAGCGAACCTGTTTTATAACCGCGACCCAAAATCGGCCCGCGCGGTCGTCAATGGGTTAAACACGAAAGCTTGCTGGGACTGAACAAAGCATTGTGATAGCATATGACAATTTCCTATACTCAAAGAAGACATTGCTAAGTTTCCTTCAACGCAATTCATAGCGGTTTACAATTGGCACTGCTAATGCCCCGACTCAACGGAAGAGTTGATTGAAACATTTACTGACGAAGCTTCTCTGCTTCAAGCATGCGAAAGCAAATAAATAGCCGATTCTGTCGGAGACGGCGCAGTGGAAGCCTGCGGGGAGCAGAAGCGTGCGAATGAAGTTGGCCGCTCAGGTGTGTTGGCGATTTCCCTTGACGACTGCCAGAAGACCGTCGCGGTACAGCCCGGAGGTGTCGCTCTGAAACATCGCCGATGCGAAGGATCTTCGTTTAGGGCGACTCCACAGTAGATAACAAGGACGGATAAGAGAAAAAATCACTTAAGGATAAAAGAGTCTCCCTTTGGTGCCAGAAAAGACATTGTTTACGAGACTGTATAGGATCATCGTCTGCAGAGACTTTGAGTACTTTGTCGGCGATTATCCTACCTCCAAAGTTCGGTCAGTGAGAGACCTTGGATTCCATTACGGACATAAGCTTGATTCTCATTACAAGATCATTGGAGGAGGAAGGCGCAGTCACGCATACTCCAAATTCTCAAAGGTCTCTCCACTCGCAGCACTGCACTCCTGGTACAGGCCTACAGAACATACATACATAAGACCTATTGTTGAAAGTGGGTCGACCGTGTTCTCTCCTTATAAACAGAAGGACATTACACTTCTGGAGAAGATTCAGAAGTGTAAAGAGCCTTTCCAAACACTAAAGAACTTTCCTACTTTTTTGTATTAAGAAACTTCTATCAGAAAGTTTCCTGTACTCTAGAGTATCATAAGGGAGAGATATTCCAATACGCGATCGAACATAAATAACAGATTCTGATATCGAGATATTTCAATTTTCACCCATTGGAATCCCGTAGGAAACTAAGAGATGTTTCTGTTAACTTCAACTGACAGGAATCATGGACATCGATGCTTCTCAATATTACTCTCTCCTATCTTCTGGAACTCGAGGTGGATCGGAAAAGATTTCCTTTCGTTGCTACTAGAAAAATTCTAAGCCTTATTGTTAGAGCTACACAAAGGTTGCGAGTTTTCGCTTGCAGAGCAGCATATAAGATTTGTCTTTAGAACGCAATTTTTGTATTGTCGCGCAGGTTTTCGGCTCCTCTAAACCTAAGAAACTGCTTATTTTTAAAATTCTGATAATCGTGTTGCCTTTCATACACAGTGCCACGCATATGCTTTGGTCGAAAGGAGCACTTTGGAGCGTTCCAAAGCGGTTTTTTAATTAACTTTTTAAAGTCAAGTACTTGTAAAAAGAAAGATATATTTGAGCTCAGCAGCACGAGCTCTATATGTTGACATATAAATCTCAGTAGAGTTGAGCAATGCATATAAGCCCGACAGAATCAATCGAGTGGGCGCGACAACCTGTGGAGCGAGCGAGCGACAGCCTGTAGAGTGAGCTCTAAGACTGTCCAGTCTGCCTTTGGAGTGCGCCGTGAACTATGCATATAGAATCGAACCTATCAATCGAGTAGGCGCGAGAGCTTGTAGAATGAGGTTAGCTCGACGAAAACAATCTTTCTACATGTGCGAAGAGTATAGCGACCCAAACAATGGCAGCAACTTAACTTTAGCAAACAATGAGTTTTGCAATTCCATCGACTATGGCGGATGTTGGGGGGGGGGGGGGGTGATGCTAAACAGGAAGCGAGGGCGTGTTCGGAGCGCAATAACTTTGCAGAAATGGAATCGTTTCGGCGAAATTACAGCGGTGCGAATATTCAGGTGAGGTTTGCGTCACCCATTTTTTTCTGATTTCAGTCGATCACTGCGAGAAGACGCGGTGAATTGCCAGCCTACAGATGCTTGATAGGTTCGATTCTGTATGCATTGTTCACGGCGCACTCCAAAAGCAAGCTGGGCAGTCTTAGAGGAATTCCTGAGAAGGACGGCTGAAATTTCTGATAAAACTCTCGAAACGCTCACTCTACAAGCTGTCGCTCGCTCAACAGGTTGTCTCGCCCACTCGATTTATTCTGTCGGGCCTATATGTATTGTAGAACTCTACTGAGATTTATATGCCAGAAAATAGAGCTCGAGCTGCTGAGCTCAAATATATGTTTTTCACAAGTACTTGATTAAAAAAAACTCCAAAGTGTTCTTTTCGGCAATTGACTAAAGAATATGCGCAGTACTGTAATAATTAGTGAATTGTTTTTTTCACGTGTGTCCTAATAAATAATAAATTGCTGTATTTATATAGAGCTTCTATCTCAAAACCAGTTCCTTAAAAAGTCGCGTGATCCAACCATGTAGAATACTCCAGGTCAAGACATCACACTAATGGTAAGAAGTTTTAGGGTGGTAAGGAAGTCTTCATATGATTTCTTGAAAAATCCTCAATTCTCCATTATTAGTCGGTAGCCGTGATCTACCATTTGGCAGTTGTAGACCATTCTATAAACTTTCGTGTGATAGGTATGCGTAGCCACCTTGCTTCCATACCTTTAATCACGATGTCAATTGCTCAAGACTACCTTCGAGACATCGCCTTCTTTGAACGGCGTCGAAACACTGTTGCGATAGAATCGTTCGAAACATCAGTAGCGCATTAGAGGAGGGCAGCACTTCCATCAGCACTGATCGAGCCCCGATTCGCTCACTTTGAAGAAGGAGACACGGACTCCTTCTTCGAAGACGGACTCCTTCTTCGAAGCGAGCGAGCGAGCCAAAACTCGGTAGGGCGTCCTGGCCCTCACACAGTGGAAAACTCTGTCGTTCTCGACGCTGTCAAAGAAGATCCGGAGTTCCTGCAACGAGGCTCGGATGCACCCATCCAACAGTTCTCAGTCGCCTCCAGTCCCGCGGCTACAGATAAGTGCTGACTCGATCGATCCATCCAATTGTCAGTCTCCTTCTGCGCTCGCACCGAAAGGAGTCTCTCGAAGAACTGATTACTGGCGATGAGAGATGGGTCCGATTCTAGCACGCAAAGTGCCGTTGGCTCTCTCAAGAAGAAGTACTGCAGGCTAGTAGTACGAACATACAAGTTGTCGCCGCGCGTGCGGCGGCCTCTGCCGTACACGCGACCAGCCGCCAGTGACGCATCCTTGCTTGGACGAGCCATTATGAGGAAAATGGAGCTCTAACGAACTCCTGAGTTATCCTGTAATGTATCTAGATATGTGGCTTTTAGAAAGAAAGTCTCTTAGAAGCTTTTTGTCATAAAGGGAGACTAAATCTTCTCACAATGGAAGCAATTGTTTATTTCTTCGCTTAGGTCACCCAATTCCCTCTCGAAATATCCATTTTCTCTGACTAAGTGCACCGGGGACCCTCAAACAGCTGAGCAAAGGTAGCAGAAGAAACTTTTGCAGTCACAAGAGCATTGGACTTCGTGGCTGTAGCAGCACATACTGTGCAGATCAGGGGTGTGCGTTAAATTTTTCTCGGTAAACTTTTAACGACCACTTTTTAACGAAAAATTTTTGCATTAAAATCGGTAAATCCGGTAAATTCGTTAAATAAAATGTACCAAATAAAATGTATGTATGTTAGCTGCAGACAGTTTGGCTGTATTTTAGTATGTAAAAAGCCAGATCTTTTTCTTAATTGATTCTTTTTTCGACTCCATCTGCATGACAATTATATAACAATGCCTTCATCTTCTAAAAGCAACAGTCTATCATCAACAAAATAAGCGAGAAGAACCATTAAGATCTGAAACCAATCAGCAACAGGACCTCTAAAATAGGAAATTTCTTACTATGCCTGGGTCCTTTGGCTGGTGGAAAGTCGTCCACCTTCTGGGAAGATCCAAAGTGCATCGTATCACTGCTCAACTTTTTTGAGCTTTTCTCTCTTTTTTCCCCAAATTTTTACAAAAGTTTTCCAATTTTTTACAAAACATGAGCTCGTCAAGTAGACTTTTGCAGCCGAACATTTTTCTATACTGCCATAATTGTTCTGGGAAACTACAGAATGTTTAACGACCACAGCGAATCCCTTGGTACAGTCCGTCTTTGTAGGATATCTATGAAGTGTTGTATCTTTCCTAATTCTTCCAAGTAGGTTCGCCACTCATTTACGATTTCTCAGCAATTGACCAATCAGATCTTCTTCTTGAAGGACCTGGTTCCAAACTGTACGGCACATTTGCGTGAGGTTCGAATGTGCTTTGAGCTTTCGATTTCTTCCCATTTTTGTAGAGCACATTTTGGATTAATGAACTGTTTTATAGTAAATTCGTAAATTAGACGAAAAAAAAATCCATAGACATAAACAAAATACTTGTTAAAGCCGGACCTGGACCTTCAAAGACATACCATTTCCGTAAATCTTTAAAAAAAATCTTCATGCAATGGACTGCATGTCAAGTACCAGTTTTTATATTAACCTGTCTAATAAATGACAGAAATCGTTCATCGACTTCATATCTTTTTTATGTTATTCTAATACTTTTAGCCACATATTTCACTGTTTCTCGTGCATACTGGCTGTGCTTCTTCCAAAAAAAAAACTGCAAAGGAAGTCCTTGAAGAGGACGAAATAGTTAAGAAAAATCGTTAACATGCTGGGCATAAAATTCAGTTAAAGCGAAGCAAAGACAATACCCGTAGCCGCGCTCTATCAATTAGGCGAGGCTCAAAATTGCCCTAATGTAGTTCTACAGTCACCGGCTGATGCTGCACGAAAAATTGCTCCAATTTTCAACTTGCAGAGAAGAGGGAACGAACCCATCTCTTCCCTTGTTTCGTTTCTTGTGCTTGTTTTTTTTCTCGCATAGTTTGTGTTTCGTAGTTTTCTTCGTGTTTTTTATGCCTTTTCAACCCCACCTATGAAACAAATATCACAAAAAACCGTGGAAAACTGAATGGTTGGTAATTATAAAGAACTAATATGTAGCAATCAAACGCAAGAAACGGACCAGGAAGTCGAAAAGCACGGAACGACAGCGTAGAAAAGTGGGGTCGCACGCAGATAAATTGGTCAAGGAGCAAGGAATATGCCAACAATTCTTAAAACTCGAGGCCAATACCGATTACCTACCCCAATTCAAGTAAGCAGAAGGTTTCCTCGGAATACTGCAAAATCTCATTCAAAGAGGTCCAAAATGCATTCACATGGAGAGGAAGCAAACTTCTAAATTTGGTCATAAAATGTCGTTAATGCAGTTTAACGGAATTTTTCGTCGTTAAATTTCGTTAAAAACTTTTAACGAAAAATGCCGGTAAATCCGGTAAATCGGTAAATCTTTAATCGTTAAACGCACACCCCTGGTGCAGATGTCGCGCTTGCCGCAGCAGTCGCCGCGGCTGCCGCACGCTTTCGTATGTTCAGCTTGCTCCCCAGTCCTTCAGCGCAAGCCAAAATGTTCTTTCACCACAAGCAGGGACTCATTTCCTACTTCTGGGATTCGAGAGAAATGTTGTATTACGAGTGCTCCCACAAGGACTCACAGTTACCGGCAGCATTTACGCCAATCACTTCAGAAACGGGCGAACTCTGCTCAAGAAAAACGGTCGAGACGTGCTTCCGTCCACGTCTTCAGACGCGCACCACTGGGCCGCATGTATCTAAAGAAACCTGTGAAAAATTTGAGCTGAGCTGGGACATGGTTTCCTACCCATCGTATTCCACTGGTAGTGTTACCTCTGACTATCACTTATTTCGGCCCTTAAGGTATTCTCGGCGAAGAAAAATTTACCGAATCTGAAGGTAGTCCGTGAAATCATTAACTCCGAGCCTCCCCAGCTCTGGAAGAAGGGGATCGCTGACCTGCCCACAAGGTGGGAGTCAGTAGAGACCAAATTTTATTTATATTATAATCACCTGTATCACATGTCGTTCTGTTGATCATCGAGTTGCTCAAGCGGGCGCCAGTAGCGTCTCCATTCGTCCCTGTTGCATGCCAGAGTGACCGAATGGATCCTCCTCGCTCGAGGGGCTGGAAGAGTGTCATATCGTTCGTTCAGGGTTGTCACGAAGAAGTCCGAACAACGCGTTGATGAGCGTCCTGGTGCTCTTTTGACATCCCGCGGAATCCAGTTAGTGACGGCTCTCCTTCAGCGGATGTCTCCGAAACGCATCACGTTTCCGGCCCACCTAATTTTCGACTACTTGGTCCATGTCACAGCGTCTCTGATCTTCCAACGTTGACGAAGCTCGGAGCTCCGGAGGCCTTCACTCACTTGCGTGAGTCGTGTCACTCCAAGCATCATCTCTCGATTCCACGCTGCGCGACGCTGATCGTGTGTTCATTCTGCTTTCGTGCGGCCGAGGTCACTGAGGCGGGCAGGAAGAACAGTGGAGTCGAATAGGTGGGCACGGAGTCGGACGTTCTTCGTCTTCTTCGCGACCTCTTCGATGCTCTTGAAAGCTCCCCAAGCCGCTCGTTTCCTCCTGACCAGCTCCGGCGTAGGGCCACTGGCCGTTGACTTCGCGACCCAGATACAAGTAGCTGTAGCACTTGGAAATGTTCGTTCCGTTGAGCGAGAATGTGCATCAGAAACTGTCCGTTCTTCATCGACTTCGTAAGATTTAGCTGCATTCCCGCGTTCCCATATACATCGAAGTTCGCTCCGCCTGGCTAATGCTCGATGTCATGACCACGATGTCGTCAGCGAAGCCAAGATGGTGCAGCTGCCGGCAGTCGATCTTCAATCCCATGCCTTCCCATTCTAGTTCCATGACGTTTTCGGGGCTGGCGCTTAAGAGCTTCGGGATATGGTATCCCCTCTCTTGTTGAACCCCTCTCTTCACGTCGATGAATGGTGAGATCTTGGTCGTGAATCCACTGTACAGCTCTCGAAGGACTCTGATGTACTGAGTAGGGACCCCCTGAGTGAGCAGAGCGTCGATGACAGCTTCAGTTTCGACGGAGTCGAATGCCTTCCTCAGGTCGATGAACGTAAGGCACAGCGGCAGCTTGTACTCTCGCGACATTTCGATGAGCTTCGTATTGGTGTGTATGTGGTCGATCGTGCTGAATCTTCCCCGGAATCCTGCTTGTTCGCATGGCGGCCCTTCGTCCAGCGTTCTGCTAAGGACGGTAGGCAGATCGGGCGATAGTTGCCAAACAGCAAGACGGTCCTGCTCTTCTTCCACTGAGATGGAACCTTGAACTTCGACAGGTAGCGTGTGAATAGCCGCACCAGGGTGTTGATGAGCGCTGGCGGGAGGTTCTTTAGGTGTTCAGCTCTGATCCTGTCAGGACCGGGTGCTGTACGTTTCTTCACCGACACGATGGCGTGTCGGATCTATGGGAGAAGAGAGGGGAGGACGATCCATCCTGCGAATGGGATCGGGGCAGGTGGACGCGGCTATCGAAGAGCGGGGGCAGACATAACTCCAACGCCGCGCGAACCCCCCTGGCGTCGCGCACGGTGCGCGACGAAATTGGACGAGTTGTCGCGGTCCGATGCTTCCGACAGCTAGAAACGCTTCCTACAAGAACATGGGGCACACGTGTGCCTTATTTCAACGTTTCTTAGACATGGCATATGAATGTGAATTTAATAGGACGATCAGCGACAGTTTATACAGGAATCCTGGTCATGTGGATGGTTTCTAGCGTCAGTATTTGCCAACTATAACTTCTTCGGTCAATTTTTACCCGTGATTATGGTTATACTATGGAAAAGGTCACTATCACCTATTCTCCTATCAATTGTCCTGCTCCAGACTGTTGCCTACCACATTCTGTGGGATCTTAAGTTCTTTGCTGGAAATGTGGTCTGGGAGCTTAAACACTGAGAACATTTCGTGCTCCGCGGCTAACAATGCGTCATCGAGCGCACGTCCGCGTTTCAGCGCCGCGACGTCGCACGCGGCTAGCGCGCGACGTCGCGTTGGAGTTAGGTCCTGGAGCCGATGTCAGTTGGTAGTTGCCTGACGCTCCACGACGGCATATCAGCTCGAGAGTGTACGGAGACGTCTCTTGGTGATATTCAAACTCTCGGCTCCCTTAGCACTATCGCGGATATGGTGCACGAGTTGGTCGTATTCCTCGTCGATGTTGTCCACGACGGTATCTTCCCAAAGGTGGCAAGAGAGGTGTACATGTCCCAGTTGATGGTTGTTCTAGGACTCCTCTTCTTAAACTTCGCGGCCTTCTCTCCTTGACGAGAAATGCGGAACCTCGCACGAAGGGGCGGTGGTCCGATCACCTGTAGAACTTGGGGACAACGAACAGTGGGTTTCCACGGATGTTCTTGATGAATAAGTAAATAAATAAACAATCCCCCTAGCCTGGAATCCGCCACCAAAATAAGACAGGTTCTCCACCAGGCCACATACGTTTCTAGGTAGTGATGAATCACATCAATCAAAGCCCCCTATTAACAAATACTGGCAAATAGATAGCGCTCGAAATGACAAGACCACACAACCACTGCCGTTCCCAGCTCTGAGTTCATGTCATTTTTTCTCGAGTTAGTTAGTTAGTTACTGTTTGACAGTTCAGACGACGAAAAGGTAGATCGCACTGTAAGAGCACGAGGAATAGACAGGCAGTCGAGACTTATATGTAGGACGACACCTAACATGTTGCGGCACTTTTCTTGCACACTTCTGTTTTTCCTAGCTGCTAGCCTAACGGTCAGAAGCGAACTGCTATTCAGCGGAGTTCGATTCAATGCTCAGTTCTGTTTTCCGCATAGCCGAGAACTGGAAGGTGTGCCTTGAGAAATAGCATGCGATATCCTACATTACTAATGGCGTGGGTGGCACATCTAGAAAAATAGCCCTTTGGGATCAGGCGGGATTTTCTAGGCATTTACTAGAGGGAAAATAAAACTGCACAAGGAAGCTGGAAAAAGAGAACCATACAACGTCGCTGAGCCTTAAAATGAACGTTGTCTGTCAGATTGAAAGGGACACCCCTCTTCTTGAATCTGTCCCAACTTTCCGAGGGCAACGACAAACAATCTCAGCGGCAACCTCACGAAGTGAACTGAATTGTTGACTCCACCTATGAATTCTCCGATACATAGGTTGCATCTGGATGTGTTCCGAAGACTGGCTGAGTTCAGTCCTGATTTTGTCTAATTTAGCCAACTCACTCTGATCGCCTCCTCAAGAGTATTTCCATAGAGCGCCTTATATTCTTCCTTGATGAGTTCGAGATCCACCTCCGAGCGACTAACAATAGCGCGGATTAGGTCGTTATCATGAGTCCCAAGGCCCTGCAAGATTCTTATCTGAGCGACCTTTTTTTAAGCCTTTCACTGGTAGTGACCCACCTTCATGGCGTTGTACAGTTGTGTAGCGAAGTAATTCTGCTTATTAGTGGCTGCCCGTACAATGGTCAGGTAGCTGTTCTTTAGATCGCCGCTGAACTCTTTCTCTATGGTGTCTTCTATGGTCGTCCCGGAGAGTAGGATGTAGGCATCAAAGATCTAGAATTGGTGTCTCTCCTCCACCTTTTCTTCCTTTCCTTTCCTTTTTTTTCATTTCATTACATTATACGAACAAAACATGTTTGATTGGTTTCTAGGTACTTTGCGTCGTTTATGATCAAAAGAATATGGAAGCGCTCGTCAGTCCTCGCTTTCCAAATTGCATGATCACTCTTCCACAACTTCATACATACAAGGAAGAATCATAAAGCGTGGGCGCTTTGGCAGCACCCCCTACTCGAGCTCTGTCCCCGTAAAACGAGCTAGGCGTACTTTTCTCAGCTGATACTGATTCTCAGTACACAGGAGGTGCTTGAAGTGCGACGGTGCCTCCTTGCTGCTCAGCTTGGCGTTGCCGCTATCGTAGAGTCGAGCAGCTTCCTAAATTAAGGTGATTCTAGAAGATGAAGGACATTATTCGCACACTTTATTCCCACCTCGTGAGCCATGTGGTCGTCAGTTTCTTTGCTGTCATCTCTGCTACCGTTAACTAGAGCACGAAGAACTTCTCGAAATTCTCCAGAAGTGTCCGACGCAACCTGAAAAATGGAGCTTGGTGCAAATATATGTTCCTCAAACTAAAACGCTTATTCAACAGCGTCTAAGTCATCTCCCGCTTCCAGACGGAGAAACGCTACATATCTTTAAATCGGTAGCCGTCCTACGTCGGTTTTGTCGCGATTTAAGCTTCTTTGTCTCCAAAGCTTTTGAAATAGATAACAGCCTCATTCCAGGCCAGAAAAAGGGTGCGTGTTATGGTACCAATTTTTCATTGTGATATCTTTGACAGATTTATGGTGCACTTCTGTTGGACCCTCGGCGACAACACAACTATGTAACAGAAGTCGTGGCGCGGGTTTCCCAAAGAGACCACATTTTTTCTGCAGCCTTGCATTGCGCAGGACTTCGTCACTGTGCTAGCATGTCATCGAGGGCTGATTTCGGAGAAGAAATATGCCTCGCGCAGCGGCTCGATGCTATACGTCTGGTTAGACATCTACTTTTCAGTTGTTGTGAAGTGCCTAGCAAAGAAATTTGACTTTGAAACACCGACTTTGCCTATACATAGAGTTGCCGCTCAGGTGCCCTTTGTGCGTCGGCGACCATCCCACGATACTGCTGATTGACTCTCTTTTAAGGTACTCCTCGTTCATTGTCTCTACTAACATTCTTAGGATTTTTCTGTATTAGTTCGAATGAGAGCAGCTCACATAAGCAAACAAGTATTGCACTGTTGCTATAAGGACCATGAATTTATTGTTTATTTATTTATGGACGCATACTAACGTGTAAAAAAGTGAGCATGTACTAAAAGAACCACGAGCAGACAGAACATCCAGTGATTTCAGCGGCCGGCTCATCCCGACCGGAGGTGGGCGGAATCTCTGTTTTCCGCTTTCTGATTTTCTGGGCATTCTGTGTAAAGTTTTTCTGTTTTCTCGGAAAATGGGCGAAATTAGTCGGAAAACAGAAAATAGCACAGCATAGAAGCTCTGCCCTAGGTAGCCGATCGTAAGAGCTACAACATTGCAGTATGTACAGCAAACAATGAGCTTAGGTGTATTCAAAGTACGGTTTGCACGATGGCTTTCATTATGAATCGCGTCATGCACTCGTCTGATTCATTTGATTGTTGGAGTAAGAGCTACCACCACGCAGTTCCTGCGTAGCACATTTCACGTCTCTTATAAGCTGAACTTGTCGAATCTCTTGCCTGAATAAGTGGCAGGAATTCATATTAACACTATTTGCTGCCCTAAGGTGGCTGTCTCATGTAGACCACATTCCTACCTATGCATACATACCATATTCATTTCAAATTAGACACTTTTCAAAAAAAAGTTGGGCACTTTTGAAAACAACTGGCCTGCAAAGTAAAATGATCGCGTTTCACATTAGACCGGACACCCTTTAAGAAGGTCGAAATTTTCGCCTCAGGAGAATGCGTTATCGCTTTGTTTGAAAATTTATAATTCACCATTCCTATGAACACAGTATTTGAAACTTTATAAAATTTTTATTTTAAGACGAAGAAGTGTAACCTTTCACTTTTTATTTCGAAGTGCAGGAAAATAGAAAACGGAAAAGAACGGAACGGAAATTTTCAACGTATTTAAAGAATAGATGGCCCCATGCACTTGTCCAGCATATCGATTTCCCTTCGATTGATAGCAAAAATTTTATTTATGTGTAGCTAAGCACTGAACGGTGAACGGCACAAAAACAAACTGTAGGAAATACACGGCTTTCCCATGCAATCAGCATTTACACTATGTACCAACTAAAGAAAAATTGTGACAACCAAAACAATGGCACGATGTGATATTTTCCTGCCAAACATTTATGAGTTGCTGCTTTACTGCATATTGAAATAATATTCGATTCATTATTCTAACTGCAAAAATAAAAATTTCATCAAATTTCAAGCCCTGAATTCTTTTTTGTGTTAAGTGAATTATGAACTTTCAAAAAAAGTTAGGATATGCTTTATTCACGTAATCCTTCGTTTTTGTATAGGATGTGTTCAGTTTGATTTGAGACATATCCGACACATTTACATATCGATATCGATAGGTGTCCAGTTTGTTGTGAAATGGCATAAGAGTATTGATTATTGGGAAAATGCATATTTACATACAACAGACAGCTAAAGCGATAATTTCGAAATTTTCTGTTTTCCGACTTTCCTGTGTCTTGGCGTTTTTGGCTTTTCTGTTTTCTGATGAACTCGACTTTCTCTTTTCTTCGACGCTTGGGCAAGTTTTCAAAATATCCCCTGCGTCGAATTCGAACGCGTAGAAACGTACGCCTACTTCAGATTGATTAATGCCTTGTTAAGTACCACTCACATCCCTGTACAGCACTCAGGAGAATGCCCATCATCAGACCTGCTTTGTCTTCCGCTGTTTCGAACCGATTGCAGCTCGTCAAGGCTAATCGAATGTCTGACATTACTGTCCTGTTGTCGCGCTTTCAGCAGTGAGGTGTGGTGAATTTCGGAAAAGGTGACTTGAGTTAGGACAAAGATACTATCCTCCTATGTGTATAGTACTAAGAAAGCCCGTGCTGAAAACGGAGACTCGGGACATGGTTGAATACGTAGCTGAAGCCGGCGCAGGTCCCCCAGCTTTCTTCGCTAGCCTGCCCTAGTCAACTGCGAAAATTGGAGGACAAAGGCAAGTAGAAAAGCATAGCAACTCAACCGAGAAATAAATCTGATCGAAATTTCCCCATGCAGGTTGATTGCCTTTCCGAAACTCCCTCTGCTGTGAAGCTCTTCCTTCGGCCATCGTAATTACGCAACAGCCATCGGTTAAGTATGAGAGGAGATTATAGCTCCGCTCTAAAGATCGATAATATCGATCGATATTGACTGCCATAAAGCCTTTCCGTGATCAGTCATAATCACGTAGCTCCCACCCCGATCGGTTAGTCTGACCAGGAAACTACCTAAAGGGTAGGTCGGAACGGCCCAAGTGTTGTATATGGGCAGAATCGCCTCTCTCTGGGAAACAAGAAAATGCAAATATCTCGACCCCAATAGAGCTCTGGGCAGAGTGAGGGACGACAGAATTTGGACCGTTGGCGATGTTAGCCATATGCCTGCACGCGGAGGGCGAGCTCAAGTTGGCTGGAAACGGCGATTATGGGGATTGCGCCGCTCCTCTACGCACTGCGCCACCATCGCTCGCTCGTCTTCGCTGTTTCCAGCCAACTTGAGCCACCCTCCGCCTCCAGGCATAGGGCTAACGCCGCCAACGGCCCAACTTCCGTCGTCCCTAACTGTGTGCGGAGTTGTATTGGGGTCGAGATATACGCGTTTTGTTATTTCCCAGAGAGAGGCGATTCTGCTCATATACAACACTTAGGCCGTTCCGACCTACCGTTGAGATAGTTTCCTGGTGAGAGAAAACCGATAGCACCGTTCTAAAGATCGAGGGCCCTGAAGTGTCTTCGACAGTCATCCGTGCGGTTTTTCGTCACGGAGTAAAGTTACCCCTTCCGTCTCTGCGATGAGCGATGAGCGCCTATTCTATGGATGGGGGAGGGGCGCTCCTATTCACGCAGATGCTAACGAGCAATTCGTCTCGAAATTCTCGACCTTCTGTGGAGGACTTGTCTGCGCTTGTGTGCTGATTGGGGATGAGCATGCAGTCAGAGCCTCAGCTTATTTGGTAGTGGTGGCAAAGTCAGCTTCCAAACATCGCGTGAGAGAAGAGTTGCAGCTCTATCCTCTTACGAGAGAGCCTACGAGAAGCATTGTTTTTAGAAGGAGTATGGAATCCTTGGTTGTCCTAGACGTGGCAGACTTGGCGCATTTCGAATCTGAAAAAAAAATTGACGGAGGATCACCGTAAGAACCGAGAGATCGACAATGACGACGAACAAGGAGGAGTAGGAGTGCTAATCTATGTGGTATCTGGAGCAAAGTGTCGAGAAAGTGTAGGAAATAAGCTATCGGCTTCAAAGATACCAGGCCTTATAAAAAGTCGAGAAAGTTTAAAAATATCAACGAGTAGTGAGTGACATGCGCCTCAACCGAGCACACTTTAGGCTTCTTCTTTTGAAAAAAAGCTTTACTGGTAGAAAGTTCGGAGAGCCGGTAGAATGATATGCGTTACTTCTATGGTTACACTGAACTGCCCAAATGGTTCTCTGTTACATGAAGACCTTGGCAAAGTGTTTTCGCAAACTGCTTGTTCACCACGTGCTTCGCCCCATTGGCTAAAAAAGAAGGACTAAGCCCGTGTGGGTATGCCATTGAAAATGTGCTATAGTTGTACACACCGGCTACATTCAAGTTTATCTCTTCCCCTTAGTTTTGAAATTGGAGCAGCCTGCAGGAGTCGAGCGGAACTTCTGTCACGCGCTCTCGTTTCTCATTCCCCAAGCAGGGTTTGCTCAAGGCCTGTCTTATACTTCGGCGACGCTGTTGTCGGTGACGTCGGGGCAGTGGCACGGGTGCGTAGCAGCCCGCGCAACACAGCGTCGCCGACGTCGCTGAAGTATAACATAGGCACAAGGTCAACCTTCGTCCTTTATCCTTTATCCATTATGTAAATAAACAGCCATTTTTGGAGTGCCACCAAAAATGCAAGCATCGAAAAACAGGTTAGTGAGTGCATCTTCAGCGAGTTCGCTGAAGATGTGCATAACTGTTTCGCATACACCGCTACCAAGTAGGAAAAGCAAAACTGCAAGCAAATCCTTACGTCCTCGTCGAGCGACTTTTGGAACTCCTTCTCGTACTCGATGCGAATAGCTTCCATCTGCTGCGGCGTTCGAGAACAGAGGATTTCGATGAGTACAGCCTCGTCAGTGCCCGCACCCTAGACGGTTTGGAGAAAGTTAGTCAATCGAAATGAGTTGCTTTGGGATCATCTTAGTGCGAAGGCATCCGTTACCTTCATTGCCTTTTTGAGCTGCTTGAGATCGTATTCGAGCGGAGAAGCCATGAGAGCGTCGACGAGCTTCTCGACGTCACCGCCGAGCTTCTTGTCCAGAGAGGCCACCAACTCTTTCCCGTACTTGATCTTGTATGGCTCACGCATCTAAAATCAAGTCGTCAACCTCCTAAGCTGTTTGGTGTGTCTGAAACTGAAGGAACTAGCCCAATTATGGTAGATGATGTAAAAGCTCCATATCCTTGGGATGGAGGAATACGTAGTAGGTGTGCCACGTCAATTTTCATCCACTGGAGGTTTCCTCCTGGCTGATCTTCTAGTTCCCGAAAGTGAACCCAACGGATAGTACTCGCGAGGTGATCTTATGTTCAAGAGAATGTGCACATAGGCTTGATAATCTCAAAGCTCGACCATCCACGCTTACGTCAAAGCTGAGCAGTGGTTGATTCAGCCTTTTTGGCGCGTGACTTCTAAGCAGATGGAACGTTGCTGCCTTGAATGTATTGAACTGGGTTTGCTGGAAATGCCTATTCCGGGCTGACTTTGAATTCATCATTGACGGACAGATACTGCAAATGAAATCTCTATTTCGGCTCAGCGCCGTTCACATGGCGTTTGTAATGGTCGGCAATGGTGGCTCCGTCTGGGAGAAAAACGCGGCAGAACGCCAATCATTCATCTGTCTTTCTCGCACGGATGGTTTCAGGGTTTCATTCGTCAATTTGCATCTTAGATGATGTGCACCTTCTCCTGGTTCGCGTAACTGAAACGGTAATACAGTCACCCCTTCCCCCTACACCGTGGGGAAAGTTGTGCATCCAGAACCTGCTCAGTTCCTTTCGTATGTAGTAGTTATCTGTGTTCTTCGAATACAAGCTGCCAAATAGTTGCAATGGAGTACACACGATCATATGCCCTCTCAATACAGGCCTAAATGTCTCCTTGCGAAGTCGTGGAAGCTTTGCAACACACATCGCACTGTATTCGGATGAATTTGAAGGGAGTGTGTCCTTATGTTTCTTTTCTTCACAGAGGCTTTGATGGACTAGTTTTTGTTCGACCGCGTAGAAAATGGCAGTCGTCCTAACATCTAACATTCATCTAACAGCCGTGATCTTTCATTTCAGGAATTTTTGTGTTTGACGATGTTCAAACGAACGGCTATTTAAAGCAGTGGAAGGTGAATAGTTCTCGTGAAGACTGCTCATTAGGAGTACCTGGAGCTCGTTATAGAGAATGCCGTTGAAGGATTTCGTTGTCTAGGATAATCGAGGAATAGACGAAAGCAGTTTTGAGGAGAGGGCCGGAGCACAGCGTTGTCAGCATCCGAAGCTCTCGCGAAAGACACCAAGCGGCCGACGAGCTCAGATAGGCCAGAAACTGCTCCTGTCACACAAACGTCCCGCCGAGGCGCTCTTCTGCCAACATCTTTGAGTTCCCAGCTAAGCTGTAGGTGGCTAGTAAGGGCAGCCGCTGATCCAGGTGTTTAAGGAGGCGAAACCTATGGAGTCACTCTGAACTGCGGGATGGGAGATCTGGTCCCATTTGGGGAAATAAGAGCTGAATGATTATCCGCTGGCTAGGCGAAATACGCATTGAAACTGTCTCCACAGCATCCAGTAAAAGTGGGGTACAAAGCGTATCCAAATAGAGACCGACTGTCGACCCTTCTTCTTATCTTTGTCCTTTCAGTGGACTGGTGTGCCAATTATCAGAAAGCTTAGTGCTCCCAACAACGACGCTGTCTTCTTTCCGTTGTATTCTGTTAACAATACTAACATTATCGAGTTTTCCCACAGATCGAGTCGGAAGCGAACGGATTACGAGCAGCGGAGGTGTGCGCGCGCCTGCAGTGTGGTTTTTCCGGCGCCCATTAAGACTAAGCGCGGCTGAAGTGTTCGTCTTCCTCATGCTCGGCCATATGGAGGGCCATGCATCCTACCAGAGCGGCTGTGCTGTCGCGGAAAGTTAGGCCAATGGGTCCTCACACAGATCTTCTTCTTTCTTGTTCAAGAACAGAAGAAGAAGAAGTTCGACACTGAGTGATTAAACAGCGCTCCTTTTTCTGCAAGCCATATGATTGTGTGCGAAGTGCTATTACTTACGTGGCGGCTGGAAAGAAGAAGGGCGACTCCAAAGGCATAGATAGACCCGGAGAAATAGTTGGATTGGTAGAATTAATTTCGACGCTGCAATGCACGGTTGCACTTAATTCTAAAAGAAATTAAGATGCGCACTAATTTACATCTAGAATATATCACCAGACCCTCCTTTCGTGTGGTATCATATCGACTTTTCTATCGTTTAGGTGACACTCTCAGTTTTTTGCTATGATATTCTCAGCACTACGAGGCGCTTGAGAAGAAAAGGTACTAGTCGATTTGGGAAAAGTGGAGGATTTCTTTGAGAGGAGGCTTACTGCCTAGCATTTATATATAGCGAACATTATGAGCGCTTTTCAACAAAAAGAAGCGACGGGATGAATTTTTTTGCCGCAGAACGTAGGGGCCATTATTAGAGTGGGGGGGGGGGGGGCAAAACTAATGAGACTCTCCATGCCGTGCCCATATATGTCGTGACTGGAGTCCGGTTTCGTGCTTCCCGTATTTGTGTGTTTGTTTGCTACTTACCGAAGGCCACCTGAGAAGTGACCACTTTCGCCCTTCCGAGAAGCATGCCAAAACCCCAGTCTGTCTGATGCCGAAACCCCAGTCTCTGACGAGACCACCTATGTCGCGCAAATCTCATCCAATTCCTAACCCCGAGCAGCCTGGACTCAATAGTCACGCAAGATGAGATGTACGTCTTCTACCTTAACCCTACCAAGCAGCGAGGCTGGGTGAGGCCTAGTGACCTGTTACCGAACTTCGTTCGGCAGGATGTTCACGGCGAGAAGCATCTTTCGAGCTTTTGAGTCTGCGCCCATGGACCGGTATACTGGAAGCTGTTTTCCAAAACCACGACGGTGGACGCCAAGGCCACGGTGAACGAAATAGAAGAGATGGACCGGTGATTCGTGTCTATTTGGTCTCAGCGCTTCAAGAAGGTCCTCCTCTTCGACAACGCTGCACCCCATCGGGCAAAAGTGACCACGGATAAGCTTGCTCAGCTGGGCTACGTTCACATGCCTCACCCAGCGTATTCGCCGGACATCTCTCCATGCGGCTACCACTACTTCTCGGCCCTACAGGACTTCATAGTCGGAAGGGTCACAAAGACCCAAGCAGACTTCGACAACCATAACGAGCAGTGGATCAGCACCAGGCCTAAGCAGTTCTGGAAGGATGGGATCAGGAAGTTGGCTTATCGATGGCAGCAAGGTCATTGACCTTAGTGACGAATACAATCCTCAGCACTGTTGAGTTGTAATTGAGTTATAATGAGATAAAGAAATTTGTTGAATTTGTTTCATTACTTTTGGCCCGCTCTAATATTTCACCGCCATAGATTTCAATGAGTATAGCGATGAAAAAGAGACAGATACCTGAGTATTCAAGAACAAGTTTGAAGTAGTCAAGGATGCGAGTTGCTGGTGAAGCTGCAAACGCTCTCAGTGAGCTAAAGTGCATCCTTGAGGTAGGCAAGGGTTAGGCGCCATGATAGTCGCCTCACAATTGGAATGCACCACATGTTTTTGTGTTTGGACTTCGTCTTTCCACTGAATTCATGGCGCTCTAATTCGGTCATGGAGAATGCTCGATGAATAGGTAGTAGCGATCAGAAGGCACTAGAAAACAGCAGAGACGCATAGGTATCCAATAGTCTCGTCCGGTGAAGATATAGACAAGGAGAAAGGACAAGCCAAGCTGTCCTCTCGCGGTAGGCATCGCGCAGCCTACTTCTATTTACAAGAGCAGTTGCAGAGCTGCACATGTGTGGTTTCTGCCTCTTTGCAAAGAAATTCTGTAAAGAAACATGGAGGGGCTTATGAGGGAGTCCTACTTATATTGGGATGATAGTTAGCGCGTTCCTGAAAAAAAGTGTGTCGCGAATTGGTGGACCATGTTTTTGAGAACGACACCCCTCATGATCTCCCCAGTGGGCAGAAGGGAAAGCTTCTTGTCCTAGCAGGATTCCGATCGAAACTAACCAGCGAAGACATAAGGAGCAGCGATTTTCAGGAGCGGCATAGACGTTTGCACGATCACGACTCTCATCCAGTACGAATTCCTCGTCACAACTTGCTCTAGTCAGCAACTATCACTATCTTATTATCCTTTACAGACAGATGACGTGGAAGATCTTTTCTGGAATGGGTGTTTTAGCTTTCATCTTCTTGCTTACTTTTAATGAATTATTTTACAGCACTTCAACCGTCTACATGGTCTTTTTGCATATCATTCTATCCCATACAACATACTACTACATCGATATTCTCTATTTCTACATACTACTACACACTATTATACTGTTTATATAATGTATATATTCTAATATCTCTGGGTATGTATTTGTTGGCTCTCACGACTGCATCATGAACAGCATCCAATTATAAGTATAACAAAATAAACAAATAAATAAATAAACTACTCTCGTAGTACATTCACTCAAGCAGTCTCCCAGTTTTAAACGCTTCCATTGTATGCTTACTAGCTCTGAAATTCACTTGCTTATCGCCGTAGAGACGGCTGCAGTGCCCGATTACTACATAGTCGAACGGTTGAAGTACGTTTTCCCCTAGCGGCACAATCAGATATGCATAACACCTGGGCCTATATAGTCCGGAAGTCCGATGCCTTTAGTTGCTGGAATTTGCTGAGTCACCAGATGCCACCGCCGAACACTTGATATATTGTGGAACGGTGCCTCGTCCTGATGAATGTTCCAGATGCTCAGAGCTTGCACTGCCTGACGATTTATGAGCAGAAATTCACAGCAAAGTTGCTCCCCAGAACAAAAGACTGTAGGAAATTGGGAAAGATTGCTAGCTTTGATCAAGCTTCCTGTAGGATTTCGTAGCTAAACTTTATTTATTTATTTATTTATTTATTTATTTATTTATACGCCCATGAAGGGCACGCTAAATTTAAGTGATCCATGGCTCCACAACAAGAGAAAGAACGCAAGGGACAGAACGAAGGGAAACGATTAAACTAGTTAGACAAACGAACCGACCAAACAAAATAAACAACTACAATCGTGGAATGTTAAGATAATGCTATTCATGCGCTCAAAGCAAGTTGGCAGATGAAGGAGATTACTCGCTAAATGAACCGAATCGGTTCAAGTGTCCTAATGCGATCACCTTTAGCTACGATTTTTTTTCGTGGTTTCTCGGGAACGAGGTTAGAATATCCTCCATGATTTGACAAAACGTTTCTGTCGTGTAAGGTGAGTCCAGGGAAAAGATGATCGAGAAGAGAGGAAAAATATCAGACCGGCAACAACCCGTGACCGGAAATCGAACCGTGCATAGCAATAGGTGAGGCCCTCCCTTTGGTAGAGGCTCCTCGGGCGTGACCAGGCTTAAGCACAGGTGCAGGCAGGCGTATTCGGGACAACGTCTGCTGCTCTTCCAAAGGCTAGAGTGTCGGCAGAAAACTGAAGGGATAGAAGACGGTTGCCGTACCATTTAAAAGCTGTAAGAGAGCCGCCTATGCCAAAGAAGCATGAAATCGTAACAGGTGAAGCCCTCCCCACCGGAAGTGGCTTCTAGGGACTTTACCTGGTTGTGACACAGGATGAGACCGGTCAATTGCATGACCCTTGCAGGGACGCAGTCTAAAAAAAACCCTTTTTGGAGGAAACTGGGTTTACTTCACTCAGCATGCCAAGAAAATGGAAAATGGAGTATAAGCAAGCCACGCTCACAGAAAAGCCACGAGTTTGGAGAATAAAGGATAATACGACTCGGATCAGTTGGGCGAGTTATCTGAACAAGTCTACAAGAGTACTAGGAGACATCAGACAACTTTCGTAGTTTCTTGATGAAAGGCTTCGGCTAGCAACGGGCTCTCGTAGCTTTTCTCGCCACTGAATTTTTTCCAATTAATGGTCAACTTCAGTATGAAAATTCACCAACGGCCCTCACACGGGAAACTTTATTGGAGGCTTTATCTTCCACGATGGCTTCTTTCTTCACAATAATCATTCTAGTAGCAGACAGGAGCAGCTCAGACGTCTTCACGTTTAGTGTCCCTCCGGCTGACTATTTCGCATCTGCAGCCGCATCTCCACTGAATCATGCCATATGTACATACAGTGCGTTTCAAAAGTATATATCCACCTCATAATTTGCCTATATCTCGTTTCGCGTTCATTTCTACAGGCCCGCACTAGCTCAGTTAGATTCCTCGCAGTCGAAAATAGGTAGCCACTCACTTTCAGAAATTTTTGCTCTCACACGAGAATCACACATTTTTGAAAAAAATTGTTTGTTTCAAAAGTATGTATCCACTTGTGAAAAACAAAATTTATTAAACTCAAAAGTCGATCAGACCACCATTACTTCTTATAACATCACATATCCTCTTATGCATGCTGCTGACAAAGTTCTGGATGAGGTTTCTTCATCCACATGTTCTCCACCGGGTTGCAGTCACGAGAGGAGGCCGGCTAGTCCGTTACTTGAATATTGTGACGGTGAAGCCAACCTTTGTTCTACCGGGGCACATGGTCTGCAGCGTTGTCCTGTTGCAGAACATATGTTTGACTTCTTCTGCCTCTCAAGAAAAGCAGAAGGCTAGACGTCAGTACACCTCAACAGTGCAGGCTGTCCATGCGACACGACAGAAGACAACGCTTCAGGTTTCCGCTGCTGCAGAAGCCGGCCCGTGTCGTTAAGGGTCCGCCTCCGAAGTTGCGACGACGTGACTTCTTGTAGGTCTCTCCTGTAATGTCGGTGTCCATCGGGACCACTAAATTTTTTTCATCTTCATCAACAGGAAGAATTCAGTCTGAATTGTCCCGAGGGATACCGACATTACTAGAGAGACTTGCGAGAAGCCCCCGTGGTCGCCACTTCGGATGCGGACCCTTAACGACACGGGGCGCCTTTTGCAGCAGCGGAAACCTGAAGCTTACAACTAGTCTTCTGTCGTGTCGCATGGACAGTCTGCAATGTTGAGGTGTACTGACGTCTAGCCTTCTGCATTCCTTGAGAGCTAGAAGACCTCAGACACATGTTCTGCAGCAGGGCACCGCTGTAGTCCATGTGCCTAGCTCGACCAAAGGTTGGCTCCCCTGCCACAAGATTCAAGTAACGGTCTAGCCGGCCTACTCTCCTGACTGCAACCCGATGGAGAACATGTGGGGCATCTTGGTTCAACGAATCTACGCGAATAACCGACAGTTTAACGATGTGGAGACAATTTTGACTTCTTGGGACACTATCGGAGAGAAAATCATCCAGAACCTTGTCAGCAGCGTGCATAATAGTATGAATGATGTCATAAGAAAGAATGGGTGTCCGATCGACTTTAGAGTTTAGTAAAAGGTTGTTTTTCACAAACGGATACATACTTTTGAAACAAACAATTTTTTTTCAAAAATGTGTGATTCTCGTCTGAGACGAAAAAAAAAATTTGAAAGTGAGTGGGTACCTATTTTCGACTGCGAGGAGTAGTAGAACTAGTGCGTCCTTGCAGAAATGGACGCGAAACAAGATATGGACAAATTATGGGGTGGGTACATACTTTGGAAACGGACTGCACTGCGGCCAACTTGATCTACATTAGTTCTTAACCCTTTCACGACATTGTCCGACGATGTCGTCGGACATCATCATAAAGGTAGTTTATGGAATTTTATCAAACATTTAATAATCTTAATCCCCGAGTCCACTGATATCTACGGTCAACATGATCCATGAGAAACTAATAGTGAAACTTGGCGCGTGGGAAAAATACGCGCTGTCTCACGGCTGGTAGTACGAACATAGCAACACACAGTAAGACTAAAGAAATTGCATTGCAATTTCTTTAGTCTTACTGTGTGTTGCTTGTATGTCTTGTTTCTTATAAACCAAGCGATCATATTCACTTACATGAACGTTAATTATCCTGGTACGACAGCAGCCGTTCGATCGAAATATTTTCGTAGTACACAACCTGATCCCCACCAGAGCCACCATTTACGACCACCGGTTCCACCGTACACTATCCAATCTTTCCAGGAACTGATAGTCCAACATACACCTAACACGCCTTGAGCTCGATTCGTCTTCCTCGTGACCAACTAAGGCGTCAGCCAGCCCCGTGATTATCAGTTACTTAGTACTCACGAAAGGTTACTTCGTCGCACAAATTCCGATCACTGTTAATGCTGTTCGCATGCTAGCATCAGTAGGTACTAGACATTGGATCCGACACCGATTTTCAGGATAATCGGATGATTCGGATAGGCCATTTTTTCAAACCCCGGATCTTCGGATGATTCAGATGAGGGCAATTTCGAAAACGCCGGATCTTCGGATGATTCAGATGAGGGCAATTTTAGAAACCCCGGATCTTCGGATGATTCAGATAACACCATTTTCGGCCGAGCCGGATTTCGGATATCTGATTCGGATACAACCGGATAAGTGATATAATAGTGGCACGCAATCTCTTAAAAACGGAACACATCAGTAACTCCGCGTTTATTTCCTTGACCAATTGAAGTCACGAGCGCGAAAAGCAGCTCGGAGCGCCTCACCTTGAATTAAATGGTTATATGCCCAGGTAGCGAGGCACATGAATGCCCAGTTACATTATACCTGGCCTAGCTTAGTTCACCAATAGAGTGGAACACACCAGCGCTACGTAAAAGATGTCGTATTTGGCTGCCTTACGAGGGGAGCCCTCCGCAGAGCTATTTTGCGCTTCTAGAACAAACAAAAAACAGCTTTAAGACCTCCAAGAGCCAATACCGACCCAATAGTGAGTTGGTAATGCACATCGAAGTCTTGTAAAGGACAATAATGAAACGATTCCGAAACGCCGCGCAAGAAATTTCTCGTGCTCTGAAAAGGGAAGGGTCTGAAGCGTATGTCTGAACGGAGAGAGCGAGTCATCCTACTATATATATATATTATATAAAGCGGAGAGGCATGAATCACTGACGGTCAACGGGTGCAAACGCTGTCAACGGGTGCAAACGCTGTGAACGGGTGCAAAGAGGTAAACAAGGATGCGTGGCGGGCAGCCACGACCACCGCTGTTGACTGCCTTCCACTACAGGTCGGGTCGTCACCAAAGAACATCCACTTGATGAGGTTTCGCAACATTTCACAACGGCTGTGAGGCATGCCGTTATGACGAGGCGCCGCTGCCGGGTTAACACGGCTCACACCCCGTGATCAGTGCTTAGAGAGGTCTACGCGATCCACATTCGCTTCTGTATCCCTGCTAAGTCGCCACTGTTTCGCTACGCGTTCTTGCTAGCGTGTCTTTCTTCTTCATTTTGCTCTCTGCTCAATAGGTGGGTGTTACGTGATTATCATGGCCGCAGACCTAACCGAAACGGATGAGATTTCGTGATTGCGTTGGCCGACCCACCCACAGGTCGCTCCTGTTCTTCCTACCTTCGCTGCTTTTTCCATGCGCGTTGCTGCTAGGTAAACGAGCTTCTTACAAGCTTAACTAAATACCCTTCTAGATGGTTAGAATAATTTTTTGTATCCAAATCCAGAAAGGTCAGGTGAGGCGCAAGCTGCCTCGCTGATGAAGCAAGAGCAGCGCCTTGCGCATTTATACCATTTTCACGTCGAATTGGACACTTTTTAAATCAAATTGGTCAATTTTTACGTCAATTTGGACACTCTTCTAAGTTAGCCCATGAACTTTGAAATTTAATTGAACGTCTTCCAACTCCGGACGAGCTTCTTACAGGTTTAACTAAACACCCTTCTAGATGCTTAGAAGAATTTTTTGTTCAGTGAAAACTTAGGATAACTTTTTTTTGATTTTTTTTACTTCAGCTGCCGAATGAGTGAAATAATTTAATAACATTATTTCACTCATTCAGAATAAATTATAAATTACATTTAGTTTTAAGGCGCAGCAAAGCAGCAGTCATGTAGTTCACTAAAATACTTGTGGTTGTTCAATGGCTCCATTGACGCCCAATTAGTTACTGGTATTCCCAGTGTCTCTTCGAAGGGGATACTGGCCGTTGACTATTCCGCGGTACGAGGAACACAACTTAGATAGCAAGTTTATGGTGAACACAAAATCAATGGTGAGGCAAACAGTAGAGCTGCTGGAGTCGTGTGTGAGATCCTTGTCGCTCGAATCTGCTCCTTATATGCACATCCGTTCATCAGGGCGTGGCTAAATTCAAATAGAAGAGTGGAAGACGGTGGGGCAGGCGATGACCCCTCCCGGCGGTGGTGTATCCGCCGGTTATTCCACCGTGGGCACCATCAACAGCATGGATTACTGTAGGGAATTGAGCCCAACCCAACATCATGTGGTTGTTCAATGGTTCCATTGACGCCCAATTAGTTACTGGTATTCCCAGTGTCTCTTCGAAGTGGATACTGGCCGTTGACTATTCCGCGGTACGAGGAACACAACTTAGATAGCAAGTTTATGGTGAACACAAAATCAATGGTGAGGCAAACAGTAGAGCTGCTGGAGTCGTGTGTGAGATCCTTGTCGCTCGAATCTGCTCCTTATATGCACATCCGTTCATCAGGGCGTGGCTAAATTCAAATAGAAGAGTGGAAGACGGTGGGGCAGGCGATGACCCCTCCCGGCGGTGGTGTATCCGCCGGTTATTCCACCGTGGGCACCGTCAACAGCATGGATTACTGTAGGGAATTGAGCCCAACCCAACTTACTGGATCGCGCCTGCACTCTGAAACCAAGTCGCTATGTTTATCTGATTGATAGTGTAAATACTGCTTACGTGCAGCAAGAAAGTTATGATATGTGTTCTTTACAATTGTTTATGTTACACCGTTTCCAGATGTGAAACTGGATGCAAACATAAATTTTGCTATCAATCGAATAAAAATCGCGACATCCCGGACGGGGGCGTGGCGCAATCTCTGTTCTAGCAAAGTAAAATGGCCGCCTTCCTGTTCTTCAAAACAACCTTTAAATCACTGTTTTTTGTCGAAGAATTGTGGTTGTTCAATGGTTCCATTGACGCCCAATTAGTTACTGGTATTCCCAGTGTCTCTTCGAAGTGGATACTGGCCGTTGACTATTCCGCGGTACGAGGAACACAACTTAGATAGCAAGTTTATGGTGAACACAAAATCAATGGTGAGGCAAACAGTAGAGCTGCTGGAGTCGTGTGTGAGATCCTTGTCGCTCGAATCTGCTCCTTATATGCACATCCGTTCATCAGGGCGTGGCTAAATTCAAATAGAAGAGTGGAAGACGGTGGGGCAGGCGATGACCTCTCCCGACGGTGGTGTATCCGCCGGTCATTTCACCGTGGGCACCGTCAACAGCATGGATTACGGTAGGGAAGTGAGCCCAACCCAACATGGGGGCCCTCTGGAAATAGGCGTTTCCACCACGCCGAACCAACACCTCCCGGGCTTTCCGCGTCTTCCGCGCATAGATTTCCTTTCACCGGAATATCATCAATCTCCTGAGGCACACTTACCAAGTGGTCGGAAGAAAGTCTATAATATTCTTCATTAACACCGACTGAAGCGATTAGAGCGGGATTCGCGCTTGCTTCTACAGTTTTGAGAGGACCTGACCGGTCCGTTACCAACTCGTGATGTCGAGGCCTTCCCTCCTCTCCAGGGACCTTCATGCAAACCCTGTTTCCGGGCATAAAAACACCCGCTTTTCCGGTTATTAGTCGTTCGTCGTAGTCCGACTTCATGTGGTCATTTGATAGGGTAACCCCATCTCTCGATCCCATATTGCAACAGGGTATCTTGACTAGCGTGACTTCTGGTGTAACGAACACTCCTTTAGTAGCATTTGCTACCATCACCGGGCCTACCGCACTTCGCGGAAGGGCCTGTGTTGTAGAAAGATTAAGCTGAATGCCTAATGCACTTAGAACATTCGTTCCTAATAGAAGGGTAGCACTCCTGCCTTTCTGAACGTGCATGATTACTCGAGCTTTGCCAGCTCCATGGATCCTTACATCGGCTTTAACCATACCCAAGAAGTCCATTTGCGTACCTGATGCGTCAAACACCTTCCGCTTTTGGTCATTGCTAACCAATTCTACTTC
Organism: Heligmosomoides polygyrus bakeri; assembly: GCA_947359475.1. Taxonomy (NCBI): domain Eukaryota; kingdom Metazoa; phylum Nematoda; class Chromadorea; order Rhabditida; family Heligmosomidae; genus Heligmosomoides; species Heligmosomoides polygyrus. The sequence goes on from OX375867.1 coordinate 68,337,158, forward strand.
CTTATCGATGTCGAAGCCTCGACTCTTCGCCAGTTTCAGAAGGCCTGCTGGAAGGATCGAGATTACCGATCCAGTATCTATTAGGGCTTCCACTTCGATTCCGAAGATCACCGCATTAACTAGGGTCGGTTTACCCACCGCACCAAGTTCTTGAACATCGCCTCTACTTCGGGCGCTCACTGCACCACACCATTCTTCAACGAATGTTGACATCGCTCTACTTGTCGAAGGCTCCCTGGTGGGTCGCCTATTTGACCTCTGCCCTGTTTCGCCAACGGGGTCATGTCTTGGGGGCGTCCTGGGACGACAGTTTGCAGCGTAGTGGCCTTCCTTCCCACATTTGTAGCACTGCTGGGTTCTTTCCCCATGATTTGGCGTTTCCTCCTCTTCACCAGATACACGCTTTTTGAAAAGTTTTGGTTCTTCCGAGGATTCGTATTTCCTAGGCTTCACTACGTGGGTCTTTTCCAGGCGAAGTGCAACGCCTTTGACCATTCCGTACGCCTTGTCACCATGTGCGTCGAGTGCCGCTAACATGTGATACGAATCCTTCCAGTCTTCCAAGATGGAGTACAACTTTGAAGCGAGATGGAAATCCCAACTATCGCTCGGGTGTATTTGCCTGGAAATTTCCTCCATGCGACAGCAAAAATCGCTAACCGATTCGCTGTTACCTATTGCAAGATTGTCCCAATCTCTCATCAGTTTCAACTTTTCGCAAGGGTTCCTTCGCGCTTCTTTAAGCGCGAGGACCACCCTGTTGAAACTGCCTTGCCTAACGCGGTCCGGTAGGCCTTTGTACGTCGATCGTGCCGATCCTACTAGGTGATTCACCAGTATGTCGCGCCGATCCCGGTCTGACCACACTGTAGACGGATATTTCACATCTACTGAACGAAGGAAATCACTTAGTGAATTCTTTCCATCATACTTGACGATAGCCGCCACGCTCTGTGCTTTAAACACTTCCTTAAAAACACTGAGCATCCCATCGACAGAACGGGAAATGGCGCTAGTTTGTGAGCTCCCCTCACTACCGTATGCGCTTTGCATAGCTGCAGCGGACTCAGCTACTGTCGATCCGCTGGAGGAGCTCCGAGGCGATTGTGTCAACCTCTCACTGGAGATTGACCTCAGGTGCCTCTCCCTCCTAACGTTCGTTGCGTGGAACGCAACCTGAGTGCTCTGATCTGGCCCGTTCTTGACTTTCTTCAGTGTTGAGAGGTGTTTCCCGAGAGCTGACCAGTCAACTGGGTGTTTTTCCGCACCGCGAGAACAGTTCGCCGGCGATCCGCACTGTCGTTGTTCTCCTAATTTTTGTCCGCTGTTCATCAGCCTGTTCGTGAGCTCACTCACTCGGTCTTGCAATTCGCTGTTTAGGGTCCTTAGAGTCTCCAAGGTTGATCCCTGTTCTTGCAATCGCAGCCTAATCGCGTCTGCTTCCAGACCTTGTGCTCTTACAACCGTAGCTACTTGCGAAGTCTCGCAGCCAAGTTCTATCGCTAAACATTCCATTAGTGCGCTATTATGACCCGCAATTGGCAACACTGTGCGCAATTCTTCCGGTGTCATATTAATTTCCGCAAAAATGCTTGCTCCAGCTTGGTTTTGGACTAATCTAGCCCTTTTCTTAGCGATGTCAACGGTACCGCGGACAGCATCCAGAATGTTCTGCTTCTTCTGAGCAGAAATGTTCCGGATTTGGTCGTCAAGTGTCTCATCTAACCGTGAGACAATATGGTCAAACGCGGCCTCTAATCGAGCATCGCCTTGACTCATATCGACTTCTGTCCTGGCATCCGTGGTGTTATCCACTGCCATTTGTACCGGGCTGAGTGCTCGTTCCGCAGCAATGTTGCCGCTCCTTCTGCTCATGGCAGAAGGCGCCCCCACACTACGGTTATCTTGGCTAGTCGCTCCGACTTCGGTAGGATTGGCCCCCATGTGGTTGTTCAATGGTTCCATTGACGCCCAATTAGTTACTGGTATTCCCAGTGTCTCTTCGAAGTGGATACTGGGCGTTGACTATTCCGCGGTACGAGGAACACAACTTAGATAGCAAGTTTATGGTGAACACAAAATCAATGGTGAGGCAAACAGTAGAGCTGCTGGAGTCGTGTGTGAGATCCTTGTCGCTCGAATCTGCTCCTTATATGCACATCCGTTCATCAGGGCGTGGCTAAATTCAAATAGAAGAGTGGAAGACGGTGGCGCAGGCGATGACCTCTCCCGACGGTGGTGTATCCGCCGGTCATTTCACCGTGGGCACCGTCAACAGCATGGATTACGGTAGGGAAGTGAGCCCAACCCAACAGAATACAATTTTTATAAAATTTCAAACGATGTGCTCCCTCATTAGGAAGTAAATTGAAACTCAAACAAATTTATGCTAAAATTTTCCTTGAACAATAGATTATGAATGCGAGCAATATCACGGGTGTTGCGAAACATGCTGATTAATTCTGATTTGTGGGTTTTATAATGAAAGTTCTCTTTTTGTTGGATTTCATTACATGGTTTGTCTCACCATATTTTATATATATAAAGGAGGGAGGCATAAGTCACTGTCTGCAGTGGTTCGTCTACAGCGGAAACCAAGTTCCCGTCCCACCCCAGTTTTCGACTACACTAGGCTCTCGGAGTAATTCTTCCCGTACGTTCCCTCAAAATTGGTGGCTAATGATTCTTCCCGTACGTTCCCTCAAAATTAGTGGCTAATGAAGTCACCTTCGGAATTCGCCACACCTAGCTGCTCGAAGCGCGACGACTGGACAGAAGTGTCAGACATTTCTTTAGGCTTGACAAGCTGCAATAAGCTGTGAGCTCAACGCTAGATGAAGAAGGAGTGCTGAGGACATTCTTCTGCGTGCTATACTGAGTGAGTGGTAGCAAGCTAGGAATCAGTCTGGAGTAGGCGGAAGTTTCAACGTGCTCGACGCCACGGATGCTTCCTTACCCAGCGTTGGTTGCCGGCGAAGTCGGCGACCGAAGCTGGGTGAGGAAGCATCCGTAGCTAGGTTGGTCTACGTCCCTAGCGTGGCCCGCCATACCAGACGCCGACGGAGCCGGCTAGCCCGGCGTGGCCCGCGGATGCGATGCCGGTGAAGCCGGCTAGCCTGGCGTGGCCCGTACACTCCAGCGACCGACGCTGGGTGAGGAAGCATCTATAGCTAGGTTGATCTACGTCCCTAGCGTGGCCCGCCATACCCGACGCCGGCGGAGCCGGCTAGCCCGGCGCTGGTATAGGAATAATCGCCACTCCTCAATTAGTATAAAAATGTGTTTCTTTTTTACCAAATCGATAAGCCCGAGGAGTAGAGGATCCTTGAAGTTACAGTGGAACCGGCGCCTCACGAGTTCGGGAGTCTTGTACGCCTGCAATGCCGCCGGCGGGAAGCGGCTCGTAGCGCAGTCGATAGCGACGTCGCTCCATGAGAGGGAGGTATAGGGTTCGACTTTTCTGCGCTGCTGCATCTTTGCATTACAACTTATTGTTTGATTTGAGCGATTCTGACATCTGCACCATTTTAGATGTTTGCTGTGCAGTGTTTCCAGATGTATGCCATGCCGTGAGAGCAACTTTGTTGCCACTTGCTTATTACTGACCGGTTTTTTAACCAAAACTCAATTGGAAAGCTGTTCAACATAACGATGTATGAACGTTTAACATCAGTGATACACAGACAGAAAGTACATGGAACATAAACATTGTTCACAACACGAGCAGCGCATAAAGGCTACTGGCTCCTCACAGTTTGCTTTCATATATGGACAAATGAGATCGGCTCCATGGGCGAAATCCAATTGAAGACGTTCGCTTTCCTTTGAAACAAGAGTTCCAGCCGAAAACGTTATCATATGCCCTCTGATTGCCAGCCTTTCCACGTCTATCAGTTCATCTTGTGGATCTCAATCTTCTTCTTCTTCTTTCACCGCTTCCAGCTGTTCGCCTTCGTTAACTTCAAGTTGACGTGCTTCGAAGTCCTTGGGTATGCTAGCCATCCATTCGATCAGGTTGGTGTCATTCCCATGAAGGCTGCTTATTTAAAGGTGGACCACACTTCAGCGTGAGCAAATGGATCCCCACTCGAGCATCGGCGACTTTGTTGGTGTTAGGTTTTAGAGAACCTCCAGCAGACCTCTCCAGATGATATGCAAAGATGAGAGAAAGAATGTATCGATGCCGTTTAGGTCAATTTGCGGGATCCACAGACTTTCTCGTTTTAACCACATGTGACGTCACATAATGGTCTCTTTTGAAAATCCGAGCAGGATGGTTTTATTCGAGGTCATTGGCCGATGTATGGAAACAGGCTGAGAGGAGCCTATAGCATTTAAATCCCGCCCGTATTGTGTCCGATGCTCCTTTATGCACGTTGTACCTGTGTATCACTGGTGTTGAATATTTATGCATCAACCTGTTGAGTACCACAGCGTGCAACTGGAAAGTGCGCAGAAAACATCTGAAAATGGTATAGACGTCAGAACCCCTCAAATCTCAACCAATCATTTAAAAAGCAGGAATGCAGCAGAGCATGAGCATCGAACCCCCGACCTTCCTCCCATGAAGCATCGTCACTACCCATTGCGCTCTGAGCCGGCAGAGGCATCGCGGTCGTACAAGGACCCAAATTCGTGATGCGCCGTTCAATTGTGACTTCAAGAACCCCCACTCCTTGGGTTTAACGACTTGGCAAAAATGAAACACATTTTATGCTAATTGAGGGGTGGCGATTATTCCTATTTAATAGGATGACTCCCTCTCCCGGTTCAGATATACGCTATCAGACCCTTTCCTTGTGAGAGAATTCCCGCCAAATGATTGCAAATCTGCCCGAAAAAGGTTATCAATGGCGCAGAGTTTGCCAGCAAGGCGCGCTAACCTCCTATTATCCGATTTTTATTCGATTTTATCTGAATCATTGTGTTTTTCAAAACCCCGGATCTTCGGATGATTCAGATGAGGGCAATTTTGAAAACCCCGGATCTTCGGATGATTCAGATGAGGGCAATTTTAGAAACCCCGGATCTTCGGATGATTCAGATGAGGGCAATTTTCGACCGAGCCGGATTTCGGATAATACGAAACCGGATAATTCCGGCCGGATATCCGAAAATGCATGATTCGGATCCCATGTCTCGTAGGTACGGGAGCCGCCGTCGCACTGACCAGCAGCGACATGATCCCGTTACTCGAATGTTTCACTCTGCAGCATAGTTCCATTTACTGTGCAGTTAGAGTGGCAGGGTTGCCATTGAAACTTTTCAAATATGCTACGTCTCACTTCACTTCGGCGACTACTCCGTCCACCATTCCATTTATTTCTCGTTTTCACTTCAGTAAGAGCTTACAATATTATTTACGATGACGATTCACTACGCTACATTCCCGCTGGAACAAAGACTACGCTAGGCGCCTGGGTTCCTCTCAGCATACGCAAATTCACATCAAGACCACAGCCAGGTCCCTCCAGGAAGATTCCGCCTCCCAGGAATTCTCTTCCGTTATCAGCAGGAGCTTGGCGATCATATCAATACAAGTGCTCCGACACGCCTAACGGCGTGTCTCGCACTTGCGCGCTTCGCGCGACTTTGCTACATCCCTGATCTATGGAAAGTAGTTTTGTAAAACATAAAATTCGCTAGCATCTAGGATCTTGTGCATACTTTATCGGCATCAAACCGTTCACCACTTCGGTACCTTCATCATAGATATTCTTTCCGGACCGGCCATTAACTTCATTGGTTTGTGCTAAGCAGTACTTCCGTCCCTCAGGTTGCTCCTCCGCAACCGTTCCCATGCTCAACAGCTAGCGTTTCCAATATCGTTGACATGTCTTCTGAAGCCAGGTTACCCCTCACTCGTTTCTTACTGGATCTAATTGCTGGTCCGCCTTTACTGGTCTTTCCCTCCCCTTCTTTAGTCCTTCAAGCTCCTGGTCCCAACTCCTGGCCCACTTCTTTGTTTCCACTACTGATCCTCTACTGGTACCTTCTTGCTGGTTTTTCCATCCTGGCCCCTCCTCCAGGTTGTTCCTTTCCTTCCTGGTCGCTTCTCCTTCTGGTGCACCCTAGAGGTCCCCCTTACCGCCCTTCTCCACCACCCCCTTAGTAGTCCCCTCATGCTCACGGCAAATGTCGGTGACACGTATTCAGGATCAGGATGCTTGTTGCGCGACGTAGGGGGCCCGCCTTCTATATCCAGAAGCTGAGAAGACCCGTCTTCCGATCCAGAACCTCAGAAGCGCGCGCAATCGCCGCTGTGTCGAGCATGAAGAGGCTATGCATATGGCAGATTCCTTGTTCTCCGTTTAAATTCCCTTACGGCTCCCTTTTTGTTGGTTCCCCGACCTGGTCCCGCCTCCAGGCTCACATGTTCTAAATCCGGTCTCCTTACCGGTAATGGATCCCCTTGCTGATCCTCCTTACTGCCCCCCCCCCCTTATTGGTAACTCCCTACTGGTCCCTCCTTATTGCCTAAATCCTTCTTGGTGTCATCTTCCGGCCTGCTTCATTGTTCCTCCTATCGACCCCCCATCCTGATGCCTCCTCCTCCTTCAGGTCGCTCCCTCCGGATCGCTGTCGGTTCTTCACTCTCGAATTCCCTTTTTACTCTTAGTCCCCCTTTAGTGGTCATCTCATGCTAATGGCACGAAGTCGGCTTCTGAATCTCAGAAGCCCGCGTAGGTGCTGTTGTGTTAAGCAGTAAAGGGCTGCGTTTTCCCTGCTGCAGAAACATCACACGTTCAATAGCAAATTTTGCCCGCGCTGTAGATGATGAGGCGTATTTCATGTATCTCATTCAGGTTATATCACTCGACCGCTTCGCTGATTATGATGCGGTTTATCTCACTTAGGTTAGATCACTCGACCGCCCCGCTGTGGATGATGCGGCGTATCTCACTTAGGTTAGACCACTCGAACGTCATCGACCGCTAACTCAATTATGTATATAGTGGTAGATAGATGGATGATGCGGCGTATCTCACTTAGGTTAGATCACTCGACGTCATAGATAGATAGATAGATAGATAGATAGATAGATAGATAGATAGATAGATAGATCGATAGATAGATAGATAGATAGATAGATAGATAGATAGATAGATAGAAGATAGATAGATAGATAGATAGATAGATAGATAGATAGATAGATAGATAGATAGATATAGATAGATAGATAGATAGATAGATAGATAGATAGATAGATAGATAGATAGATACTCATTAAAGCAGGTTGAATCGCCGATAGCGATACGACCTGCTTAAACCCTGGTTCTTCAGCACCGTGTTGGTCCCCCTCAACTACGTTACGATTCCTGACCACTACCACTTCCGCGTATAGGGGACCCGGTGGAACAGCTAGAAACCGATATTACAAGACACTGGGCCTGGCTTTGAACCCGAGATGCCAATACAAATGCCATTGGGCGACACATCGTGGTATCTACCAATTTCAGTACCTCCTTTCGACCTCAAGGACGCTGGAGCATATTTCGGTCGGGTAATGAGTGGAGTTCTATCGGGCCTGGATGCCTTGCGTACATCGACGACGTAGTCGTTTTAGATAAAGTTTTCCAGAGTCACGTGTCATCTCCGTGTAAGGTTATCGAAAGGTCCTGGACTTTCAATCCAAAAATATCTCACAGGAAGTTCGCGGAGATTGCGCAATTAAAAATAAATTTTTATGGCACGAGATCCATCCGGATATGGCCCAGGAATCGTAGTTTTCTGCCATTTCAGCAATTTGCAATGCCCACATCAGCAAAACAGAGCGCGATGTATTTCGACATAACTTCATCAGACGACACGACTGGATCATACGTTATTCCCCAACACCTTTTTGCCAAATTTTTCTATATCGTTTCTGCTGCTCCTCTCGAATGGTCCACCTCCATCGTTCGCCTTTCATCCCGTTTTTCGTTGCTTTCGTAATACATCGGGACCAGGGATGGGCAGAATTTCTGTTTTCTGTTTTCTGATTTTCTGGCCATTTTGGGGAAATTTTTTCTGTTTTCTGTTTTCTGGGAAAATGGCCAAAAAAAAGACCAGAAAACCGAAAATAGAGTTGCGAACAAAATTTTATCACGAAATCCAATGAGAAGGATCCAAAAAGTATCATAGAATAGTAAACTTCATTCCAAAATAGTATTTCCAGAGTATCTTAAATGGCAAGCATGTGACGTTTTGGGACTTGCTCATGTAGTAGTTGCGCCATATACTCATGAACTATGCCGCTTTGTTTGCTTGATTGATTGCACAAGTGCTGCTGGCAAGGAGTTCCTTGATAGGACATTTTTCGACTTTCAGAATTTCTTTTCGATATTAACAGTAGTTTGGACCATCTACGATCACTAAAAATTTTATACTAAAACTATAAAACTAGTATGCTGAGGGGCGTTAAATTATGTATTAACTAACCAATTGCCCTAGAGTTACTGTAGGCAGGGTTATTCTCCATCTCCGGTTTAAAAATTGTACATTGTTGGCCAGTCATCCCCAATATCGCTTTCTGCAGCACCTTTGAACCTGCTTTCCTAACTCTGAAGATTGCTCAGTTTTTTTGTGTCACAGATTAGTAAGAGGCAGAAAAGATTTAGTTACCATCGATTTCGTTGCTGTACAGATACACTGCTGATACACGAAATTTCTAATTTATCACGTATACCATCTGTCGTCTCATTGATCATCGAGTTGTTCAAGTGGGCACCAGCAGTGTTTCCATTCGTTCCTTGGCACGCCAGAGTGCTCCAATCGACTCTCTTCGCTCGAGGGGCATGAAGAGCGTCATACCGTTCGTTCAGGACTTTGATGAAGAAGTCCCACCAACGCGATGTGGGCATCCTGATGTTCTTCTGTTCTGTTCTTGACATCCCGCGGAATACAGTTGGTGTCTGCAAAGCGCATTACGTGGCCCACCTATTTTTCGACGACTTGGCCTATGCAACAGCGTCTCTGATCTTCGAACGTCGGCGAAGCTCGGAAGTCTCGAGGCCTTCTCTCATGTGCGTGAGTCGTGTCGCTCCGAGCATTGTCTTCTCGATTCCACGCTGAACGATACTGATCGCATGTTCATTCTGCTTTCGTAGAGCCCAGGTCTCTGATGCGTATGTTAGGGCAGGAAGAACGGTGAACTCGAAGGGTGGGTACCAAGGATGGGCGGATAATGAAACTTTGAAAACCGGATAACGGATAACTGATAACTTCGCCCGAAAATAGCCGGATAACGGAAAACGGATAACGAACAAACAACAAAAACTAAAACTCGTTTTAAATTGCACTAATTCCAACAACAGATCAGGGCTTAAAGCACTGTTAATTTGTAAGCTATGTCTAGGCATTTCAATAGTATTTTTAAACGCTTTGCAGTCGCCGCATTAACGGCGCTCTAGGGGTTTTCTGCCTATCCATAGAAAGACAAACGCAGAGCAACATACCTGCATTTCCCCTGTTTCCAAGGGGTCGGTTGAAAAAATAGAGTAGTCCTTGGAAGAGCAATTCTTACGATGTCTCGGTAAAGAAGAAGAAGGCAGAAGACATCCTGCGAAACAAACTTTACATAACGATCTTGTCCTACACATGCTATGAACAGCTACTGTTGTTGCTGCTCGATAGTATTCCAAGATCCAAGGTACTTAAACGTGGAATTATTGGGATAGATAAAATACTAACTTTTGGGCAGTAAGTGCAAGCAGTTGTGTACGGCAAACACACACTCAAAGAGTTATGACATCCAGACCTTCTATGTAGATCTGAGGAAGAATATCTGAGCAATCTCTTCTGGGGCAGAGGAAGAATATCCGACCCGGCCCCAAAACGGAGGTGTTGCCTATGTTGCAGATAAGTTTCACAAACAAAACTCACAAATTACAACAAATCTACATGTCCTCAGCAACCACAGCAATTTGTGAGTTTTGTTTATGAAACTTATCTGCAACATAGGGAACACCTCCGTTTTGGGGCCGGGTCGGACATTCTTCCTCTGCTCCAGAAGGGATGGGTCAGATATTCTTCCTCAGATCTAGAAGGTCTGGATGTCATAACTCTTTGAGTGTGTGTTTGCCGTACACAACTGCTTGCACCTACTACCCAAAAGTTAGTATTTTATCTATTCCAATAATTCCACATTGAAGTACCTTGGATCTTGGAATGCTATAGAGCAGCAACAACAGCAGCGGTTCATAGCATGTGTAGGACAAGATCGTTATGTGAAGTTTGTTTCGCTCTAATTGTTTTCACTGGACCCCTCTCCCCTCCTTCAACTGCTCCCCTTCACTGGATTCCCCCCCCCCCCCCCTCACAGGTCCCCATTGCTGGTCCCACCTTCACTGGTCCCTCCTTTATTGGCCAACCCTTTACCGGTTTCCCTTACTGGAACCCCATCCTTCACCGGTCCCCCATTACTGGTCCCACCTTCACTGGTAACACGTCTGAATCCGGAATCCACGAGCGACATCGGTGACACCTCTTCCGAACCCGGACGCCTGTTGAGCAAAGTCGGTGACATGTGTTCTCAACCCGAACGTGCTTTGCTCGACATCGGTGACACGTCGTCTGAATCCGAACAGCCCTTGCGCGACATCGCTGACACCTCTTCTGAACCCAGGCACCTGATGTTTAGTAGTTTATTGCTCCCCTAAAATTTTTAATGGAGAAGTTGCTTACTCTATGTATTTGGATTGATCCTATTTCTTTTGCTAGTATTCATTGCTGTACTGCAGTATCCTACTATATATAAGCGAGAACGGTCGTTTGTCTGTGGATGAGTGAGTGTGTTTGTGTGTGTGTTTGTTTGCACAGAAGTGCTGGGGGAGTGTGTTGGGAGGAAGTGTGGGGAAGGGGGGGGTTGTAGTTGTCACCAGTTGTCAACTGTTGTAGTTGTCGGCAAGCGTCCATGTTCAGATGACATGTCACCAATGCCGCGCAAAGGACGTTCAGGTTGAGAAGAGGTGTCACCGATGTAGCGCAAGAGCTGTTCGGATTCAGACGACGTGTCACTGATGTCGCGCAAAGCAGGTCCGGCTTGAGAAGACGTCACCGACGTCGTTCATCAGGTGCCTGGATTCAGAAGAGGTGTCACCGATGTCGCGAAAGGCCTGTCCGGATTCAGACGACGTGTCACCAATGTCGCGCAAAGCACATCCGACTTGAGAAGACATGTCACCGACTTCGTTCATCAGGTGCCTGGGTTCAGAAGAGGTGTCACCGATGTCGAGCAAAGCACGTTCGGGTTGAGAACACATGTCACCGACGTTGCTCAACAGGGGTCCGGGTTCGTAAGAGGTGTCATCGATGTCGCTCGAGGATTCCGGATTCAGACGTGTTACCAGTGAAGGTGGGACCAGTAATGGGGGACCGGTGAAGGATGGGGTTCCAGTAAGGGGGACCGGTAAAGGGTTGGCCAATAAAGGAGGGACCAGTGAAGGTGGGACCAGCAATGGGGACCTGTGAGGGGAGGGGGATCCAGTGAAGGGGGAACAGGTGAAGGAGGGGAGAGGGGTCCAGTGAAGATGGGACCGGTAAAATGTTGACCAGTGAAGAGGGGACCACTGAAGGGGGAACCGGTGAGGAAGGGACCAGTAATGGGGACCGGTGAGGTGGGGGAGGGGTCCAGTGAAGGTGGGGGGGGGGACCGATAGAAGGTTGACCAGTGAAACAGCGAACCAAGTGAAGGTGGGAACGGTGAAGAAGGGACCAGTAATGGGAACCGGTGAGTGGGGAGGGGGGAGTGGTCCAGTGAAGGGTGGACCAGTGAAGAGGGGACCACTGAAGGGGGAACCGGTGAGGAAAGGACCAGTAATGGGGACCGGTGAGGTGGGGGAGGGGTCCAGTGAAGGTGGGGTGGACCGATAGAAGGTTGACCAGTGAAACAGCGAACCAGGTGAAGGTGGGAACGGTGAAGAAGGGACCAGTAATGGGAACCGGTGAGTGGGGAGGGGGGAGTGGTCCAGTGAAGGGTGGACCGGTGAAGGAAGGGGAGGGTTCAGTGAAGTGGGACCGGTAGAAGGTGGACCAGTGAAGAAGGGAACAGGTGAAGGGGACCGGTGAGAAAGGGACCGGTAATGGGAACCGGTGAGGGGGGGGGAGTGGTCCAGTGAAGGGTGGACCGGTGAAGGAAGGGGCCAGTAATGGGGACCGGTGAATGGGGGGAAGGAGTCCAGTGAAGGGGGACCGGGAAAGGATTGATGAATAAAAGGAGGACCAGTGAGGGTGGGGCCAGTAATGGGGATCGGTAAAGGATAGGATGACCAGCGAAGAAGGGGCCAGTAAATGAAGGTCCAGTGAAGGGTGGGAGCAGTAGTAGGGACCGACGAAGGGGGATGAGGGACCAATGAAGGGTGAACCGTAAAAGGGCTGACAATAAAGGGGAACCAGTGATAAGGGGCCAGTTAAGGGGTCCAGTGAAGGTGATGGACCTGTCTAGCCCTATTCCGCTATACAATTCCATATAGCAAAACCAGTTTTTTAATGAATGAGAGAAGGCCTAAAGAGGAGAAGAAGACGTTCGGGGTGTTCTATTCTCCGGGTTTGTGGCGAAGCCACAACCAGACGTTTGGCGGCCGGGAGGCCGTTGAACGTCTGGTTTTTTGATAATTCACGACAGCATATGGCTAAAAAGTAACGTTACCGCCTGCAATCAAATCGAACATACTGCAGTAGTATAACCTCAAATGATACGATGGAAAGATCAGTGTTAAAAAATTCTTTCCAGGATGCGGCTCTTCACTTTTGACTACTGCTATAGCATTTTGTATGCCTTCTTGGTCAGCACATGACTTGAGATGAATGAACAGTGCTGTGCTAAGTAGGCCTCATATAAGTCTGGTGAAGGCTTAGCGGACCTTCTGTAAAGCTGGATGTTAGATATTTTTAAAACTATGTAGCCAGTTTCCAAGTGAGGAAACTCCAATTAACCCTTCTAGATTTGAATGCTTCTGTTGTTTTTGACGACCACTCTTATGATCGTGAAGGACGTTGTACATAGTACACCCATCACCACGTACAAAGCTGAGATTCAGCTAATTTGTTGCTCGTTATCCGGCACAAGATTGCCGGATAACGAACAACAAAACGGATAGGCCAAACCCCCCGGAAACCGGATAACGGATAACGGATAATGGTTAATCCGCTCATCCCTGGTGGGTACGGAGGAGGGTACAGAGCCGGACGTTCTTCGACTTCCTCACGACTCTTTCGACACTCTCGACAACTCCTCAAGCCGCTCGCTTCCTCCTGCCCGGCTTCGGCGCTAGTTAGTTGGACATGTTGAAATGGCGACCCAGATGCACGTATCTAGAGCATTCGAAGATGTTCGTTCCGTTGAGCGAGGATGAGACATCAGAAACTCGTCCATTCCTCATGAACATCGTCTTCGTAAGATTCAGCTGCAGTTCAACGTTCCCACATACACGGTCAAAGCCAGCAAGCATCTCCTCCGCCTGGCTAGAGCTCGGTGTTAGATGGTGTAGCTGCCATCCGTCGTCTTTCACTCCCATGTCTTCATATTCTAATTCGCGAATGGCGTTTTCGAGTGTGGCGCTGAAGAGAACCGGGGATATGGTACTATTTCATCGACCTCTCTGTTCACGTTGGCAACGTCGTCGTTGTAGAGTGACGAGACCTTTGTCGTGAATCCTCTGCACGGCTCTCGAAGGACTCTGATGTACAGAGTAGGAACGACCTGAGTGAGCAGAGCGTTCCTACTCTGTACATCAGAGTCCTTCGATGACCGCTTCAGTTTCGACAGATTCAAATGCCTTCTTCAGGTCGATGAAGGTAGGACACAGCAGCAGCATGTACTCTCGCGAAACTTCGATGAGCTTCGTAATGGTGTGTATGTGGTCGATCATGCTGAATCTCCGAAACGCTGCTCGCTCGCATGGCTCTCCTTCGTCCAGCGTTCTGCCGATCCTATTCAGATTGGCTCGAATGAAGAGCTTATAGACTAGGTACATCAGGTAGATCGGGCGATTGTTGCTAATGTCGTGCACTCCTCTGTACAGCAAGGCGGTTCTGCTGGTCTTCCACTGAGATGTAATATGATATGTAGATATGAGGAGAAATAATAATGTGATAAAGAGGGTATATGCTCGGTCTTCATTATATGGTGTCTACGCATTCAAGAAAGCATCTTCACCCAAGATCTGTTGTTCTGTTGGCCCCTTCAGGCGCAAACTCGTTGTTTTGTGAAATAGCAAGCCAGTACACAGTATCTTTAGCTGGCTAAGTGGTAACTGTAAAGAGCATTGATAAGTTTTCTTGAAAACTTTCAGCTGCGCGGAAATTAAGCCACTTACAAGGAAAGGTATTCCCGAAGAGCGAAACGAACTAGGAATACAGATTCTGGCGAAGCCAGTAGTACTCAACGAATCTCTGCACAGCTTTAGAGTATGTTGCGAGTGTGTGTCCACAAACTCAAGCAATTGTGTTGAAACATGCAAACAGTGATCACTGAGCCTTTTATCGTGTTCGGTACTCTAAAAGGCCAGTTTCTTACTAGTGGGAACATTATCTAATTGAGGCGTTAGCGGAGAAACGGAGCTGATGAGTAATGTCGTATACTTCAAGTGTCGAGATTCCTACGATCTATCAGTCAAGATTTACAACTTGCTGGTTGCAGTAGTGACTGTAGTGACTTTAAATTTTTATAAGCGCTTGCAAATTAAAACGCTGGTCTACGACTACATTTCCAGTCATACAAAAGCATTTGCTACTGGAAAAATGGATCGTTGGGTAAAATAATTAGGTCGCGTGAAAATTTCGAAATTTTCTGTTTTCTGATTTTCTGGCGTTTTTGGCTTTTTTGTTTTCTGACGAAAGCTATTTACAGTTTTCTGTTTTCTGGGAAAATTTTTAAAATTTCCGCCCATCCCTGATCGGGACATCAATACGCTGGCCTTCGTCAACATTGCGCCTTGTTACCCCTAGGAAGACGATATTCACGTTGATTCATTTTCAGATCAATTTCTCACGACCTCAAATTATTAACTCAAGGTATTGTAATTAATAATTATAATTTAATTAATAATTATAGCTTAGGCATTGTAACTGTATCTATTGAGAGGGTTATTGTAAGAGCACAACTGCAGGACGACGTTGTCTTAGTGAATATTCTTAATGACAACTTCAGACGGCGGTTGGTACGAAATAGACTCTATGATCAACAGTGCATTTCGGAAGACTGCGCTATGTGCTTAAATGGTAGTTTAGGGGATTGCTCAAAAATAGGAGCAATTTATTAGATTAAGCGTCTGGCATGCAACGCAAAATATATCGGAGAGACGGGAAGGACACTAGGAATACGCCTAAGGGAACATCTATCTGGGAAACGACGTGGATTGCTCACCAACCCACTTAAAAAACATAGGATTGATGCGCACAACGGTAATGACTACGAGGTAAAATGCACAATTTTGGCCATTGAGGGAGATATTTCCGCGAGAAAAGCGTTAGAAGCACTCTGGATTTTCGCAAGAAAACCAGTGAACAACCGAAACGAGTGCCTTTCTGTGACGAGTGATTTCTTGCCATTTGTGACTCATTGTGAACTGTAGACGACCGGTCCTGGCAGTGGTGCACAGGGTGCCTCATTCGCCTCTACTGGTCAACTTACGTGGGCGAATCGGCCTCTGCGGTGGATCCAATTGGTGGTTTCGTTTCTACCATTTGAACTCTGGTTGTGGTCATAGGCGTAGTTCGAAAATGCTAGGGCAGCTAAGGTGCTTGGTGGGGTAGAATGCAATTCTAACCTATGTACCACGTTCAGGCCTCCGAGGACTGAAGTCGAAACGCGTCAGGCCCTGCGAATAATGATCCACCTAAAAACCTCGTGTGGCACAGTACAAACAAACTGACGATTATCTAAAGGCTTTCTATGTTAGACACAAAGAGGCCAGCAGGACCGGCATGACCCACATATTCGTAATAAACATTACGAGCTCCTTCAATAATGCTGTTTTCCACTTGTAGGGTACCAATTCACTAAAGTTAGGTCGTTGCGTTAATCTGGCTTACATACAAGCCATTTCCCAGGTTCTACTTCATTACATGCACCCGTAATGCATAGGTAGATGCCTTCAGATTAGATAGGTATGTTCCTGAAACTTGAAATGTTTCTTGGACGGGCAATTTTTCCTACCTCCACTCCTCTTTTCGGGCTCTTAAGAAGGAGTCGCTCCGGAAAGTGAGCTGAATGAAGCATTATGGCACGGCAGTTTTACCACAGTTTTCTCCAGCGATGTCCATACAAACTTTGTACATGGAAAAAAGTTTTCATGATTTCCAAAAACATGCTGAAGCTTTGTCATAGATGTACATTTTCGCTTTGCTAACGCCACATTTCAAATATAGCATCTTCGCTGAAAAGTTGTTGTTCCTTCATTTTTATTGCTCTGAATGTGACGTTCGTCCATTTAATCACTGAGTAAATGGTTGTTATACTACAAACTATTAGGTTGTTGCGAAAGTTCCCGACATTTTTTGAGTGCGCTTTTTTCTCACTAACGCTACCTTATAGCAATGTATCCTTTGTTCACATAAAGATATCAGGTATGTACATATAAGTTTACTATTAATGCTAGCTACTCGCTCTCGCGTAACTCCTCCTAGAAAAATGGAGTTTTCAAAGGAGTACATCCGAGGTCTCTTATTGTGTGGCTTCAAATTTGGTGAGTCAGCAGCCGCTTCCTGTCATCGCATCAATGGTACACTTGGGGAAGGCACAGCGCCCGATTTCACTGCACGAGATTGGTTCGAACGCTTTCGCAAAGGTGAGCTTAAACTTCAAGATTCGTTCAGGTCAGGACATGAATCCGATGTCGACAACGACCGCTTGCGACAGCTGCTGGAATCGTAGAGGAGCAGGCACTAGGTTGACAAGGGTGATCAACCTGAGCCACAGCCAAATGAGGGTCCTCACCCGTCGAAGATCGTGCTTTCTGTTTGGTGGGATTGCAAAGGTGTCATCTACTACGAGCTGCTGGCCCGTAACGAAACTCTAACAGCGGACTTGCACTGTCAACAATTGGATAGGCTGACAGCCAAGATCGCAGAAAAGCGTCCGAATCATGGCACAATCCGATTCTTGCACGACAATGCTCGACCACACATTGCAAGAATGACTCGCCAAAATCTTCTCGTCCTCGGATGGGAAGAGCTGCCTCATCCACCGTGCAGCCCAGATATTGCACCAACAGACTACCACCTTTACCTGTCTCTTCCCAATGCCATGCAAGGAAGAACGTTCGCTTTTTCGAATCAAAGCCAGAAAAGTTCTATGCTGACGGATCGGGAGTCTGCCTGAAAGGTGGAGAAGAATGTAGAAAATGATGGCGGTGCAAAACTGGAAAAATGTGGTGTCTTGAAAATGGCAAGAACTTCTGTAACAACCTAATATTACAAGCGTTTACTTTCACGGCAGACCTCCACAGCGACAATAAACATAACGGTGATTGAAAAATATTGGTTGTACAGACGATGGGCAAGAGCTTGCAAAGCGTTCACATGTCGTTACGGTTTCCTTTCACAATAGCCAGAAGGCCGTCGCGATACAGTCCGGAAGTATCGTTCTGAAATCCGATCAATTAAAATGGGTCAAGAAGCTTTTACGAGACATGTTCAGTGTCGCCTACATCAACATGTATTCTTAAGGACTATGCCGTGTTATGGAAATCGTCTAAAACCTTAATGCGAACTCCCGGGGGTTCCTCACCTGAGCCGTGAAAGAGTTGTTACAAGTTTGCACACAATCTGTTAAATAATCCAGATATTCAAGCGAGTTGCGCTTCTCTTGCCGCAGCAAATGGTGTAACCTGCACACCGCACATAAAGTCTGTTTCGCACCAGTTTGCTTCTAGATGTATGCCTACCAAACGGTTCTACTTGCCAGTGAATGTCTTCAGCTTCCCATGGGAATTCGAGACGATACCTATGCCATGTGAAAGAGCTCGAAACGCTGATTACAAACGTACCCTCCAAATTTGCTATATGGATCTCCGAAGTGAGTACTGGCCAGTGAAATTCGAGTGAACGACTGCATTTCGCCTGCGCTGATGAAGCGATGTGCGGAGCGTTGCGTGATCAGCGAAGCCATTAGCAACAATGCCAGTTGCGGTAACGGTGCAGTGGTAGTATTCTTGCCTTGCAGGAAGACGGTGTTTGGTGCGTACCCTTCAACGATGGTGTTTTTGCATTTTGAGACTTATCGTCAGAGACACCCTTTATCCTCAGTCCCAACACATTTTTGAACAAACGCCTGGCAACAACTATCATATGCCTTTTTCGAGCTCTTCGAAGTAGAATGATAACAAATTTTTATTAATACGTTAATCAATATCTGATCCGTTATCAGCGCCCCAAATAACACAATAATAATATCGAGAGTCAAACCTGGCAGCTACACCACAACGTGCCAACTCAGTATCTGCGACTTGTCAAAGAAGCCTTGTCACTGAGACAACGGATCGTCGTAACAAGACAAGGTATTCCCTTTCTAGAACGGAGCCATCAGGTGATCCCTACATTCATTGCGTTAAAAGGGCTGCATGATCTCTGCGGCAGGACAGCTGATGACCAAGTAATGCGGCGCTTCGAGTTACGTCTGCTTTGCATTTGTTAGCGTAACAAACGTTATCATATGTATAGCATGTTAAAGAAATGTGTATCTAAAGAACATTATTGTGCTTTGTACTTGTAGGATCACCTTTGGAAGAGGATCGTGGATGGGTCCAAATCTATATGTGGATCTATCTATTCTATTAGGTCTAACGTCAAAACAACCTTGCAGAGAAAATTTGACGGCTTGCTGAACAGTGTTCAGAAAGGCGTGGGGCTGCGAGCGTCTCGCATGAAGAGGCCTTGGGATACCCAGCTGGATATGCTGCGATTCCGGGTGAAAGCTCAACCAGGGCTGCCGTACTGGGCGATTTCCCTCTATCGGACAACGTTCGCTCTGTTCTGAATCTAGGACCCAGCTTTTCACCGTCTCAGTCTTCCTGCATGGTCGCTGTGCGCAAGCTTATCTGTTGTCTTTATGACCTACAAGACCAGTTACGTTAAAGGGCAAAGGCGGAGGGCACTGATCCTATAAATGGAGAAGAGCAAACAAGATCTAGCATCCCATTTCCTGCAACTTACTTCAAGCAGCAGGACGCCAACCCCACCGTGGATTTAAAATTCCGGTGGTCTGCGAACGATGTTTTCCAGAGTGCCGCAATCAACGCCCAACTCCCATTTGACCCAAGGCGGATCTGTGGGCTCAAATAGGTTCAAAACTTGGTTACATCTAAATGTATGCGGCTATCAATTAGCGACAAAGGAGCGAGTTTGTCGTAATACCTAGACAGCTCGACATTGCTATAACCGAGCACCACCTAGGGGATACCTCCGTGTATCGTCCAGTTAACCTCAAGGCGTTTCAGGCGTAGTACAGCTAAACCGGGAGTGGGTTACGATTGGCAAGGTAGCTGGTCTCAATGCGACGCTCATTACGCGTCTCAAATTGGAAACTGTATAGTGTTCAGTATTGTATTTGCTAATCAAAACTCATAAATTTGAGAACACTGAGAATTTAGACAAGGGTATATGATAGTTGATAACCAGACGTTTGTTCAAAAATAGGGTGGAAATAAGGATAAAGGGTGTCTGTGGCAATAAGTCGCAGAATGCAAAAACACCATCGTCGAAGGGAACGGACCGAACCCGCCACCGTCTTCCTGCAAGGCAAGAACACTACCACTGTACCGCCACCGCAACTGGCATTGTTGCTAATGGCTTCGCTGATTATGCAACGCTCCGCACATCGCTTCATCAGCGCAGGCGACATACAGTCGTCAACTCGAACTTTCACTGGCCAGTACTCGTTCTGGAGATTGTAATCAGCGTTTCAAGCTCCTTCACATGGCATAGGCATCGTCCCGAAGTTCCGTGGAAAGCTGAAGTCATTCGCTGGTTAGTCACAGTGGTGTTTGCCAGCTAGGTGCTCCCTATATCGAAGTCCTATATCGCCCCTGTCTCAGCAATGTGCATAAGTGCTGTCCGTGCCCTCACCCTTGTAGATAATACCACTTTACATGCAACCTCCGGTCATTGCGCCACGGCACTTAACGCACCATTTTGATGTATTAGGTCATCCAATAAGTAATGTCGTTTTTTCGACCTTGACTTCAATTGAACAAATCTTCAACAAAACTTTATTTCAGTCAGCATTGTAATCACCATCGTTATCAACAACCTTTTTCCATCTAACGAGCAAATCTTCAATGCAATAGTAATAAAACTGTTGTGGTTTTTTGAGCAAAATATATGGACATTTTGAATATCCTCCAAACTTTCAAATTTCTTGCCACTAAGGTAAGAAACTGCTGTAGAGACCGAAATAGTGATTTATCGAAAGGTGCGGGATCGGGAGAATACGGTGGATGAGGGAGAACCTCCCACCGTAATTCGTTGATTTTTTTCCAGCGTCCGTTTTGCACAGTGCGGTCTTGCATTGTCGTGATGGAGAATTACGCCCTTTCTGTTGACGATCGCTGGATACTTTTCCAGTAAAGCTTGACTCACTCGATCCAATTGCTCACGTTAAAGGTCTGCGTCAACGGTCTGTCCAAATTTAAGCACTTCAAAGTGGACAATTCCACGGATATTCCACCAAACACAGGAGAGTGCCTTTCTGAGATGAATATTCGGCTTCGCAGTACTTCTTGGCTGTTCATTTTTTTGGAAAGCCACTGCTTTTTGCGCTTTGGATTATCGTACGCGATCCATTTTTCGTCTCCTGTGATCAGTCGATCAAAAAACGGGTCTGTACGGTGTCGCTGAAGCAGTGCGTTGCAAAGCGTCGATCGGTTGGCACGGTTCTCGGCGGATAAATCGTGCGGTACCCAAACACGTGTCCTGCATACCTTGCCAATTTGGCGTAGATGAAGATGAATGGTTGATTTAGATCCGTTGAGAGTATTCGAAAGTTACTCCATTGTTTGACAAGGATTCGCCTCCAGTTATGCCATCAGCAAATGTTACCGGTCTTCCTGATCGAGGGGAGTCGAAGAGGTCAAAATTACCGGATTTAAACTTGGAAAACCATCGCTGGCATTTGCGAACGTCCAGTGCATCTGGATATACATCGCAGATATTTTTGGTAGCAACTGTTGCGTTACTACCCTTCCGAAATTCGACCAGCAAGCATGCAATGCCAAATATGATAGTCTGAGATTTGCCGAGCCATTCCACCTGAACTTGCAAGCTAACAATTCAACGAATGCTAGATTCTAAAAAAGCAAGTCTCATTTACCTTAGAATCACTTTAGCGCACCTTCGAAATACACAAATCTTCCGACAAATAATGAGCTAAAACCGTAGTGCACAAAAAACGACATTATTTATTGGATGACCTAACAGATTACGTATCATGAAGTCTAGTACGCTCCTTATCATAACATCACCGGACACCTACAAAATGTGACCCATTGACGACGATACGGTCAAGCCTAGAACAAACACGCATCTTACAACATGCAAGCATGAGAAAATTTGGGGAGTGCTGGATAAAGCACCTTCAGAAAATGGTTCACAATTTGCACCAGGCCGAAGGTGTAGCTTTAGCTATTAACTGTAGTTACAGTAATACTTCGAATTTCCATTTCCGTTCGTATTTTCAGTGGCAAAAATCATTCGATGTGAGCGCTGGTCGGTTTCTACCACTCCACTTACTTTGATCATCCTATCAAGAACGTCACCGTAGAGCTCCCTGAACTCCTCTTTAATGAGCTCCAGGTCCACTTCCGAGCGGGTCACAAGAGTGCGGATCAGGTCGTTGTCACGAGTTCCTGGACCCTGCAAAGGAGGCAGCCATTTCGTGCGCAATAGTGCACTGCTTTTAGATGGATCGCCTACGCTCATGCAGCCGTACAACTGCGTGGCGAAGTACTTCTGTCTGTTGGCGGCCAGCCGCACAATCGTCAGATAGGCGTTTCTCACATCGCCGCTAAACTCCTTCTCGATCTGCTTCTCTATGTTCATTCCAGAAAGCTCGGCGTACGCGTCGCACATCTTGAAGTAGCATTACGAGACATTTCGCCTCCTCACCCAATTCCATGGGCAGAATTCAAACAGATAGCTAGCTAGTACCTTTTTTAGCTGATGCTGATTGGAGGTTAGTACTACGTGGTGAAAGTAATCCGGGTCGCTCTTTGGTGTCAGCTTTCCCTCGTCGTTGCTGTATAGACGAGCGGCATCCTACAACAACGCCGAGTTCAACGAAAAATCAAGAAAATAGCCTTGTAGCAGTTATTCATGGTTCCAACTTCTCTCGCCCTCTGATCATCCGTGTGGTCGTCGTCATCTCTGACTCCGCTAATCAGAGAACTAAGGATCCTCCTGAATTCTCCCGATGTATCCTCCACAACCTAAACTCGTTAAGCTTATGAAAGAATCCGTTCAATTTAACCAAAGGCAAGGTGAGCATTCGCTATCGAAGGTCAACTAGGTTCTGAAGCTTCCTGAAACAGTGTGGTGACACTATCGGGTGTAAGCAGTTTTGGCGGTAGCCAACGATCCGAGCACCGCCCGCTATCAAGTTTAGCCATGTAATCACGACCTTGAAGTGCCGTATAAATATGAACATCGTGAGCGAACAAGGACAGCGGCTTTCTATGTAGGCATGTAGAGAGCGGCTGCTTTCTATATGGGCATGGAGGGTGGTGGCTCTTCCCCAAGTAGGCAGCAGCTGTCACTCACTTATGCTTCGCCCTTCCTCTACATTGCCCACACCCTGTAACTAGAACTAAAGGGGTAGCGGTAGGTGTAGGATTTAGGCATTGGATTAATTAGTTAACGGTTCGGACTCCCTTATGGGGTCCAAACCTTTCCCCCTTTTTGACGGTCCAGTAGCCGTTTTCTCGTTAAGATACTGTGTATGAATTTTGTTGTGATCCATGTCATCCTATGCAGATAAAGTTGATAAAAAAATCTTGTTGGTTGATCTTCTGGTTAATATCCAAGACGTTGGATATTACAACAGTGTCATATGTAAAGATGCGCAGATAGCATTTTTTCAACGTGTTAGCTTTTATTCATAATTTTCACGCCAAATTTAACACTTCTCAAACTGAATTAGACATATTCAAATCAATATGGACATTTCTTAGATCAAATTGGATACTCTCCCAAGCATGTTTTACCCTTGAGAAATCAAACTGAACACTTTCCAAATTAATCGAGCATCGCCCAGATTATACTAGAGACTCTCCAACACGGTTAGAATAAGTGTTTGTTTAAGGAAGGGCAAGTTTATCTATTTTATTTATTTATTTGTTCTCAGCGCGGAAGGTTCCCACGCGAACAATATAAAAGAGAACATATTAGAAAGGAAGAATACAACGCACATGACAACACAAAAAACACTACAACTCTCTGAAGGCACTAGTATCGAAAAAAAACTAACATAGAACAATCACGAAAACGCTGAAGAGGAAAGCAACTTACTAAACGAATGCATAGGCAATCCTAGGAGGTTATCGTTTTGGGCTAGTAGTAAGTTGAACTCCCGTAGCCTTCGGCAGGAACGTTGATCTGACCGTGGTCCTTGCAACTGGTACATGTAACCGAAGCTTACCTCTCATCGTTCTAGTCAAGTGACCTCGGAAAAATGCGGTGGGGTTTACGTGTACTTTATGGGTGAGAATTTTGAAGAGCATTTTGAGGTCGACAGTTTTCCTTCTACTTTCAAGGGATTTTAATCCCAGCATCCTGTTTCTTTCTCTGCCATTTAGTATTGAGGAATAGTCTATGCCGAAGGATCTCATCACTACTTTACGGGTAAAATTGTTTTGGACACTTTCCAGAATATCAATGTCTTTCTTCTTAACAGGATTAAACACAGTAGTTCCGAACTCTACTATGGGTCGAACATATGTCTTGTAGGCACGCAAAAGAAGATCAGGATTGTTACTTTTCAAAACTTTAAAAAGATTATAGGTACGAAAGTTTGCCGTTTTGATCAAGGATTTGTAATGTGTATCAAAGTTGTCATTGTCGACTTCATTCCTGACTTTCAGAAGGATGACCTTCAGACCAGAGGAGCAAGAGTGTCCTGAGATCCCGCTCTCCAGGAACCCCTCACACTGAAGCTCATCGGATTGAGATCCTGAGAGCTGACTGGTCACAAATCCTTCCTGCTATCCAGGGGAAATGGCATACTGCACCGCTTTAGTCGGGATGAAGACGTGGGACGGGGACAGGGTCGAGCGTGGGTCGATTTCTGAAAGAAAATTGAAAATGTACGACCCTCCCTCTTCGAAGCGAAATTCGTACCATCCCCTCCTCTCTCTTCCACTGTTCTATTCCTTATATGTATTGGCTTCTTCAAGGTTTTACGTGCATTTTGAACGCTTTAATATGTTCTTCTTTTCAGGTACGACTTCGACACTGAAGAGAACATTGAAAAGAGGTCACTGAACAACACATGCTTTGATGACACAATACAAATTACAGTTCCAATTTTTTGTAGCCTTGAATGCTACTTTTCGACACTTCAAAATAAACATTTTCTTTTAGCAGTCTTACAATCATCACTATTCAATTTGTGCAGGTGCTCTTCAGGATGTCACGGGCACGACACATTTTTCTACCTGAAGGAGCGACGCCTGCATCTGAAACTGTGTTCTGAAATTGTATTTTATAAAATTTCGAGATTTTATAGAATTTCGAGTGTTACTTTCCGACGAGGACTTAAGTGCTTTCCTTATGATTTGTTTTTGAAGCGCTCAATGAATCGATTACGGAGTGGCAAAAGTATGGTGGACGGTGGAATTGCCATAGAAATAATGTTCATAATAATAAAAATAAAAACATTAAAAAAGACGTAAAACCTATAAAAAATCAAAACGAAGCCTACGAAAATCCAAACCCTGTGTATCGTTCAGCAAAAAAAAAAAAAAAAACAAGCTTCTCCGCAGTGATCATGGAGCTGCGATGACGATATGATTAGGATGGACCATATAAAAAAGTCTCGTTTTTCATGAAAAATTGTTTTTAGCCGGAGCAGACCACCCATGCGGATAAAATTCTGCCGCAAAAACTTCCAAGTCTCGATGAATGCGCGATGAAAAAATCATGATTTTCTGGATCGAGCATGTTGAACGACCTCTGGTCGACTTTGCACCAACGTCATCGGAGCATAAAATTGAACGTTCACAAAAAGGGTTCACAACTCGGTAAGTTTTTCGAATTTTGAAAATTCTTTTAGCTTATCAAAAACTACAAGAAAAGCGCTTTTTCAATGTGTAGAAACCATTTTCTGAGAGAGAGGTATTCATGCGCATCGACGGTTTTTTTATTGAGCGAAGAAAATGAAGTGACTTCACAAACATGCTCATAACTCGAAGTTTAAGTTTCTCGAAGTTTCAAAATCCCGCTAGCTTTTCTGTAAGTAGATGAAATGAACTTTCTCATTATGTAGGCAGAAGTCTCCCAAAAAGGGGTCTTCATGAACGGCGAGGGTTCGATTTTCGCCACGTATTTTTGCCGAAAATCGACCAGAATTTTAAAGTTCTATGGGGTACGATCTCACTTTCTGATGCTTTGTCCTGCAGAGGAGAGAAACTTCTTTCCGAGGCAAGTCCGTCTTTCGATTGCCATTCCGTCATCGATTCGAAGAGCGCTCCAAAAATCTAAGGAAAGCACTTAGGTCGTCTTCAGTAATTAACACTCGAAATTTTATAGAAGGGGTCTTCATGAACGGCTCCTTCAGGCAGAAAACTACGGTGTCCAAATCTCGAGACGTGACAATTCTCGCCTCTCACTCAACTCGCAGGGCACCCAATTTTCGGGCTTTTTCATCTTCCGAAGGCGTTTCAAAGCGTCCGCAACAGCAGTTTTACCGACGTCTAGCTCTTCTGCGATCCCGCCAACTGTTTGGGATGGTTCAGCCTCCACCAGTTGCTTCAACTCGCCGTACAGGACTGCTCTGGGTCGACCGCTACGGGTGTAATCTTGGGGGCTGAGGTCACCGGTCTGAAGTTTTCTGAACCACTGGCGTACAGTGCTTTCTCCTATTAGGCTATTAGGTCCCCACAATTGATTGATTTGTCGAGCTGTCCCGGCTGCGGATTGTCCCAATTTGAAGTCAAAATAAAATGTCGTTCGGACTTGCTCCTTCGACATACTTCAATAAGCCCTTGAAGAACAGAAATATAAAATAATTTTGAAACATAAATTATTCAGTCAGATTGAGAAAAAATTCTGTTCAGAAAGTAGCATTAGTGCGCCATGCAAGTTGAATTTTTACTTATTAATAGACGAATGAAAAATAGAAACACAAAACGCTGAGAACTTCCCGGACAACCTAATACATCGAAGCTGAAGAGAGTGGAATTTGATGTAGTCTTTGAAACAAAAAGAGATGAGATAAGCATTCGGACTAGATGTGTCATTTTTTCTAGCGGAAGCTTCGGCAGCAGAATAAACATCGAAATACGATTCTCTATCAGATTTTCGTCGTACCGATAAAACAGAAGTTAAAAGGAGACTTGGGCAAACATAGCCATGACAAACTGGACTCCCCTGTTTGAGAAAGAAATCCAAAAAAGACTGCTGAATTCTTCGGGAAGTAAGCACGACAATAGTTTGTGTCGTTGCGATGAAAGGGTTGTAATAATAAATAAATAAATAAATAAATAAATAAATATGTAATACGTTAACGTGTAACGTTGTTACTCAAGATCTATATCTATGGCGAAACCTGCATAAATACCTCACATGGGGGCCCCGATATACCAATGTTCAGAGCTACTGGTCCTAACAGGACAACTTGAAGTCCTAACAGATCTGTTATCCCCACTAGTTCTGTTTGCAGTCTGAGCACCCACAGTCGGTAGCCTTAAAGAGGATTCATCTACCCAGAGAAAATTGTCTTGTAGAAAACAGAACTCGGGTGAATGATGCGTGCAGAGAACACATAGACGCTATAGGACGAAAACCGATTCAAGTACTTGATGGAGATGGAGGCGTAACTCTGCGTAGACTAACGGCTAGCGAGAGAATGCTACTCCGCTTGATGTGCCCAGGGTAAGGATTCCTCCTTTGATTTCGTTGTGGAGCTCACTTGCTACCGTTGTTTTGTTACTATTTTGCATATTTGGTTGAGAATAGCAGTGTTTAGGCTCGGTTAAATTAAATTACCGGAGCACATTACTGGATGATGCGGATCGAATATATGCAACCGGATATCCCCAAAATGATTCATTCGGGTTTCTTGTATGCTGTCTACTAATTGTTATCATGAATAAGAGGACTAAGTTGGAGAATTATTAGGTTCGGTTTGCAATGTCGCTTCAGATCGCTTCACAGAGCCACCCCGGGGTGTGTTAAGTGAAATTTGAAATATCGTAAATCTTAAATCGTAGTTACGAAAAACAGTCGTAAATCGCAAATCATAAGAGTCACGTGACCTGTAGCGCATCACAACTAAATTTCCAAAGGGTTTTCTGCTTATGTTAATCAGACGTGATTCCATATTTATTTGTCGTCTTATTTTCAGCTCAAGCTCAACAGTTTCTTACAAAACTTTTCCCTTTTTCACATATTCTTGCTAAAGAAACATCGGTAGTAAGCGGGCTGGTACCCGCTCCATTATAGTTTGCGATGATTCCTTAGCCAGCGTCCGTCGCCGGCTTCGCCGGCGCCGTACGCTGGACATGCGGGCCACGCTAGGCTTGCCGGCTTCGGGTGTGGCGGGCCACGCTAGGAACGTAGCCCAAACAAAGTTTGGGATGCTTCTTTAGCCATAGTCTCTCGCCGGCTTCGCCGGCGCAGTACGCTGGACGTGCGGATCACGCCAGGCTTGCCGGCTTCGGGTGTGGCGGGCCACGCTAGGAACGTAGCCCTAACAAAGTTTGGGATGCTTGTTCAGCCAGCGTCTCTCGCCGGCTTCGCCGGTGCCGTACGCTGGACGTGCGGGCCACGCCAGGCTTGCCGGCTTCGGGTATGACGATCCACGCTAGGAACGTAGCCCGCCAGTGTCCCTCGCCGGCTTCGCCGTCGCCGTACGCTCGACGTGCGGGCCACGCCAAGCTTGCCGGCTTCGAGTACGGCGGACCACGCTAGGAACGTAGTCCAAGCGTAGCTAGGGATGATTCCTCAGCCAGCGTCTCTCGCCGGCTTCGCCGGCGCCGTACGCAGGACATGCGAGCCACGCCAGGCTTGCCGGCTTCGCCGGCTTCGGGTGTGGCGGGCCACGCTAGGAACGTAGCCCAAACATAGTTTGGGATGCTTCCTCAGCCAGCGTCCGTCGCCGGCTTCGTCGTCGCCGTACGCTAGACGTGCGCCACGCCAGGCTCGCCGGCTTCGGATGTGGCGGGTCACGCTAGGAACGTAGTCCATAGCATGTGCATAGATTGAAACAGAAATGAAAATGGGTGAGGAAAAGGTCAGCGGCAGTGTGAAAATACATAAATGCAGACGAAAATGGAGTAAGGGACGGATGTAAAAATGAAGTGAAAATGGAGGGTGGAGGTAAATGAACCCGTACCGAGAGCAATCGCACAATATTCTCTGCTTTGCATCCCTTTGGCAGTCTGTTCATAAGCACATTAGATGGGATCAATATGCCACCATCGACAGTTCATGCGCCGTCAGCAGTAAACATCCTCGGAAGCGGCGGGCGCGGCGGACTTATCGCGGCGGACGCGGCGGACGTGGCAAGCTTCAGCGCAGCGGACGTAGCGGACGCAGCGGACGCAGCGGACGCAGCGAACGCAGCGGATGCGGCAGACGCAGCGGACGTAGCGGACGCAGCCAACGCAGCGGACCCAGCGAACGCAGCGGACACGGCGGGCTTCTTCGCAGCGTGCGCGGCCGGCTTCAATGAGAGTGCATGCTGGCTTCACTTAAGAGTGCATGCTGGCTTCACATAAGAGTGCAAACATGTCGTCGGACAGTGACTCATGCCTCTCCCGATTATATATGGTAATGATGATTATATATGGTAATGATGGGATATGGTAATGATGACTAAGCAGTCAAATAAACACGGCTTCTGGGCTCTCCTTCGCTGACGCGAAAGAGAGCACAGAAATAGGCAAGGAAAGGAACTTCGGGGTGTGGCTTACCTAACTTACCCGTTCTAAGATACATTGCCGGTGCACAGCGGGCACCAGCCCGCTTAGTACCGAGACATCTTTCAAATCAATCTTTACATGTTTCAAAAAATAGACAAAACTGTAGATTCGAAAACTTCGCTGCTTGGAATTCCAACAGAAAGCCAAGCACCAATTAATAAGCCCAGCGAGATATTCTAATTCAGAAGCCCGGTTAATTGCAGAGAGATTGCAGCGAAGGCAACTTTAAAAGTGCTTTCAACTTCTGAAGCATCGATCAACAATATCAGCTATCGCGGTAACCTAGACCTACCTAGAGCGCAGGCTTCCTGCGCAAGTTTTCCTGCCTCTGTCCTATTTCGAAAGCTTTAAAATATTGTGCTACTGCATAATAATTCTCTGCACTCGCTCGGGCCACCTTCCTCAGTCAGTTTAATGAACGTCTTCTCTCCGAGAGTCTGCAGAATCTTAGATGGATTAGATAGAGTGAATACGGTTACCTCAATCACACCACCAAAAATGGATATCAAATCTGTCAAAAACAGTTCGACCTTTTCCTGAAATGCTACGCGCTTAGCAATGCGACGACGTGAAGTCGAAACGCGTCAGGCCCTGCGAATAAAGATCCACCTAAAAATTTCGTGTGGCACAGTACAAACTACGCGCTTAGTTTTACAGCCCTCTGTATAGCAGTTTGCTCCGCCCTATGAAGTAGAATGCAAACCGATAGAAACATCAGTGGTTGATCCTTTCCACGTTAGTGCAGCAACTGTCTAGACCTCGCCTCCAGTCACGAATGATGTTCGATCGTGGATTTACTTAGGTCAATTCTATTCGGTAGGGTTAGCAAGAATCCTACTATATATAAAGCAGCAAGCGTGTGTGTGTGTGTGCGTGCGTGTGTGCGTGCGTGTGTGCGTGTGTCTGTCCGTCCGTCACACCTGAGTTGGGGCGCGGCAGCCGAACACGTCGGCGACCGTGCATGGCGAGTCGCAGACGTGCCGAACACGTCGGCGACCGTGCATGGCGAGCCGTAGACGTGCCGAACACGTCGGCAACCGTGCATGGCGAGCCCTAGGCGTGCTGAACACGTAGGTAACCGTGCATGGCGAGCCGTAGACGTGCCGAACACGTCGGCGGCGCGAAACTTCGGCTCCGGGGTAATCGAGGTCGCTGAACACGAATCTGACGTCGGATCAATCGATATCGATCGATATTATAGATTTTTTGAGGATGGCACTCAAGTGGCGCGAAACTTCGGCTCCGGGGTAATCGAGGTCGCTGAACACGAATCTGACGTCGGATCAATCGATATCGATCGATATTATCGATTTTTTGAGGATGGCGCTCAAGTGGCGCGAAACTTCGGCCCTGGGGTAATCGAGATCGCTGAACACGAATCTGACGTCGGATCAATCGATCCATCTCGATTAACATAAAAATCAGAAGGACTAGGGAAGAATAGGAAACCCGTAGCGGCCATGGCGTCCTATTGTCGGGGTTTGGGGGCGAAGCCCCCAACCAGTCGTAGGCGGCCGCTAGGCCGACGTACGACAGGTCTGTTATAAACAAATTGACTAGACCTCATTACCATTCTTACCAAATGAGACGTAGATCAAGGAATACCCTCCATCTATCTTTAAGAAACTTCCTCAAATGTCTTTCTGTGGGCTAGAATGGAACAACCTTCGACAGCAGAAATGCGATGAGCCTTGCTAGCTTCGGAACGAAAACAGAGGGGCCCAGCCTCCTAGACAGGAGCTTTTTCAATATTGTATTACATTTGCTCCTCCTCTTGAACTGGTCCGATTCCAAAGCAGCCCCTTCAATGCTAGAGAAATGGAAGAACTAGTTATCCCGAAGAGAGGTCGAATTCGGGAGGCCAGTGCACAGGACGGTGTCTCCTGCCGCAGTAACACATTAGATTATCAAAAACAACTGCCAAGGGAAGCAGGAATCAGCTGTAATAAGAGAGCATTAGGGTGGGCTCATCTTTATAACCGGTCCACCACATAAATTTGTACACTAGTTGGTTGTTGATCAATGATCTCATTTACAAAAATTTATGATTTACGACCCAACATGTGGTAAATCGTAAATCGTAAAAAATTCGGCATCTCCAAATAGCGGCACCTTGGACGCCGCTGTATGCTGACGACGTCATGCTTGCATGTGAAGATAAAAACGAACTCGAACGACAGGCACAGGCGTGGTGCGATCGCTTGGCATTGTTCGGACTCAAGCTAAACGTCAAAAAGACGGAATACTTGACGACGGATGTGAATGAGCATGGATCCATTAAGATCAATGCTACTGAGCTCTCACGAGTTACATCTTTCAAGTATCTTGGATCAACAGTCACGTTCGATGGCAGTCTAGAGTTGGAGGTGAACGCGCGCGTGAGTGCAACCTGGTCCAAATGGCGCTTATTGGCTGGGGTGCTTTGCGACAGGACAGTACCTGAGCACCTCAAATCGAAGGTTTATAGAACAGTCGTTCGCCCAGTAGCGACGTACGGTGCTGAGTGCTAGCCCGTGACGAAGGAAATTGAAAGCCGCCTCAGTGGAATGGAGACGAAAATGCTACGGTGGACGTCTGGTGTTACGCGTTTGGAACGCGTTCGCAACGACGCCATACGACAGGGGTTCGGTGTCGCCCCGATAGCCGTGAGCTGCGCGAAGCTCGTCTTCAACTGTACGGCCATGTCCTTTGCGCTAACGACGACACCGTCCGTAAGATCGGCCTGAATCTTGAGATCCTTCGAAAGGGGCCCAGGGGACGCCCGAAGCAACGTCGGTTAGATACGTTGCACTTTGACTTAAAGATGGCTATGTGCACCCTGATCAAGCATTTGATCGGGAGAACTGGCGTCACCACATAGGAAGAGCGGACCCCGCCACCAAGCGGGACAGACGCTAGTGAAAATGATGATGTAAGAAATTCGGAAAAAAAAACGTAAATCGTAATTACGCACACACCCGGTGCCACTCCAACCCTCCGTAGGCAGACTGAGAGTCTCACTGCGGTTAAAAACATTGGAGACACAAAAAGTTTTTCCGACATCGGTGAGTTAGGATGCCGACTTGAATCCGCCATCTCGCCAACTCCGCCGTACGTCTTGACCAGGGAGCGAATAACAAAATTTTGAAACCCGGACACAGATAGCGAATAGTTTTGCCTAAAATCACTTCAATCGGTTCGCGGTCAATGGCTTTCTCCAAGTCGAGGAAGGCGATATGCACTGGCTTCTGTTTCTCGAGATGCTTCTCTATCAGGAGGCGGGCGGCGTGTATGGCATCAACGGCGCCACAGCCAGCTACGAAGCCGCATTGATTGCTGGAAAACTGGACGATGTCCCGAAATCATTCAACGACAATTCTGCAAGACTGCCCTTCTTCTTCCAAATCGGAATCGTCGCACTTTGGCGCCAACCCTCAGACACCTTCTTCTCCGCCACTACCTGATTAAAGAGCTTCGCCAACCACTCAGCAGGGTACCAGTACTTGGATTTCCATAAATCAGCTGCCACGTCATCGGGCCCAGTTACCTTGCCTGGCCTCATCTTCTTCAAAGCCGCTTCAGTCTCCTACACGGAGAGCTTCTGGACGGGGCCGATGGCTGAATGAGAAAATTCTACCGTGGAGATTTCCTCAAAGTAATCGCGCCATCGCTTCAATGCCTTCTTGCGGTCCATGAGAAGATGGCCGTCCTCATCATTGATGCCGAATAGCTTCTCAATGTCCTCGGTCTGCCGATGGCAAATCTTGGCAAGGCGGTACAGATACCGCTCACCATCGCGCGACTCGAGCTTCTCGTTGACATCTCCATAATGAGTGGCTTTTGCAACAGCCACGGCCTTCTTTGCAGCTTTCTTCGCTTTTTGTCACTTCCGCCAATTATAGACTGTCTTTTCGCCGAGAAACATGTGATGATAGAGCGTCTTCTTCTCTCGAACTTTGACATTTACGTTATCTGTCCACAGCCATGCCTGCTTGCCTTGCATCATCCAGGCTTCGTAATGCCAAGCTGCAACTGTGCAGCTTGACGTATCCCGTCGTTCGCCTTTTTCCAAGTTTCGTCGATAGTCGTGACTGTCGGTAACCGCACGCCAGAAGTCACACTGCTTCCTTCTCTCTCATTCGCCACCACTTGATTCTTGGCGCACCGCATCGCTCGACCTGCTGGAGTCTCGGAAAGTACAGAAAGTACAGATCAGCGGTCGATGCTGTGGGGCGACCGTCTCATACGGCGCGACCTTCGCCTCTGTGACGAGACTTCGGTAACGATCCTTCACAAGGACAAAGTCTATCTGAGTCCTGGTGCTTCCGCTATAGAACGAGATGAGGTGGCAGTCGCGTTTTCGGAAGACAATGTTCACTATGGTGAGGTTATGCAATTCTGCATAATCAAGGATACGCTCACCATCTGCGTTACGCGACTCATAGCCGAATCCACCATGACAGCTGTACACGTCTTTCGTTGCACCGACGTGCCCGTTAAAGTCACCAGCGACTATGATGACATCTTTCGACGGTATCTCTGCTGTCTTTTCATCGCGCAGGTTCCAAAACTCATCCTTGGCTTGATCGGAGCAGGCAGTCTGCGGAGCATACGCAGAGAAGAAGTGATAGAGTCGCTCCTTAGTAGCGACAACGATCTTCATCAATCGATCGTCAAAGCGCTCGACGCTTACAATCGAGTCACGAAATCGTTCGGAGACGATTATCCCGACACCACTGGTGGTCCTGGGACTTCCAAATAGGACATCCTTAAAGCCTCGTCCCATGTCCCTTGACTTGGGGCAGGACCACCTCGTCTCCTGCACCGCGCAGAAATCAACTCTTCTACGCTCCATTCTTCAACAAACTCGCACGAGCGGCCCGTCAGCGTACCCACATTCAGCGTTGCTACGGGGTCCTGCTTACGTTACGGGACTTTCGGACTACCTCAGTTGCCCCCCGAAGGAAAGTATGCGAGGGTCCTCTCATCAGGGACCCTCGCATACTTTCCACACTCGCCGGGCTTTGCGAGTGCGCGTCGGCTCTCGCGGACACCGTAGCACCATCTCGAAATACGTGAGCTGAAATACACCATGTGATGTGACATGGGTCTTCGTAGGCTGGCCTATCACAAGGGCCTGTCGCCTGCAATCGAGTGTCCGTGATCGGCTTTGCTCGCAAAGTGAACAGTTTTGAGTGGCACCACGTGGAGGAGCGGACATATCGCCACCGGAGGTTAGGCTGATTGAAGGAGCCTATCCATGGATTTAGAAGAGCATGGACTACTGCTTGGAACTAACTGCCGATATGGCGTGCGCTGCAAACATTGCATATAGGCCCGGCAGAATCAATCGAGTGGCGCCGAGTTCGCATCGAACCTGAACCTGCGCGGCTCCGCGTTCGGTGACGTCATCGTTCGCCTGAAGTATTCAAGTATCGAAATGCTTTTCCAGTGCTTTCCAAATCCTTCGTGGGCCTGACATTGCCTGAGAGCCACTTCCACTCTTCCAATGAGGCTACAGGATGCTGCGAAATTGGACGCGCGGGCGTGTTTGGAGCGCAATTACTCTAACACGTTTGAACTTTCCGGCTCAGCTCAACTATTATGTAGGCAGCACAAGGTTCTTCAAGTTTGCTGAAGCACAACGGTGCAGCTCGTAAAAGAACTAAGTTACAGCGATGTGAAAATGAGACTTCTGCGACCCAGTTTTTTCCGATTTCGGCGGTAAGACACGGCTAGCTAATGGCATGTAAATCCGTGTGCGAGCAAAGCACTGAAAGCACTTTACAATAACGCGCTCCCCAGCTTCCTAAACTACAGTAGCCACATCTGCCATTTTAGAGCGGCGGAGAGCAGCAGTGAAGTGTCCTCCGCCCTTACTCGCCCACATTTGAGTTTTCGACACTCCAAACACGCTCGGACGTACAATTTGGCACATGTCTATGTTCTCCGCGCACTTACTCGCTCAGGTTACACTTCTCGCTACTATAGGTAAGACCTTCCAATTCAGATGGCAGATGTGGCTAAGGTAGTTTAGGCAGCTGGGGAGCACGTCAATTTAAAGTGCTTTTAATGCTGTAAGCGAAGCTAGCTGAGCGTTCTGTGATTTGCACTCCTTCTCTGATCCGATTGATTCCAGCGAGCCGAGGCGGGGAGCGATCGTGGAGATGCGACGAGACGACGACGGCGGCCGGCGGCATCGAGGACGACGGCGGCGGCGAGGACCCCAACGACAGCGAGCTCGAGGGCGACTCCGAAGGCAGCGCGATCGACTCCTCATCCCGAGACACTGTGATCCACTCTTCCGCCCATATGTCGACCGCTGCTATGGATAAACCTTACGCCGAATCCAGTGTTTCCACCCCTCGCACTTACTGGTAGCAGCGAGTGGTTATGAAGCCGATAACTATTTTACAATGAGTCCGACAAGTTTTTTGTTACTGATTACTGTGGCGTTTAGATATTAAGTAGGCCTACACCTAAAATAAGTTCTAGTTTAAGCGTTCGGAATGCAATTTCCATTATATTCAATGCCTCTACTTCGTTTTGTGGCGTTAAGGGATCCTGTAACGCCTGCGTAGTCCTATGTAAATTCTCTTCTTCCTCTCACCCTTTCCCTTTTTTCCTCGCAGATTAACGGCAGGCATGAGTCATCGCCCACGCTGATGTGGCAAGAAGCGCGCTCCGTTGCAAGCTGTGGCTGCGCAATCGACCGTTTGAATTCCGTGACTCACGCCAGGTTAAGCTTACTGGTTCACGGATTCGTCGTCCTTGTTCACAGATCGGTTGCTCTTTTTCCCCTTTGCCCGTCGTTACGCTTATATCGTGTTGTACAGCAGTAACTCCCTTGTCTTATTTTTTAGTGCGGTTGGAGCGCCATTGCGGCAACACCTTCCACCGACTGCATTAGACACCGCCACCGTCGTTCTTGAAGGGTCGCACATACGTGAGTCCCTAGTTTCGATTCTACCTTTTCACTTGGTCCCTTTTGTGTATATTACGGGTGTAGCGACCATCGCGTTGCTCTCCCGCTAGAGTCTGGGATCCCGGGGTTGTGCTTATATGCTCTCGATTCCGCCGCTCACTCCAAAATAGGGGTTATGCAGGACGCGTTTCGCTAGTAACCGGGTACACCCCACGCCTGCCGCATCACTTTCCAAGTTTTTTTTCTTCCTTTGCGTCCACATCATTTTCTTAGGTTATGACTACGGAACTCTTGCTCTGGGTACGGTACATGACCAATTCTCATAGAACTTTCCCAGCGAACATAAGAATTCACAACATTGGCGCCCTGCTTCACAACATTCCCACACCCATGGTATCCCCGTAAATAACATTCTCAGATGCAACATATCTCCATTCCACAGCAGGCTTGTTTATTTCCCTACAGTATGCCGACATATCACCCGATGTAAGCGACGCAGGGAATGTGATGTTGATCTTCTGCTAGGCTCCCATCTTGAGGTTGGGTGAGAATGTTTCTGAACATCCCGCAGCTAAATACCAACATTCCGCATCGTCGCTCCACCCCATAGGAGGATACAAGGTGCTTCGATCAGACGGACAGGCACCCTTATTCATTGGCTCATCACCCGTGTGCTACTTCGCTGTTCGTCCGCAACTCCAGCTATGGGCCCACCTACTACAAGATCACAGACCAAAAAGGGTAAGTCCAGGGTCGAAGCTACCCATCAACATAGCACACTTTGGAAACACGAGGACACTTCAGCAGAAGATAGTCCGGCACCTGCTAATACCTCCGCTTGGGTGGACCCCTCACTCAGCGTCTTTCAAGACTTGGACGATCCGGCTACCGTTCGGGGGAAGGACGCAAAGCTTCTTAGTGATGTGACGCTATAGCAGATGTTCGCCAAGAGTCTCGACATACTTCGCGATTGGAACAGACAATCAGGGACGAAAACGCGTCCTTGCTCGCAGGGCTAAACAGTTCTTTTCGTGCAATCAAAGACCGTATTCGGTCTATGCCCACGGTCGCCACTCTGATACCAGACTCGTCCGCTCCAAGGATAGCCTCCTTCTCTGGCACCGAGGACGGATCCAATTCTCAGTCTGGTTGCGACGATTTGAGGACATCGCGCGCATACGCGCGACATCAATGTCGTCGGAGCAGAAGGCCAATCTTCTGATAGCGTACCTCGACGGCGTCGCTAGAGAGAAGATAGAGGAACTGACTGATGAAGATCGGAGGTCCTTCGAATCTATCGTGACCCACTTGAAGAAGTTCTTTGAAGGGCCCCATCAGCGCTACCTGGCCCGCCAGACATCATAATACTGCAAGCAGGAACCAGGAGAGCCGTCAGCTGTGTTCACCAATCGTCTCCTACATTTGGTTCGAGCGGTCATCGCGGGTCAGGCCCCCTCAACGCAGAAGGAACGCCTGCTGGAGGAGTATGTAGTCGCCTGCGTCCTGGCATCTTGTATTTCGTTAAGTTAGCCGAAGCCACTGCAGATCTCTTCATCAATCCTGTGGGTCAATCGCCACAAGCTGGATTCAGCGCCCTCGACTTCCCGCGTCAGGTGAGGCTTAATACATTCACCCGTAGAAGAACTGAAACTGGCTCTAATTCTTTCAGACGCTGGCGGATTCCGGAGCGAAGACGATCTACCGCTAGTCGCCTGAGCGACGGTTGCGACAGCAATCGCCGAACCATGGAATGCTATAATTGTGGAGGTTCGGGCCACTTCGCGAATCAATGCCCATCGCCAAAACGCCAGCAAGGACCAAGATCTTCAGATACGCGCTCTGGAAATTTTTCTAACACTAGTCGGGGTAGTTCGCAGACACGCCACAGACCCTCAACATCCTGGGCCCCACCCGAGGATTTCACCGTAGACAAAGCCAGTAGGAAAACAAATGCCCTTTCGCTTTCGCTTCAGGAAAGTAAGGCTGCCCTCGCTCAGGCTAACGCACGAGTGTCAGCGTTGCTAGAATGGAACGAAGAGCTTTATAAATCAGTTTTTCCTTCTTCGACTTCGTCCGCGCGTCGATCTGGTAGAGGCTCTGTTTATGTTCAAACCCTGTTCATATGTCTAATCATGGCACTATATCTCCCTGGGGGTCACTCCCAAACAGTGTGGTTTTGCCCCACGGACGGAGGTGAGCGGTTCTGGCGCATACCTTTGTCGTATAACTCTTACCAGCTGGTACCGGACGTCTCTACACCGCTGCGTGCTCTGACGATCCAGCTCTATCGTCCCAAAACCAAGCGGTATAACTCTCTGGAATCCTTGTGCGAAACTGTCAAACAGACGGCTTTGTATTCCGCCAACTTCTTTGGCGCAAGTTCTGAGTCTACAAAGCCGTTTCCTTTGAACATTGGTGGCTAATGTGCAGCACAGCAGGTGTAAAGTCGGTTCTCTGGCTAAATCAGGTAGCGTAGCCGAAACTTCCAACCCGTTGGAACTCGAATAGCCATCGGCACTCTTTGGCTGATGCGTTGAACACAAGCTTACGGTCGACCGTTCATGACGACCGTTCATGGACGTCACGGCTCCGCAGCACCCGAGTCCCCAGTCGGTGATATGCGACATTGCACTAATCAAGACGAATCGTACGCTCTTCGCGATGGATCCATGATGTTGTGGTCGTCGAGTCAGAAGGAGTAGTGGGCGCGGTAGTAATTCTATATCGTCATTCCCTGATGTCACTGGGTGACAAGATTAAGTCTCTCGCATTTCCACTGCATTCGGCGTTGCTGGTGGACACTACCTATGTAGTGCGCACTATGATGCAGCGACTCGACATTGTCGCATCCTATCACGGAAATGGTATGTTGCAAATCCTTCGATGTACCTCGAGGACGGTAGGAGACAATGAGGTTTTCGTAAAATGGGTGACCGCCGAATTCGTCGTTGTTGTCACGATGATGAACTGATCGGGGTCTGCCTCAACCAGCTTGGCAGCAATGACGGCACCACACTGACTTTCCGGCAACGAATAGCGTTTGGATGACAAGCAGCGGTATGTCAGAAGTGCCCATCTGGATGGCTCAAGTCTGGTCACCTCGCAGTGACAGCTGCCAGGGGCCCAAGGTAGTCGACGCTGACGGTGGAGGTGGAGGCAGACCAGGAATTGACCAGGAAAGATGCACCCTATGGTCGTAAACAGCATCCAGGATCTCGCATCATCGTCACCGCCACCACGAACGCAGCCGTCGCCCAGATAACTGACACCATCCTGTCCGTCGACGCGTTCGCAGACTTGCCCATTTGCCATTACATCGCTGAATCCGTGGTCTTCGACGGTACCATCGCCGCGACTCCTGCCGACATGCATGAGATCCTCAAAAGACTGCCCGATCTCTACAGGGACAAGTTGGAAGAAAAAGTCTTGGACGAATGTGAGCGCTCCAGGTATGGCCGGATCATGTTCAAGGCCCACATGCAGAATAGGGAGCGCCAGGAGTTCTTAACAGAGCAGGAAAGGGAGGACCTTGTCCTCGCTGAAAGCGACGTGCCCCACCTGATTGACAAGGTTGTAGAAATCATGTTCCTCAAAATATCAGGTCGTCGCAATAATTTCGTCGTCTTGCTGAATGCGACGGGAAAGGGCGGCATATTCAAGAACTACTTCGACGACTTCGAGCTCATCATATGCGACGAAGCTTCGCAAGTACCAGAGCCTTTCTTCGCCACAAGGCCA
Source organism: Heligmosomoides polygyrus bakeri (assembly GCA_947359475.1). Taxonomy (NCBI): domain Eukaryota; kingdom Metazoa; phylum Nematoda; class Chromadorea; order Rhabditida; family Heligmosomidae; genus Heligmosomoides; species Heligmosomoides polygyrus. Next base: position 68,376,914 of record OX375867.1, read on the forward strand.
ATCCGTTTGCCGAAAGCGCGCCACATCTACATAGGCGACGTGTACCAATTGGAGCCGTATGCGCGTTGCTCACGGTACTCTACCGCCTCTAAGTTCGGAGCGCGTAGCGTGATGGACGTTCTAACGCGGGCGAGGGCCGTTCCAATGACCCCTCTCGTCACCGCGTTCAGAGCACACCCTCTCCTACGCTCGCATTTCAGCGATGCGGAGGCAATTATCTGCACCAGTCTGGTATAACATCTACTAGCAAGGGGCATCACCGCCAGCAGCATATGCATGAACACGTTCTACAAAGAACAGTGCCGACGGCTGGCACATTTTGCACGGACACCGGTGTCGATCTCTCCACCGTCAATGCCATTCGGGGCAGGGATAAGAACGCTGTTGTGCTGCTCACCACGACAACAGACTTCCAAGCGGGTGTGGCGGAACTCTTAGACGGTCCGCATCGAATGAATATGGCGCTCACGCGCTGCAGGCACGGACAGTTCGTTTTGGGCAAACAGCCTTCGCCTGTGGTTGCGCCGTTTTGAAACACGGTTCTCACGTGGGCAAGAGAGCACGAAGCCATCGTTCCAGCCATGAGTTTGGGATACTGTCTTCTACCAGAATAGGTTTAGTAGGTTTCTCGGTTTGTTCTAGAGATCGGTTCAGTCACGCATATTTCAGCTAATTTCCGGGTCACGATCTTTTTGGTGAAAAGGGGGAGGTGTAAGCGAAGCTAGCTGAGCGTTCTGTGATTTGCACTCCTTCTCTGATCCGATTGATTCCAGCGAGCCGAGGCGGGGAGCGATCGTGGAGATGCGACGAGACGACGACGGCGGCCGGCGGCATCGAGGACGACGGCGGCGGCGAGGACCCCAACGACAGCGAGCTCGAGGGCGACTCCGAAGGCAGCGCGATCGACTCCTCATCCCGAGACACTGTGATCCACTCTTCCGCCCATATGTCGACCGCTGCTATGGATAAACCTTACGCCGAATCCAGTGTTTCCACCCCTCGCACTTACTATGCTTTGCTCGCACGCGGATTTATATGTCGTTAGCTCGCCTCATCTTACCGCAGTGGTCGACCGAAATCGGAAAAAATTCCCTAACCTGCATTGTCCGCTCTGCTCTTTCGCGCCGACACGATTGATTCTGTCGGGCCTATATGCATTGTTCACAGCGCGCGCCATGCCGGCAGTTGGTTCCAAACAGTAGGCCATGCTCGTCCGAGCGCATAGACAAGCTCCTTCAATCAGCCTAACGTCCAGAAGTTAAGGGTGCCGCGCCCTAACGCGACTTGCTTCAGACGCGACGCGTGGCGAGCGGAAAACGGCGCTCTCCGGCGTCCTTTCGCGCTACTTGCGCTGGTTGGGCAAAGCAGCAGGCCGGTGCTATAGTTCCTTTGAATGATACAACAACGAATGTTAATTTCTAGGGACTGGGTGCGGCTAACGCTGTTTCTTGTGGTACTTAGCGGGCTGGTGCCCACTCCGAGATTGCACATGGTCGTGGGACACTCACATAAACACGGTGTCTGTGAGAACCAGGCAAGGGAAGGAACTCTGGGGTGTGGCTGATCTAACTTACCCGTTTTAAGATACCTTGCCAGTGTGCAGTGGGCACCAGCCCGCTTAGTGCCGGGAGACTAATGACTTCATAGAAGACTCCAAACATTTCCGAGCGCTGCTCTTTCCGTTACAATTCATTCGTCCTCCGGTGTCCTGTTAAAATTAACTAAGGCGTCTGCAAATCAGGGTTTCAGGTTCAGATTGTCTTTTCGAAATGAAGAAATGCACCAGTGAAAAAAATTGAGTTAATCAGATATGTATATATCCTATCCTACTATCCTACTATATATAAGCGAGAACGGTCGTTTGTCTGTGGATGAGTGAGTGCGTGGTGTGTGTGTTTGTGAAGTGCTGAAGGAGTGTGTTGGGAGGAAGTATGGGGAAGGAGGGGGGGGGGGGGGGCGGGGGTTGTAGTTGTCACCAGTTGTCAACTGTTGTAGTTGTCGACAGGCGTCCATGTTCGGATGACATGTCACCAATGTCGCGCAAAGGCCGTTCGAGTTCAAAAGACATGCCAGCGAGTTGCTCAACAGGCGTCCGGGTTCAGAAGAGGTGTAAACGATGTCGCGTAATGGGTGTCTGGGGTCAGAAGACTGGTCACCAACGCTGTTCAAAGGCGTCCGGTATCAGAAGACGTGTAACTGATGTCGCGCAATGGGTGTCTGGGTTAAGAGACGGTGTCACCGATGTCGCGCTAAGGGCGTCCGGGTTGAGAAAACATGCCACTGACGCTATTCAACAGACGTCCTGGTTCAGAAGACGTGCCACCGTCGCGTAAGAGGTGTTACGGATTTCATGCAAGGGGTGTCTCGGTTCAGAAGAGGTGTCACCTATGTCGCACAAGGGGTGTCCGGATTCCGAAAACGTGTAAAGGGAGACCACTAAAGAGAGACCAGTAAGCGGGGTCTAGTGTAGGGTGGGAGGACCAGTGAAGGGGAGGCGTACCACTAAGGGTAGGACCTTTAATGGGAGCCAGTGAAGGAGAACCAATAAAGAAAACCACTAAGGTGATGGTTGGGGGAAGTGAACGGGAACCAGTGATGTGGTAGGGTCCTGTATAGGGGAACCGGTGAAGGGGAACCATTAGAGGACCAGTGAAGGTGGGACCAGTAATGAGGGTCAGTGAAGGGGGCTGCCAAAAGAGGGGAACCAGTGAAGAGGGGATCAGTGAAGGTGGTACCAGTAATAGGAAGGGGATCAGTGGAAGGAACCTGTAAGGCGAACCAGCGCCTTTTCTCACTATGGTCCAACGTGTATGTGACAGGAACATTGTACAACGTGTGTCTAGATCAAGAAGATGTGCCACAGATCAAACATTGCGAAGCATGCGTTGGATTTTCAGATGACCTTTGAAAGGCAGTGAGCGTGGGCGTGTACATGCCTCTCACTCTCACCACTGACTGATGCTCACTTCATTTTTCTGCCTGTCTCTGCCTGCACATGGGAAGGGGTATTGTGCATTGTCAGAGGGGTGGGGGGTAGTTAGAATGACTTCGGGAATCGGAGGATTATTGCCGTCGGATATTTAGCGGTAATGAGCTCTCACAAGATTATCACAATCTGTTCCTCGCCGCGTAGAGAATGTGCTTCGGAGAGTAATTGCGATAGAGGGCGGATAGACTTCATAGGAGCAGTTTTGAAGATTGTGCCCTACTGTCCCGCTTTCCCGTAAGACCAGTTTTTCACTGTAACGCGAGTAAGAAGGCCGAGACGAGGGTGTTTTATTCTCGGGGTTTGGAGACGAGGCCCCCAACCAGACGTTTGGCGGCCGCTAGACCGTTGAACGTCTAGTTGAAGATAAACAGGTGACAGAACACCACCTTGTAGCACAACTAAGTGACTCCGCATGAGGTCGACCTCACTTTGCGGTGGAATTCAGAGTTAGTCCAGCAGAAATGGTGAATGAGGAGTGGAAGGAGCTAAATAGATAAAGGCAAGCTAGGTTGAGTTGATACGGTGAAGGCAAAGGAGGTATTAGGTGTTTTGCCGACAAGTATAACACCTTAGATTGTGTAACTCGTTCAAAAAAACTACTAGTTAAACGAATATGCGCTGGGAGAAGCTGGTTAGGCAGAGATCAGGACCAATGTTCTGGTGGAGTTTTGGCTGGAGCAGACATATAGAAATAATTTCACCCTGCTCAACCTGTCCGTTTCTATCGTTTCCTCCCAAATAGTCATGGACAGTGTGGTATGGGTGCGGGGGTTTAAAGTACCGGACGCGTGCCAACCGAACGCCGGGTTTGGCGAATTCTGATTGATTTCTGTAACTTAGTGCTGGCTAGTACCCTAAAAATTATTTAGTGCTTGGCGCGTCTTTTCCTTATCAAAGGTTTGAGTGATAGAAGGGGCCTGACAATAAGTCATGAACGCTCACATCCTGTTCGAGCGACTTCTTGTACTCTTGCTCGTAGCGAAGACGGATCGCTGCCATCTGCTGCGTTGTTCGCGGGCACAGAATTTCGATCAGCGCTGTCTCGTCGGTCCCAATACCCTGTGTCAATTGTGCTGCCAAACAGATTGAAGGAGGCTAAGTAAGGAAAGCAAGCGATTCCAGCAGTGTATGTAGCTGCTGCCCTCACACTGGATTAACGCTAACCTTTGTTGCCTGCTTGAGTTGCTTAACGTCGTAGTCAAGCGGAGTTTCCATCAGAGCCATGACGAGGTTCTCGCTGTCACCGCTGAACTTCTTCGCTAGTGATGCTATGAGATCTTTGCCGTATTTGATCCTGTAGGGCTCGCACATCTAAAAAAACGAAGTACTATCGTTGAATTGTTGATGTGAAGGTGAGGGCTGCTTCAAGTGCACTTGAATGCCGATGTCATCTAGTAGACCTCGTTCTGAATTTTGGGTTCGTTTGCGGTAAATTCCGCTGTAACCTCTATGCATGCAGATTATCACGTTTGGCAGCTCTGTGGAAGCCATAGTATCAGCTTCCAAGGCAGAAAATAAGGGAACTTTCTTGTCAAAGATCAGCTTTCAAATAAATATTGGCGTAGTGTCCCTATAAATGAGTTCGTTCAGCTGTAGGCCAAAATTGTAATCCACTTGATTAGGGTGACGTTTTCGCCTTTTTCAGAGCCTGGGCAAGTCAGAGACATTTGAGACATTTGTGAAATTGTTCCCTCACGCACCACTTCTTCCTTGAAAAAACTCTACCTAAAAAAATTAGAGGGATTTTCGTGTTTTCGGACCATTTAAGAGCACATATCTATTGGGCGTGATTATCTCACGCGAGAGAGGGCACTCACCACGTCGAGTAGAATGTAGGTCACCGAATTAATTTTTTCACATTTGCTTAGCTCTTTCCATCTGAACACGATGAGCTCCCGACACAGACCCCGAATATCCGTTTCATTTTTCAAAGCACTCAATTTGAGGAGCGTTACAAAAAAGCAGCGGAAAAGACGTTTTTTTCACGTTTTCCGTCGAAAGACCGAAGGTAAGGCTGATATTGTGCTGCGGCTATTTGGAGGAGAACAACATAGAAGGCGTAGTCCGTACGTGAAGCGTAAGGTTAAGCCATAATCACAGTTACCATCTGGCGCTGCTTGTTGCTCACGGAGGTGATCAGCCTCATGGCCTTTTCCCTGTCGTCCACCCGCAGCGCACGGTCTAGCTTCTCGGCGAACATCGCCGCATGGAATTCTGGATTGTCAACGATCGTCCCGTATGGAGAGGGCATCCTAGAATTTCTCGATACAACATTGTGGCCACAGTCGACCAAGGACACCGAGTGGAGTCGAGTCACACAGGGGGAGGAGAACTGCAACAGAATGGAACTGATACATGAAAAAGGTACCAAACAGTGTGAGTAGGACAGCTACAGATTCGTCGGACAAGTTATCTCTCTCGCCAATTTCCAATCGATGCGACGATCCCACTAGGGATGATGACTATTATTTACTTAAGGGGGGGGGGAATAGGAAAGGACACAAATTTCCATTCTATTATTCAACCAGGGGTTTCATAAATGAACTTAATGCATTTAGAGGACGTAGCGAGTCATCTAACGATACCGCTTTTGGAAAAACAGGCTACATGTTTGAAGCCGGATTCATGATTGGTAGAGTAAGGGGTGAAAAAGTTTACCCAGTGAAGACAGTAGGCAGAGGATGAGTTTGGTACTCATGAGCAGCCTATCAGCGTACCCGTTTCATGCGGAAAACTCGCTGATCGGTTCATCCACTGGTGGGCACTTCGATTCAAATCGAAGTTGATTTATAGGCACCTTTTCACCCATTATGTCGCCCAGTTAGTAGAGTTAGACTTTATCTAAGAATAGTTGAACTTTAGACATTTATCCTTTTCGAGAGTTTTATGTGTGCTGCCAATGTGTGCTTTGAGTGAAGCAGCTTCTCTTAGTCATAAGGATATAAGCAATAACAGTAAAACTTTTTGTCCGCATAAGAAAAGGAAAAAAGGATATCGCCTCTCGCTTCAGTTCACAAAAATACAAAGGTGATGCAATATATTAGGAGTGCATCATCGATGTTGGTCGCCTGCGGCGCGGCTGCGTCCCTCTGTTCTCTGCACCGTTGACTCAATTTTAGTTGTTTTCGCCTCGTTTCAACCTTTCTCCTTCTGTCTCCTTGCGCAGTTCGAGCTCATCAGTTGCGTCTGTCCTACAAGCTGGTTGGATTCTGCTGTTGCAGATTAAGTTTTCGCTGATTTCCTTTTCCTGCCGGTGGTCACCTGTGAGGAGTTCGATCTGTTTTTTGTTATCTGTAATTCGCATCGAATGTGTCGCAGCTAAACAGGCTCACTAGCAGCAGAAAAAAGGAAATTGCTTTTTTCTGCTGCTTTTCTGCTAATTCTAAGAGTAGCGACACATCTAAACAGGTTGTAGCTGAGACATATCACCATGAAACCGCTTCATCAGAGCACGCTGATCTCGATTTTGCTACGATGTCTACAGCCGATATATGTAATGCATTTGATTTTAGAAAAAAAGGAGAGATCTAGAGATCGATAGAATGGAAATAGTTGTATTGAGTCTAATACTTCAGAAACTTAGAGACACTACATAAGCCAATAAAAGAGGCCGAAGTCTAGTGATATATGGTTTGCCAGAAGCCGGTCCCAGCTCACCGCCAGCAAAAAGATTTTCAAACTAAAGTCAGTGAAGTTTTAGATGTGAGTTTGAGTTTAGAAGAGTATAAATAGAGAAACAATGGTCTAAAATCTCGCGCCTGGGTGGTTTACAGGTGTGAGCTAGGGCAGGTTCAGGACCTTCCCAACTCACACGTCAAGGGAAACGCCTCACTCCCCCAGGAACACACACAGGCCTGACGTGCTTCTTGCTAAGTTCCCGGAGTCTTGTTAACAAGATTTTACATTTTCAATATTTCCTCAGAATGCATGATTCTGATTTTCTCTTTATTACTAAAACCTGGCTATCTACAAAAATTTTAAGCTCTGAAATCATCTGCAACCTTCCCTACAAAATTTACCGAATGGCAGAAAAGGCCGTAAAGGAGGAGGTGTTCGTTGCTTAGTGAAGGACGTGATCAATATTTCCCCTATTCCTCTCCACTCTTGCCTAAAGTTGGACCTGCTCTGCCTCGTAGGTTCGAGTGCTGATGGCACTATTTTGTTTAAGATCGGTTTAATATTCGCCCACCAAATTCATCTTGTAGCGGCGGTAATTGTCTTTTGAACAGCCTGGCTGAACTGCGTCGTTCTTCCAAACCTTTGATATTCTCGGGCGATTTAAATCTGGACTTTTAGCGCACTGATTATGGATACGATAGTTTCATCAGGAAATTTGAAGATTTTTCAACCTTTTTGGTCGTAGTCAACAGGTAGCGGCAGCAACACGTGGAAAGTCTGTGTTGGACATCATTTTGACTTCGGCGCCGATTCTGAGGAACATCTCCATTCTACCGCCACTGGCTTCGTCAGATCATAATACAGTATCTTTCGAAGTCTTGTGTTCCTGTGCTAGCCCACATAGAATGGATTCACTTTATTTCAGCAGAGCCAATTATGTATGATGGTCTGTCAGGATTTTTCTGCTCGATGAGCTGGTAAAGTGTTTTTCAGGACTATATGAGTCTTGATGAAATGTATAAGCGACTTTGTCATGATGTTTATGTAGGTGTGTCTGAATATGTAGCTTTTCGTTTGAAGCACAAAGGCGAGGCTTTCAAAAACATATCACTAATTTGATCAGTCAAAAGGCCAGCTTTTTCAAAACTTTATAAAATCCGATATCACATCCTGAGTATCAGAAGGTCAATCTGGCTTTAGATTTTTATTTGAGAAAATTCCTAGCCAACAGAGAGAGGCGACTACTCTCTTCAAGAAATAGGAATGCAATTTTTTCCATGGTTAGGAAAAAATCAAGGGCATTGGCAAACTTCCTGTGCTTCCGGTTGATTCTTGCAACCTATTCTCAAGCGACATTCAAAAGGCAGTAGCATTAGCAAGTTATTTACTTCCGTCTTCGCCTCCGATTGTAGCATTGGTGTTTTTACTCCTGTAAATCAATGTTCAGCGAACTCCCTTTCAGAAAGTTGTGTAAAACCGTCTGAGGTGTTGGGAGCATTGAAAACACTCAACACCTCAAATGCGTTTTTGTGCGATGGTAGGGTTCCCAAATTGTCTACAAAAATGTGCCCTTGCCTTATATAGGCCATTCTCTATTATTCTTAACAGTTCTTTATTGTTTTGCGAAGTTCCCACTACATGGAAAAATTCAACAGTTTCTGCAGAACCGAAAGCCCCGAATGCAGTTTTATTGTCATTCGTCTGGTCAGTATCAATCCTACTCCAGCTAACATTTTGGAAAAGTTTGATCGTGATAAAATTGCTGATTGGCTTGATGAGCTGAACCTTGTTTCACTTGCACTTAAACAGCATGGGTTCACGAGCGGTGCCTCAACTTTGCCCATTTTGCTGATTGCATGTTTGACTGGAATCGCGCAATGAGAGAATATCGATTGATTAAATTACTTCGAACTGATTAAAGCCTTCGACAGGGTCAGTTACACAGTGCATATGATTTGGTCCAATGCCGAAAAGAACGCTTTGGAGCGTTCCAAAGCGGCGTTTTTAAAATTAAGCACTGATAAAAAGAAACATATATTTAAACTCAGCAGCTCGAGCCCTATCTTTTGACATATGAATCTACAGAGTTGAACAATGCATATAGGCCGCACATAATCAATCGAGTGGGCGCGACAGCCTGTAGAGTGAGGGAGTGGGGACTTTTATCGAAAATTCCCAGTCGCCTTCTCAGGAATTGCTCTAACCAGGATACTATCTCAACGGTAGGTCGGAACGGCGAAAGTGTTGTGTATGGGCAGAACCGCTCTTCCTGGGAAGTAACAAACTGCAGGTACCTCGACCCCAATACAACTTTGCGCAGAGTTAGGGGCGACGGAAGTCGCGGGTTGGCGCCCCGTTGATTCACGTGCTCCACAGCTGACGGGCGCGCGCGGGATGAGGGCTCGTATCGCGGCTAAGCGAAGTGGTCAGGTGGCATAGTAGGGAAGAGCGCGGGCTCGTAAACGCGGGGTCGGGCGTTTGGATCCCGCAGACTGCGTTCTCTTTGCACTTTTGCAAAATCCATGTTTATCATATAGGTAATCCACCTAGGAGTATTATAGTGTGTTATACAGCATGTTTACATATAACATATGCTTCAAACTACAGATTAGCTGAAATGTTCACTTCTGTGTGTCACTTATTTTAAGCCGATTTTGGGTGAAGCTATAGTTATGTAACGATAGATATTTTGTGGCACTAGTAAAAAGTTCCGACTCCACCGACAAGACTTCGGTCAAAAAAATTTTTTTGCTGAAACTTTGTCTAGGGGGGTTATTTGGTGTGCTGATCACGAATCTGACATCCGTTTTTCACGATTCGGCTGAATAATATAGATACAGGAAGGCACAGGATTACATTTTTAAAGTTTCCGCCGATGACTGCAGGTAGAGACGGAATCGTGAAAAACGGATGTCAGATTCGTGATCAGCACCCCAAATAACCCCCCTAGACGAAGTTTCAGCGAAATCGGTGACCTTGCCTGGACCACCCTTGTTAACGGTATGGGTGGTCTCCGACCGAATCGTGAAAAACGGATGTCAGATTCGTGATCAGCACCCCAAATAACCCCCCCCCCCAGACGAAGTTTCAGCGAAATCGGTGACTCTGCCTGGACCACCCTTGTTAAAGGTATGGGTGGTCTCCGACCGCATCGTGAAAAACGGATGTCAGATTCGTGATCAGCACCCCAAATAACCCCCTAGACGAAGTTTCAGCGAAAAATTTTTTTGACCGAAGTCTTGTCGGTGGAGTCGGAACTTTTTACTAGTGCCACAAAATATCTAACGTTACATAACTATAGCTTCACACAAAATAGGCTTAAAATAAGTGACACACAGAAGTGAACATTTTAGCTAATCTGTAGTTTGAAGCATATGTTATGTGTAAACATGCTCTATAACACACTATAATACCCCTAGGTGGATTACCTATATGATAAACATGGATTTTGCAAAAGTGCAAAAAGAACGCAGTCTGCGGGATCCAAACCCCCGACCCCGCGTTTACGAGCCCGCGCTCTTCCCTACTATGCCACCTGACCACTTCGCTTAGCCGCGATACGAGCCCTCATCCCGCGCGCGCCCGTCAGCTGTGGAGCAGGTGAATCGACGGGGCGCCAACCCGCGACTTCCGTCGCCCCTAACTCTGCGCAGAGTTGTATTGGGGTCGAGATACCTGCAGTTTGTTACTACCCAGAGAGAGGCGGTTCTGCCCATATACAACACTTGCGCCGTTCCGACCTACCGTTGAGATAGTATCCTGGTAAGACTGCCCAGCTTGCCTTTGGAGTACGCCGTGAATAATGCTTACAGAATCGAACCTATCAATCGAGTGGAAGCGAGAGCTTAGTAGAGTGAGGTTAGCTCGAAAAAACAGTCTATGTACATGTACGAAGAGGATAGCAAACCAATTAGCTTCTGCCTGTCCAGCAAACAATGAGTTTTGCAATTACATCGACTATGGCGCATGTTGGAGGGGTGATGTTAAACTGGACGCACAGGCGTGTTCGGAGCGCAATAACTCTGTAGACATCGAATCATTCCGGCTGCGGCTTGTGGATTTTGTAGATAGTAGAGAGCACTAGTTTGCAAAAGTGCAGTGTTGTGGCCTCTTAACAGGCGAATAAAATAAATAAAAATAAAATTACAGCGGTGCGATTATGCAGGTTAGGCTTCTGTGACACGATTTTTTCTGACTTCAGTGGACCCCTACAGGAAGACGCGATAAACTGGCGGCATACAAATGCAGAGACAAGCGGACCACTTAAGGTCTTTACGAGGAAGTGCTCACAGCTTTCCAGCTACCTAAAGTGCTTTGGCCCCAGATGCCCTTTTAGAGCGGTGGAGGGCAGCGGCGAAGATTCTCGCGCTCTTACTCGCTCATATTTGAGTTTTCGAGACATGCAATGACACCACTCTGTTCAGCTCAAAGAGCTCTATCGAGCGGTGTCAATATCGACCAATTTCAGAAGAATCGGTTTTTTGACAATTTCCCATCGAGAGCTAGGCCGCTCGAGGGCGCGGCAGACGGACGATGGCGTCATTGAAAATCGATATTTTCGAAGCTGGCCAAATTTTCTTGTCCAAAATCATCCAAGGGTTTTTGAGGCGCTGATTACGAATCCGACATCCGTTCTTGGAAATTCCGCCGATTCCGGTAGGCTACTTCCCGTTTGAGGGCGGCCTGGTTAGGATCACCGATCACCCTCAGTTATCGTTGTGGGTGGTCTATTGCCGCAATCGTCCAAATGAACTTCGGCATCGTGTTTGGCAACCGGAATAACTCCTGCCCTTAGACAACTTACTTTGATACTTTGATACTTTGATGGCCCTTTTGTCGGCTGGAGGTCTTCTCAGCGGGGACCACAACTCTTCCAGACCGCTCGATCTCTGGCTGCTTGCATCCAATGAGGCAGACTCCGCTCTCTGAAAGATCTTGAGAATGAGTCTGCCCATCGCGTTGGCGGTCGTCCCCGTGGCCTTTTATGGTTTCTCGGAAGCCATTCCGTGACATCAATCGTCCTTTCGTCGAAGCAGGTGTCCAGCTAAGCGATATTTGGACTTCTTCATGTACTGGAGCGGGTCTGCTAATTGCAACATCCCCTTTAGCTCCGAGCTTCGAAGGCCTTCTTGCCGTTGCTGACGAAGGCTTGTCCTCAGAAGACATCTCTCCAGTGCACGATGCGTCGTTTGCATTGATCTGGCGATTGTCTTGTTGTCAGCCCAAGTTTCCGTCGCGTAACACATCGCAGGCAGTACAGAGGCGTTGAATATCGAGGCCCTGAGGCAGGCATCCTTTACCTGATCGGTGACTTCGCGCATCGAACTGAAGGCTGCCCATGCTGCGCGTCTCCTGCGGGCGATTTCAGGAGCGAGGTCGTTATCCATGTTCAGCTCTCTTCCCAGATAGACGTAGGAGTCGACCTGTCGACCTGTAGAGCGACTCCATTTAACCTTACGAGTCCCGTGTCACACCACTGGTTGACTATAAATCGCGTTTTGGACATACTCATGTCCAATGCAATCTTCTTACCTGCCGCATTGAGCTCGTTCAGCATTAGCTCGACCTCTGCTGTGCTGGTAGAGATTAGAACAATACTGTCGGCAAAGCGAAAATTGCTGATCCGTTTGCCGTCGAAAAGGTAGCCTTTGTCGTCTCAATTCAAGTCATTCAGCATCTTTGGAGTGCCGCTGGGAATAGCTTGCAAGAAATCGTGTCTCCCTGCCGTACTCCTTTCCCGATAGGAATCTTAAGCTTTCGATCGAACAACTGTATGGTGGTCGATGTGTTCGAGAAGCATTCGTCGAAAAGTCGGATGTAGGGCGATGGTACACCAGCATGCACAAGAGCGTTCAGAATGGCGTTGATTTCCACAGAGTCGAACGCTTTCCGATAATCCACGAAGACAAGGACAAGTGGGAGGTGGTATTCGCGGCTCCTTTCGATGAGTTGTGAGACAGTCTGAATATGGCCCATGCAGGAGAAATCCTTGCGAAACCTGCTTGCTCCACTGGCTGATACTCATCCAAGCAACACTCCATACGATTGAGCAGTGTCTTGGTGAAGATCTTGTACACAACCAAGAGAAGACTGATGGGTCGATAGTTGCTGATATCCTCCTGCCAACCTTTTTTGAAGATTAGAACTGTTTTTGACTCCTTCCATGAGTCCGGAATCTTACCAAATCGAAGGTAGTGGTTGAAGTGCTTGGCAAGAAGTGAGCAGAGGGCACTGCCACCCCCACGAAGGAGGTCAGCAGAAATGCCGCCCGGTCCGGGAGCAGTGCCTGGCTTCATCCTTCTGATGGCATGAGCAACTTCTGATTCCAGAATGGGAGGTACTTCCTCAGCTGGTGGCATCAAGCATTTAGGGGACAGTGCTGGAAGAACGAAACAGATCTGGTAGAATTCTTGAACGATGGTCTCCATCGCTCTTCGAGACGTTTGCATTGTTCCATCCTTATCCACAAGGGCTGACATTATTGCCTTCTGGTCGCATGGACCTCGTTTGCAGCGCTTTATGCTTGAACCTTTCCCAGCGGCTTCTAACAGCTTCAATCTTCTGTGGGCTTGAATGGACTCCTTCACTGCAATTCGAGATGGTGACTTTTTCCAGATGGGAGGTATTAGGATCCAGTTTAACAGCTCTTCTTTGCTCCAAGAGTTTAATCGCATGTGCGTTGAGTCTTGAAGCAGACGGTGATGTGGCTTCGCGAGAGCTGCTAGCACATTTCAACAGTCCTTTGGAGAGAAGGTCTAGTATTCCGATGGATCTTCAAGAAGATTCCAATCATACGACTTTATTGCACATTCCAACTCCTCAGACTTGAATGTGGGAATCCTCACCGGTGCCGGTTTATGAGTGTCACGCTTGAACATCCTCTTTTTGAGAGTCAGCTCCGCACGGACAAGACGGTGATCCGAGCCGGTGTCGTATGAAGCCAACACGGAGACGTCGAACAGACTCCAACGTCTGTTTGTAAGAACATGGTCGATCTCCGAACGTGTTTCTCCATTTGGGTTTTCCCAGGTCCATCGTCGGTTTGAAGGCTGCTTGAACATAGAATTTCCATGGTAGAGACGGCACGCGGATAGGAAGTGTATCAGGCGCTCTCCGTTTTCGTTCCTTGAGGAAATTTCATGTGGTCCTAGCCTCCATTCGTCGTGATCATTCGTACCGACGATAGCGTTAAAGTCACCAACGACAACTTTGTAGTAGCTATTCTCGTCGTTGACAGTTCTTTCGAACAGCTTGTAGAATTCCTCCTTTTCTTCGTCTGTGGCCGCAGATGTTGGAGCATATCCATTTATGATGGGGATGGTTCCTTGATCTTTGGTTTCCAGATGAAGAACAGCTACTCCCAGACTGATGATCTTGTAAGAGTCTACTAGGTGGTGCGCTGTGGAACTGACGAGAAATCCAACTTCGCCAATATTCTTTCTGTCCACCTTTGCTCCGATAATGAGAAGCTCGTTGTGGTCGTCCTTCTTATGGTTTCAGTTCTGCTTTTCGTTTCCTGCAGGGCGACAACGTCGTATTTGATGTTGCGGCTTCTGTAAAGCAGTGTCCGAAGATCCTGCTCAGATGCGATCGAACGACAGTTTTAAGTGCAGACGAATACGCAGTTTCCGTGTCGTGATGGGAGGGAGTTTCCGGTAGTCCGATTCCAATGACGTCCTGATAGTTTGGCTGCGAGATTAGATGGCCCCTCGCCGGAGGTGGATGCAACCGACGTCGTAGAAGTCCACCTCCGGCGCGCGAAGGACTGCCTCGCGGGTTTAGTTGTTTGAGCCATGGCGGTGGTCTGGTTACTCACATGTTCCTGGCCAGGGATACATGAGAGCCGCCCATACACGACAAAGCACCTTATGCTGCGTGAACATTTGTGCCGTTAGCCATCACTAAGTGATGTTCACCACTTCACCGCGATGAGGTGGCACATGAAGGGGGGATACCACATGACACATGAAGGGGAACCTTAGACAAAGTTTAAGCAAAATCGGTGATCCTGACTCGACCACCCCCAGTTATCGAGAAGAAAACCCAGAACCTATCGAAATCGGCGGGATTTTCGAAAACAGACGGCTTAATCGTAATCAGCGCACCAAATAACCCCTAGATTATTTTGGACAAGGAAATTTGGCCAATTTCGAAAATATCGATTTTCTATGACATCATAGTCCGGGCAGACTCGACAAAGAGCGCCCTCGTCCTCGAGGGAAACTGTCAAATAATCGACATTCCCAGAATTGGTCGAGATTGATACCGTTCGATAGAGCTTTTCGAGCTGAACAGACGTTGCCATGTAGTATGTCAAAAACTCAAATGTGGGCGAGTAAGGAAAAAAGAAACTTCACCGCTGCCCTCCTCAGCTCTAAAGTGGCAACTGGGACTATGGCAGGTTAGGCACCTGGAGAGCTATGGGACTACATCGTAAAGTACCTCAACTGATTTGCTAGCCTACGCATTCGTAGGCCGTTAGCTGATCGCGTGTTGCTACAGTGGTCGACTGGAAGCGGAAAAATCGTGTCACACAAGGTTTACCTGCATTTTCGAATCGCTGGAGCTTTGTTCAGTCATAAGCTAGGTCGCTGTGCTTTAGCGCACCCATTGAACTTTCTACTGCTTACAAAATCCACAAGTTGCAGCTGGAAAGATTCAAGCTTGACAGAATTACTGCGCTCAGAACACGCCCGCGATGCAATTTTCCAGCTGTCGCGCCCCGTCGATTCATAAGTTCGATCCTATATACGTTGTGCACAGCGCACTCCAAAGTTTTGCAGGACAGAGTACAGCAATTCCTGAGTAGGGCGGTTGGGAAATTCATAAACAATACTTCTAAAACGCTCACTCTACGAGCTGTCGCTCCGCCCACTCGATTGATAGGTTCGATCCCACATATATTGTGCCCAGCGCACTCCAAAGTCTAGCCGGGACGAAGTACAGCATTTCCTGGCTAGGACGGCCGAGAATTTCTCATAAAACTCCTAAATGCTTACTCTACAAGTTGTCCCCCCCCCCTTGATTGATTGCAAGGGAGCACGACGGCGATCCGTCTAGGACCAACGCTAAACACGCGCGGCGCGAAAAAGTATGCCATGCCCGCGACGGGCGCGAGAAGCCACACATACCGACCCCCACTGTTGCGGCGGCAGAACAGAAGAGAACAGAACATTTATTGAGCCAAAAGTGGTGCAAAACAAGTTGAACACAAAAAGCACTGCAAAAGTTGGCTCTTCAAGCACCAGCAAAAGTGAAGAGCAGTTATCGTACCAAAAGAGATACAAAATTATTTTATCACAAAATATTGCTGCAAAAGATTTCTTTTGAAGATTTGCAGGAAAGGATTTCTTCCATACTACGGCAAAAAGTGTTTTGTTTTTCAAAGAAACTAGCAGTTGACTCACTGAAAAAAGGTACTTTATCAAAATATAGCTGATTCTTTTGTAAATTAACTTGCAGTTAATTTTTTATGTCCTGCATGTTTAAGGAAGTTTTTGACCTGTTGTTGAAGATTTTCTCAGAATGTCAATCGAAAATCGCTTGCATTAAATCGTTATCTGGAATTTAGAGAAAAGAAATGTGGAAAAAACCGTTTTGTTTGAGATGCGCTTCAAGTTTATGGTTAAAATTAGCTGGGGTTGACGAAGGAACTATTGTATTAGGCAAGCTATTCCACGTTTTTGTGGCTCTTACTAGAAAAGAGCTAAGGAACTGTTGGGAGCGTAAAAAAGGAGCGAACTCTTCCTATGAATATGCGAAATGGATGACCTCTTGTTCTTTCAGCAATATCTAAGAAATCGAATATTTCTTTTTTATCAATATCAAAACAGCTAAAGAGAATCTTGAACACGAGATTTTGATCATACAAAATTCTTCTCATTTTAAGTGAGTTTTCACCAAGCTTTGCAAGTCGTTCTTTGTAGCTGGCATGATACAAACCATTTCTTGAGAAAATTGCGTTGGTGAATTTTTTCTGCACTTTTTTGATTTTTTCATTGTAAGCAATCTTAGTAGGCGACCATAGTGGTGTACAATATTCTAAAAGTGGTCTTACATACGTGGCAAAAAGCTTGAAAAGTGTAGACATACTGTGAGTTGGAAAAGCACGTAAAATGAAGTTGGATCTTCTAATGCCGTAGTTATTGTTTCATCAATATAGTCTTCAAAACAAAGTGAATCGGAGTATTTGATGCCTAGGTCTCGCACAAATTTTGTGTTCCTTAAAAGTTTATTTCTTAAGAAAAACAAAAAATCTCTAGGATGAGAGTTGCCGATGCACATGACCAAAGTTTTTTCGTGTGAGATGTCGAGCATCCACTTCATAGACCATGCGTGAACAGCACCTAAACTTTGTTGAAGTGCATTAGGATTATTAATGGAATAGATTTTGGAATCGTCAGCATATATGGAACACGATACACCGAGAGGAAGGCAATTAGGTAAATCATTGATGTAGAGCAGAAACATTAAAGGTCCCAAGCATGTTCCTTGAGGAACCCCGCTCAAAGTCTCATAGGTGTTCGAAACAGCATCGTTAACCATAACCATTTGAGTTCTCCCAGTAAGAAATGATTGCAAAAACCTTAAAAGGCACCCTTCAATGCCGTAGGCTTGGAGTTTTGAAAGCAGAAGACTAAGGTTGATAGAGTCAAGTCTTTTGCGTAATCAAATAACATGCAGTAATATAGCCTCTGGTATCTATTATCCTTTGCCAAGCAGGAATAGTTGAAATAAGCGCTGTAATAGTAGATTTCTTTTGAATAAAAGCATGTTGAAAATTCGTGATGAGATTGTTTGTTTTCATGTAATTGTAAATCTGTTCGCGTGCAATTCTTTCGAGAACTTTACTAGTCGAAGAGGTCAAACAAATGGGTCTGTAGTTTTTGAAGTCAGTTTTGTCATCTTTTTTGAATATAGGTTTAACGATACTTTTTCTTCACAATGAAGGAACTTCACCATGGAGTAGAAACCAATTAAATAAAAGCGATAGTACAGGAGTTAATCCAATAGCGGCCTTTTTAAGAAAGATATATGGAATATCATCAGGTGAGGTGGCAGCGGCGAAGTTTCCTTTTACTCTTTGACCGCGTGCGGCGGAATGGCCACGAACTGAGCGCCGCGATGGCGACGGAGGTGCCCCCTGCCTTGGACCCCGTTTATGCTTTGACGCTGAGCGACGCGAAGCCACATATCGTGACAGCATTGACGCGATCGATCAATTTGGCCATTATACATGCCGTCCCGTCGCTCGTCGTCGGAAGTATTAGGGTGTCCCATAAGTCCCCGCCGTTTTTTTCAACGATTCACTGCAGATTTCGCCGGTGGTCACTTGCATAGCGCTGCATAGCCTTCGAAAGAAAATGATTTGCTCTATCAGAACATGTATTGCATTTCTTTTTTCACCATGAATTTTGTCAATTTTTAGTTCGTTGAAGTGAAAAGTGAAAAAGTGAAAAAGTAGCCATTTGCGCACTTGTTCTCTCGCTTAGGTTTATAATTTTTTCCGCAGTTTTTTACTGCACCTAGAAGAGAATGCTCTGTACTACAAGAAGAATATGTGTTAGTGCTATTTGCTCATTTGTCCTTTATTGATTTTTAGGCCATCAAATTGGGAATTCCGACTTTCCCGTCCGAATTTTTACCAAAACTCCGATTCTGTGGTTGAACTTTTTTGCTTGGTGTTATATGTCGTTTGGAAGAGGATGTCTTGCTCAGTAAGAATTTGTATCGCGTTTATTGGCTCACGCTTTTCTGTCGAATATCAACAAGTGAAGAAGGAGAAGGAGTTGTTAGTGAAGACGATTTTTCTCTTTTTGGCATTTTGTTGATATTCAATAGAAATCAATCAAAGCGACACATGTTCTTATAAAGCAAGACATTCTCTTTCAAATTACATTTAACAACAACCAAAAAGTTTAACCACAGAGCAGGAGCTGTCGGCAAAAATAACCATCCTCCTTCGGACGTCCCAGCTTGATTACCCAAAAATCAATAAATGACAAGCGAGCACTAACACATATTCTTGTAGTACAGAACATTGTCTTCCAAATGCTGTAAAAACAATCGCGTAAATGGCTACTTTTTCACTTTTTCACTTTTCACTTCAAGGACCTAAAAATTGACAAAATTCATGATGAAAAAAGAAATGCAATACATGTTCTGATAATGCAAAGCATTCTCTTTCGAAAGCTGTGCAGCGCTATGCAAGAGACCGCCGGCGAAATCTGCAGTGAATCGTTGAAAAAAACGACGAAGACTTATGGGACAACCTAATATAAACGGGGCCTTAAGGCCCTCCCAGACTTCTGCGGCGTTGCCGCTGCCCTATCCTTCATCATAGGGCAGGGACGCAGAGCTCGCCGCCGGCGGCGTCCCTGCCCTATCCTTAACCATAGCGGCGAGCGGCGTCGCCGCAGAACTCGGTGGGAGCCTTTACGGGACCACGTGACAGTCCACCTCGACCAAATCAATACGCTTGAGTGGGCCGTCATCATTCCTTCGAACTTGTCCTCCGCGTTTTTCTGTTTCTAAACCCTTTTCTTCAAATCTTTTCTGGTTGTCTGCCGAGAAGCATAATAAACTAGGTGGAAATCAACAAAGAGCATAAAACATTGAAGAAACTCGAAAACTGGCAGAATGGAAGGAGATGCATTCATAAGTGAACACAGTCGAAGTATACTTGCCAACACGTAGTAACCAAAGGAGATGAGTTCCGTATAGCCCAGCCTGGTGCAAGAAATATAATATATCACAGTCACATTTGAGTAACTTTGCATTGAACAAATTACAAATTTGTCTGCTCATTGTTCTTTGCATGGGTCTTGCAAAGGGCATCAATCGTTAAATGTCTCACTATAAGGGCAACATAGTTTCGAACATCTACAACTTACTCCATCACAGTGCACTAGTTGGACAGAATCCTAGCTCGGCGGTCGGAATAGATGCAATTATCATTGTTAGCAAATGTGAGAGATTACCCACCGTTTTCTTTCATTCCGATGAAATCACTGTCTGCCAAAGGCATTCTCTTCCTGGCACTTAATAGGTTAACGATGAAAGCGATTTTCGCGTGTCTGGCCTGTGGTGCGAAGCGCGCTGCACAAATTTGGCATGAGTTCGTCTTCGTTTATGGAATAATTTGGGATGCGAAACACGATGCTAATGTTCGTCTCAGCAGTCACGGTCGGTTACCCCCCCAACGTCGTGAGCTATGGTGGTCGTACTAGGACTACTAATTTTGTGTTGAGAGGTTACTTGAGGCGCTGATCGCGGATCTCACCCTCGCTTTTCATAATTCGGTCAACTACATTAGGATGCGATAAGTAGCCTTACGTAGACGGGAAGAATGGACCCGATGTAGCCAAATCTCCGTCTAGGAGGTTATTTTGGCGTTCGGGACGAATCAGACGCCCGTTTTTGAAATTTCAGCCAACTAGGTTTGTTGTGATAAGTATGAGTAACGCTCTCCAGCGCATACCTATAGTCACAGGTCTAGACGGCCCAGAGAGAGCCGTTCTGGCTTGTGGAAGGACGAAGCTCTAAATTGAATGAGAAAAAGTAAGGAGAATTCAAAAGAGAAAAAGGAAACGAAGGAAGCTGTTAAGGAGGAAAACAATGATCAGAGATTATTACGAAAGTGAAATTGAACGCATTTCTAAAAAGCAGAGGTAAGATTTGTTTCCAGCTTCTCAAACAACTCCTACACAGAATTTGGGGTAAAGTCGGTGGTTCTGACATGACTACTGATTAAGAAGAAAACCGACCGTAATCGTCCAAAAGGACAAGGACATCGTGTTCAGCATCCTGAATAGCCTCTCTGGACCAAGTTTGGATGAACCTGATATCATTCTTGTTAAAATAATGCACGACATTCTCGTCAACGTGTTGAGGCCTCAAGATTTTTCGCAGACTGCGAATGCTTAATGGGCAAAATGCAAGTTTTTTGTCCAAGCTGTGTTGATTGTGTCTGGAGATCACAATTGGAAAATGCAGTGCCGTTGGCGTAATAATAAATGCGCTTGCGCGATTAAATATGTCGATAGCGTTAATAAGATGTCTACGCAATCACCATCAACTATTTGCTCCTTGATTTCCCCACAGTTGCTGCTGTGGTCGTTCAGCTTTTTGCTGTTGATAGAATTGTCTACTAAAGGTTATTACTGTATCATCCTTGTTCACCAACGTTACACCGACATTTACACTACGATTTCAATGGAAGCAATATTCTTATGGCTACTTCGTTCACCAACTGAGGTGGGTCAAGCATAAAAGAAAAGCTCATGTGGTCGAGCGACGATCTACGGAGTACTGTGGGAAAACTCCTCCACTCCTTGACGGACAACTCGTCGCTACCCTTGGCTATCTAGTCGCGGATGGAAAAGGTGGAAGGACGTCATCAAAAGACATCTACTGAAGTCGGCGCAACGCGAGACGACGCCCTTGATAAGATGAGGTGGCGACGGGTCAGAATCAAGAAATCAAGGACAGCGGACCCTGCGACTAAACGTTCAGGAGAAGAAGAAGATGGAGGCTAGGAATTTGACGCTCCCACCTGAAATCCTTCATTATACGCAGGGTGTCGCACGTGTAAATTGGTTTCTCGTAGGATAGATTGTGAGGAAATGTGTCCAGCGATGCTCCCCGAGCACTGATGACGCCACAGGGAACGGATTGTCCAGCGGTAGTCGAGAAATGCCTCCGATATGTCGTCCGGACACGTGAGGCACGATCGCTGCTCTTGCGCAAGAGCTTAGATTTCTGCCGACAATCTGGCGTCGTCCGTCGGTTCGACCCCCGCAATTTTTCGCAGAAAAAGAAGGTGGATCGTCCAGCGGTTATCCGCCCAGCTCTCAATTTCTTGCGTCCGGTAACTGACAATCACGTCTGCCGACGGCATTTGGAGGAAAGATGTCAACGAGATACGCCAAGCTGTAAGGTTAGAGGGGTCATGGCAATGCCTGGACGACGAAAGGTCGAAAAACAGGCATAGTTTTGGACAGGCAAGATTAAAGCAAAGAAGCAGCCGAAAACAGGTGGAAGTACCAAGAAGCGAAGAAAGCTGCAAAAAAGGCCGCGGCTTCTGCAAAAGCCACTCATATGGAGATGCCATCGAGAAACTCAAGTCAGGCGATAGTGAGCGGTCTTTGTACCGATTTGCTAAGAGTCTCATTAAAATACCATAGAAAAGTTTTCGCCATCAATGATGAGAACGGCCGCCTTCTTAAGAACCTGGAGGAAGGCATTGAATCGATGGCGCAACTACTTCGAGGAAATCTCGACGGCAGAATTTCGCAATCTAGCCATCCCTTCAGCGGCTCCAACCCACGATCCTGTTGAGAAGATCGTAGACGAGGAGACAGAAGCGGCTGTAAAGAAAATGAGGCCAGGCAAAGCCTCATTCTGTTGTGGAAGTCAAAGTTTTGTTACCTGGCTGAGTGGTTGAAGTTCTTTAATCAGTTCGTAGCGGAGAAGAAAGTACCTGAGTATTGGCTCCAAAGATCGGCGGCTCCTATTTGGAATATTAAAGGTAGTCCTGTAGACTGCTCCAATTATCGTCCGATTCGCTTGTTTTTGCATAGCGTGAGGTCTTTGACCGAATTGTCGATGGACGAATTCGTGACATCGTCCAGCTTTCCAGCAATCAATGCGTGGAGGCAGCACTGATGCCACACACACCGCCCGCCTTCTCATAGGGAAGCATTGCAAGAAACGGAAGCCAGTACATATCTTCCTTTAAAGAATGCTTTTTACCGCATGCCGCGTGAAGCGAGAGATTACTCCATGCCACATCATGGAGGTTCAAGCCGCCGCTGCGACCTCAATGGAGCTCTTCATCTCTGTCGGGGTACACCAGGGTTCCGCACTTTCCCCACTCCTATTTATTGTCGTGATGGACGCCATTACACGAGATCTTAAGAAGCCGGTCTCCTGTACATTGCTTTACGCTGACGGCGTAATGTTCGTTTGCGAAGAAAAAAATGAACGCGAGCGAAAGGTGCAAGCCTAGCGTGATCGCTTGGAACGGTTTGGACTCAAATTGAACGTGAAGAAGACCGAATGTCTAACGACGGACGTTACTGAGTCCAGCTCCATCAAGGTTAACGGCATCGAGCTCCCATTCACCTAGGTTTTTATTGGTCCTTTTGACGCATTAGAAGTTTGCGCTTTCGAGCAATTGGTGCCTGGACCCACCAGGGAGTCATTCTTTCTAAGACCTCGTTTTTCGCAACAAGTAAAGGCCGCCACAGACTTCTGCGGCGCCGCTCGGCGGCGCCGCTGCCCTATGCTTAACCATAGGGCAGAGACGCAGAGCTCGCCTCCAGCGGCGCCGCCAGCGGCACCGGCGGCACCGGCGGCACCGGCAGCGCCGCCCAGCGGCACCGGCGGCGTCGCTGGCGGAAATGACTTGAACCGTTCCACCCGGCGGCGCCGCTCCAGCGTCTGTCTGTCTGCGCTCTGCGCTCTGCCCTTTCGCGGCGGGATCCAGAGCGGAGACGGTCGATGCGGGCGCGCGATCGTCATCGGGGCGCGTTATTGTTAAGCACCAGTCGGTCCCCACTAGAAGCAGTACAGTACCTCGCCGTCACCGCTCCCACTGATGATGAGTCAAGCCGCTGAGCGGCGCCGCTCGGCGGCTTGACTCGGCGGCGCCGCTCAGCGATGTCGCTTGGCGGCGCCGCAGAAGTCTGTGGGGGCCCTAAGGTCTTGCCGAACGTGTAAGAATTAGTGCATCGATTGGAAATAGGTACAGTAGCACGCATGTCCTTTGTTCAATTGCCGAAAAGCCGCTTTTGAGCGTTCCAAAGCGGCCTTTTTGAATAATTTCTTTAGAAATCAAGTACTTGTGAAAATAAGAATATATTTGTGCTCAGCAGCTCAAGCTCTATCATTTGACGTATAAATCTCAATAAAGTTGAACAATACATGTAGGCCCGACACAATCAATCGAGTGGGCGAGACAATCTGTAGAACGAGCAACAGATTGTAAAGTGACCATTTGAGGAGATTTATCGGAAATTCCTAGCTCTCTTAATCAGGAATTGTTCTGAGACTGTCCAGCTTGCCTTTGGAGTGCGTCGTGAAAAATGCGTACAGAATCGAATCTATCAATCAAATGGGCGCGGCAGCCTGTAAGGTGACCGTTTGAGGAGTTTTGTCGGAAATTCCAGCCATCCTTCTCAGGAATCGTTCTAAGACTGTCCAGCTTGTCTTTAGGGTGCGCCGTAAACAGTGCATACAGAAGAAGACCTATCAATCGATTGGGGCGACCGCTCGCAAGTGCAAGCGCGGGTGAGTTCGTAGCGCCATATCTATACCAAGTTCGAATCATTCCAACTGCAACTCGAGGATACTGTAGGCAGCACAATTTTCTTGGCGTGATCTAAAGCACAACCGTGTAGCTGATAAATGGACTAAGTTACAGCGCTGCGAAAATGCGGGTGAGGCTTGCGTGACGCATTTTCCCATTTCAGTGGACCACTGCGGGAAGACGCGACGAGCAAACGGCCTCAAAATGCGTGTGCGAGCAGAAAACTGAAGACACTTTACGATAAGTTGCTCGCAGCTACCCAGCTGCCTAAACTGCCTTAGCCCCATCTACTATTTTAGAGCAGCGGAAGGGAGCTGTGAAGTTTCATCGGCCCTTACTCGCCTATATTTGAGTTTTCAACACTCGCAATAACACCGTTATGTTAGCACGAAAAGCTCTATCGAACGATGTAGATCTAGACCAATTTTAGAAAAATCGATTTTTTGACAATTTCCCGTCGAGGACAGGGGCGAGCCTGCGCGGACGATGACGTCATCGAAAATGGATATTTTGGAAATTAGCCAAATTTTCTCGTCCAAAATCATCTAGGAGGTTATTTGGGACTCTGATTACGAATCCAACGTCCGTTTTTTGAAAATTCCGCTAACTTCGGTAGGTTTTAGATTTTCTTCTGGATAACTGAGGGTGGTCGGGTTAGGTAGGATCACAGATTCTGCTCAAACTTCGTTTAGATGCGAGTTCTTATTCGGGGTACCGTAACACGATCCCGAAGCCCGTTTGGACGATTACAGTGGGAGAGACCACCCATTCCGATAACTGAGGGTGATCGGTGATTCTCATATAGCCTCCTAGATGATTTCGAACGAGAAAATTTGGCTAATTTCGAAAATATCGATTTTCGGTGACGTCATCGTCCCCTGTCCTCGACGGGAAATCGTCAAAAAATCGATTTTTCTGAAAATGGTCGAGATTGACATCGCTCGATAGAGCTTTGGTGCTGAAGCTAACGATGTTATTGCGAGTGTCGAAAACTTAAATATGGGCGAGAAAGGGCGCAGGAAACTTCAACCGCTAAGTCCGACGCCCTAAAACGGCAGATGGGGATAAGGCAGTTTAGGCAGCTAAGAAATTCTGAGCACGTCATCGTAAAGTACCTTAAGCGCTCTGTTCGCGTACGCACTTTAAGGCCGTTAGCCCGCCGCGTCTTCTCGCAGTGGTCCACGGAAATCGGAAAAAAATTGTGTCACACAAGCCTCACCTGTATTTTTGCAGCACTGTAACTTAGTCCATTAATCAGTTACACGGTTGTGCTTTAGATAACGCCTAGAAACTTGTGCTGCCTACAATGTCGTTGAGTTGCAGTCGGAAAGATTCGAACTTTATAGAAATATTGCGCTACGAACTCGCCCGCGCGTGCACTTGCGAGCGGTCGCCCCACTCGATTGATAGGTCTTCTTCTGTATGCACTGTTTACGGCGCACTCCAAAGGCAAGCTGAACCGTCTTAGAACAATTTCTGATTAAGACAGCTAGGAATTTTCGATTAATCTCAAACGGTCACTCTACAATCTGTTGCTCGCTCTGCAGGAGTCTCGCCCACTCGATTGATTATGTAGGGCCTATATGCATTGTTCAACACTATTGAGATTTTATATGTCAAAAGATAGAGCTCGAGCTGCTGAGCACAAATATGCTCATTTTCAAAAGTACTTGATTGCTAAAGAAGTTATTAACGAAGGCCGCTTTGGAACGCTCAAAAGCAGCTTTTTCGGCAATTGACCAAAGGACATGCGGGTACTTTACCATAGTACAGTTTTCTTTCAAGTCCAGCTAAAAGCAAATCCTAGCGACAATGGTCTAAAGCGATGGGTAAGAGACATCAAAGCCGCCCACTGTAAAATATTAGGGAAGATTTTGCTAATTGGGTGGGAATTCCAATTCCACTGGTTGTCCCACCATACCTTTAAAAATGTGCAACCAGTGGTATTTTCTTTGGAATCGGGTCAGCTTCGATATTAAGGAAGCTTTTGATAAGGTACCGCATGTAAAGTTAATTGAACTAGCCTTGGTCGGTTTGCACCCAAAAATCGTTCTTTGGATTCAAGACTTTTTAGCTAATAGAACTTTCAGGGTCAATCTCATGGGAGAGCTTTCTCTTCCTAAAAGTGCAACGAGTGGAGTCCCATAAGGGTCGGTGTTATCAACATTCCTCTTTAACATCTGTACTAGAGGCATCCCTACAATGATTGCCGATCTCGGCATTGCCCGTAATGTTTTCGCCGACGATCTCAAACTTTATAGCACCATCAGCTCTTCTCTCTCTTCTACATGCCATGAAACTCCGGCTAGCAATTTCAGATGTCGTCAGTGGTCTCAGATATGGGAGCTTCCGTTGGCAAAAAACAAAATTAGGGTTTGCACATTGGTAAAAACAGTGTGAAAGCTGATTATTTAATTAGCGATCACCAAATTTCGTATGCAAATGAAGTGTGGGACTTGGGTTTTCTTGTAACCGAGAATCTTGATTTTGAGAAATATTGCAAAGAGGTATCGGCGAAAGCCTTGCACAGAGTTTGCAATCTATTCAGAGGTCTCTCCACTTGTGATCTCCAAATTCTCCTTAGGGGCTTACAATGTTTATGTGCGTCCCATTCTGGAATATGGCGCCCCTATTATTTGTCCAGCCAAAATCAAATCCAAAAAACTTTTGGAAAGGGTGCAAAACAGCTATATCAGGAAAATGTTATTACGTTCAGGAGAATTCAATTACAGGACCATTCCTAGTAGCGCAGAAAGAAACTCCTGGCTTGGGATTGATACATTGGACCTCAGAAAGAGAAATTTGAATTGGTCTTGGTTTATAAAAATCTGCGTGGACTAGTACACGCTGATCGGCAGCAATCCTTTCCAGTAAAGCCGTCCATTACCAGAGGGCCTAAACTTGAAGTGCTTCTCCCTAGGGCTATGGCCTCAGTTCGCTTGAACTACTTCATCTGCAGGACGGGGGAGCGAATACGTCAAATTGTGCAAGCGTTTTCAGATACCTTCTGAACTTTCGGCTTTCAAAACAATCATAAATACGTTTTTGGAACAATCTTAGTTTCCCGCATTCTGCTCTGAGGCAGGGCCACTTGATAGCATTATTTCTTCTCTTCTCTTTCGTTCTCCTGTTTGTTGTTCTATTTCAGTTGTCTTTTTTATATTAATCGGATCAGCTTCGCGTAGTCTGGTGATTGTTTCAAACTCCTTTCACAAGGTTGTTGTCTTGGAATCTCGACCGCATGTGGTTCCTTGTCGGTCGCAGTTGCATGTGCATTGTACCACATGTCCCAATAAGGTTAAAGATAAAGATGACACCAGAGTAGCGCACCCGGGTACGAGGCGGGGCAGAAGCTGAAGAAGAAGAAGTCGCATCAACCCGTCAAATCGTCTCCATACTTTCTTATGTTAGCACTTGAGCAACTAAATCAAAGAAAGCCTTCACTAATTATAGGAAATGTTACCATCCGATAAACGTTGAGCGCTCGCTGATTTGGATAAGCGGTTCCTATAGGCCAGCACGAACTATCCGGGAAGATCAATGATCCTAGAGTTTTATATGCGTCTTTTTTGATCATGGCAATGCTACCCCTTCACAGGTGCTTCGTATTAGCATTCTATACAAAGAACTCACAGAGGGAGATAGTGAGGGATTCTGTTAATGCCTACAGATTTGAGCCCTTCTTGTTGCATCTAGTTCTCAAAAAATAAATCTGATACAGGTAGATGTAAAAATAAATTTGTCTCTACGGCTCATGGCTTCCACCGTTAAGAGACTCAATGTACGTTCGCTGTCTGCTAAGGACGTGTCGTAATGGAGCACGAGTTTGGATAGTTGAAGTGGTGGGTTCACGCCATCCATACCGAGGTGAGGTTACTTCCAACTTTCAAATTGTAGCTTTCTACGCTGATAAGTTTGTTAAAGGCACTTCCCAACATCCAAGATTATCGTATCGGCCATGTGTTTAAGAAGAACTGCCGATTGAGGACAACGAAAGCTTAACTTATCCTGAATCTGGTGGAGTCATACCGGCGGATCAGGTCGAGGAAGGTAGGACCCTTTAGCTTATTATTGAACGGTATTTCGTATTTTTGAATTGTGAATTATGAATGGTTGCTCGCAGACGTAGTTTGATTAAAATATATTGCGATGTAGGACCAATACCAAAAGAAAAAGAAAAAAAGGAATTAAAATCAAAGATCTTCCTCTTGGTAAGGCTGTCCCCGCTTCTAGAGTCGAGTAGAGTTCTTCACAACCCTTTACGCTAAACCGGTTTTCATGAATGCCGAGTAGCGCAGTAAGTTCTATCCCACATTCTCATCGACCTCTGAGACCTTGCTAATAATTTTTTATGTACGGTGATAATAGCTATCATTCGCTGAATGATGGAAATTATACCTTGCCCTTCACCCACCTACACATCTATTTCTTTGTCCTTACAACATATGTGCATATTAAAACTGCATGTGAGGCAAATTTTGCACATGTGTGAGGTTTGCCACCACGTTTACACACACACACACACACACACACACACACACACACACACACACACACACACACACACACACACACACACACACACACACACACACACACACACACACACACACACACACACACACACACACACACACACACACACACACACACACACACACACACACACACACACACACACACACACACACACATTCATTTACGTTCTCTGAAATCTTCAGCTAAATCCAAACCACTTCGTCCACTCCTTTCTTTATCACAGGTTGCTGTATTCGGAAATTCGGGCCTGCTTAACGCTATCGCTAACGATATCTGAGCTTTTTCAGTCAGCAGGTTCAAGAGAGGCTGTGAGCAAGGGTAGCTATGTATTCTAGAGGATCTGCCTGCTCGGCTAATATGATGTCTCTTTACTTCGCTCAAGACGTTTGCAACAATGACCTCGAGACGATTATTACTCTACAAGAAGGATCTATAGGACGAGACGAAGAGCACTCCAAGTTCAGCAGTGGTCCAGCAGAACAAGTTGTAAGACAGGTTACATTCTGTAGAATGCTCATCAGGAAAAGGTATAGAAGTCGAGAGGGAATCTGACTGCAGAGGAGTCGCGGAAACAGGGTGGAGACCGTGACTAGGCGTGCACTCGAACCGAATCACCTGCAGGAATCGATGAGTGCAAAAAGCTGGTCGGAAGGGCAGCGTCTGCGTGTTCTGCTGATCTCCAAGTGGGAGACTAACATAACAACCGCTTCGCAATCCAGCAATTCGGTCGATGGACAATCTTTTGACGCTTGGCATACCTAGGCTAGACCCGATCCAAGAGCTTCAGTGGAGCGAGGGGCTGTGCCCTCGATAAAAAATAAAGGATAAAGGTCGGCGTTAGCCCATTCTCCCGCGGGATGCGCCACGCATCCCACTTCCGCGGTGCGTCATGAAGGTAATCTGAATGCGTATTTGGTATATACAATCACCTGCGGTAGCCAGCCGATGGACGATCCAGCTTTTTACGTTGGCATACCTGGGCTAGACCCGATCCAAGAGCTTAGAATCGGATTGCAAGGGACCAGTGCCCTCTCCGACTGCGCTCTACGTACGTGCTCAGCTCTTTGACCCTATGTGTATATTGAGCTTTCGCCACCCAGTACTGTGTTCGTTTCGCAACTCAGTGAGGTCAGTGGGACGTAGGTGAGAACTAATAGAAAGTAGCAAGCGGAAAATATTAGGTCCCACAGCTGTAGAATTCCTGTGCTTTTGAAGCCAAGCATCCTTGGAGGTGCATTTTGACATGGTCCACATTAATAAATCGTCCTCCAACGAAGAAGTGCTGCAGCGAGCTATGAAGGTGCTAGTCATTTGGCGCACAGCCTATGCTGTAAGATGGGTGAGCTAGACGCTCCCAGCTAAGGTCTTCCGTTTTTTGAAGCTCCCGATTCCTGACGTGTGATCTGGCGTTATCTTCCTGATAGATAATTTCGCTCCTGAAAATCTGTCTGAACCGATTCCAGCGGAGTTCCGCCTGCGCGCGGCCGGGTTGAAAAGAGTAGATTAAAGCATTAATGCTGGAACCGTTCTTGACGAGCTTCCAGACGTTAATACCTTCTTGACACCACCAAACGGAGGGAACGTAGCGAACCGGACGCCCCAAAAAATAGAAGACCTTGACTGGGAGCGTCAAACTCATCCACCTTACAGCCCAGACCTTGCGCCGAGTGACTACCACATTCTTAGTTCGGTGCAGTACTTCTTGGTTGGGAGACGATTTAATAATGTGGACCGGGTCAAAATGCGCCTCCAAAGATTCTTGGCCTTAAAGGTACAATAATTCTATGGCCGTGGGATAGACCAGCTACTTGATATATGGGAAGCACTTCTGCGTTCTGAGGGATCTTATTTTAATCAAAGATTGTCATTAGTTATTTGTTAATAAATACCTTTGCTGAAGATTCTTGAGAGTTCACGAAATTAGTTGCCAACCTAATAGTAAGGCCTTACTTGTATTGGTAGGGAATAGTCGGAGAAGGAAAGCTATTACCCTGCTTACTTATCTGTAGAATGGTTTCTAAGGAACAAAAACTGCGCTGTACAAGAATGACAATAATGGACAAACTTGGTAGAGTCGACAAGAAATAACGACCCACTCATGGCTTAATGAAGCCTTGAAATCGTGTGAGCACTTTTGCAGGTCGCGTTGCAGCACCTCTTACGAAGTGGTTCACCTTACTGCTACAAAGACGATATCAGGTCCTCCCTTTTATTATCATGCGCAGGGCAGGCCTTTTTCCTCTAAAAAGAGAAATGAGTGAAGAGTAAGAAGTCGAAAACGCTGAAAAAACCTTATGGCTACACCTCAGCGGTTCAAGGTAAGGCAGTTGGGTGGGAAACCGTGAGATCGTTTCCTTCTTGCTGTTAGAGTCGTCACTCAACCGGAACGTGCATTTTCCCCTAAATAGCGGGCTTTGCTTCAAAAAATGGAATTACGTTACTGCGCCTATCGTACGTAGGTTTCTACTGACTTTCAATCTTCCTATACGAGAACCTGGAGTGCGTGTGCAGAGATGTTTAAAGAAATGAGGAAAGGATAGGTTGAATTGAAGAAAATACAGTAGCTAAGAGAATTAACAGAAGAGCAGGCACCAAAGCACACGACCCCTCACGAACAGTGCAGGTAGGGCTGAACTTCAGCGCAGTGTCCAACCTTCGGAGGTTTGGCCACAACGTGGAGTGGAAATGCTCAGGACTGAGCAGAATAAGATTGCGGTCGTTTTAACTGAGAACCTAGTACACTTTGTTAAGTGCAGCTGCAGTGGTGGTGGTTGTAAGTAGCATCGCACCAATGATATGGTACGCAGCAGTTGTTGATGACTCTATGCAAGTGAAAAATCTATTCGAACTATTAGGTTGGTGCATAAGTTCCCGGACATTTGAGGCATGAAATATTTATTATCACAACATACGAACAACAACATCAAATCATTTGAAGTAACCACCCTTTACATCAATTGTCTTTCGCCAACGTGCTGGTAAGTCATAGATGCCTTTTCTCCAAAACGTGGCCGGTTGTGATTCGAAAAATGTGAGCAGTGCCTCCTTGACATCCTCTCGGTTCCTAAATTGCTGGCCGTCCAAATAGCGTTGAAGGCTTAAAAACAAATGATAATCAGAAGGAGCGAGATCTGGTGAGTAAGGTGGATGTGGATGAACGGTCCATCCGTAGTCCGCCAACTCAGCCGCCGTCGCTCTAGCAATATGCGGTCTAGCGTTGTCGTGTTGAAAATACACCTTCGCTTGCTCTCCTCGTGTGGCTTGAAGGTGGGCCCTCAACTTCCTCAGTTGGTTGACGTAAACCTCTGCCGTCACTGTTATCCCTTCGTCCAGCAGCTCCAAGTATTCTACGCCAAGAACGCTCCACCAAATGCATAGCATCACTTTTTTCACGTGAATGTCGGGTTTCGGAACGTCCTCTGCCTCTCCAGTTGCGTCAACCCACTGTGCACGCCGGTGATAATTAGAGTAGAGTATCCACTTCTCATCCCCGGTGACAAGGTTGTCCAGCCATCCGTGGGTGTGAGGGTAAGGAGAGACAGAGCGACATCGGCTCTGCGATCCATGTCGTGTTGTGTCAAGTCGTGAGGTACCCAGCGACCCAATTTTTGCACCTTGCCAATCGACTTCAATCCTCAAACGACTGTTGAGTGACTAACACCAAGAGTGCTTGATAGTTCGCGAGTGGTTTGGTATGGGTCCGCTTCCACTCTACTTCGGAGGCCATCCAAATCCAGTGTCATCGGGCGCCCTTCTCGTTCATTATCTTCAACGGAGAATTCACCAACTGCAAACTTCGAGAACCACTGGTACACAGCACTTCGAGCAGGAGCACTCTCGCTGTAAACATCCTTCAGGTGACGATACGATTGGTTGGCATTGAGGCCAGATTGATGCGGGAATAACATGACGTGCCGAATTTGCGTCTCAGTTGGGATGAATTGCTTAGCCATAATAGCTGACGTTGACAACGCAGAAGTAAATGTTAGGAACAGTTTTGTAGCCCTTTCCTTTCTCTATCGATCGATCATTTACGCGTTGATACTTGTGAGAAATTTGGCGGGAAAATGCGCTTTCAATTCAGGAGGGATCAAATGTCCGAGAACTTATGCACCAACCTAATATGTAGGTCGCCTAATTTTGTGGGCGAGATGGTGGTTGGAGCGACGGAAAATAGCTTGACCGAGGTGGGACGTGTACCAATGATCTCGACTGAGAATACAGGCTAGAGCTGGTGCCTTCTCCGACTGCGGACACGCAGTCAATTTACAACGGAGGTAGGAAGTGAGGGCAAGATCCACGGTTGTTGGCTCCACAACTGGATTCGAGGAACTGCTACACTCGAACCTTGTTGCAAAAGCCTTGCTTCTCGGCAAACCTTATCCAGTCGAGAGATCCGCATGGCGTCTTGCTCTTCTCTGCCTGATGATCGCCGCAGGTCGGTGATAGGCAAATCGCTGTTGCCCGTAGCACTCGAAAATTGGAAACGATGACGTAGCTCATATGCAGCCCGAAACGTATCGCTGCAAAATTAGGCGTTCAAGGACATCTGTCAATTGCTCAGTCATTGGCTGCTACGTAGCATATCACTGGTACGAGGCCCCTTACACCTTCACTGCAGCTCCACTTGTGAACGTGATGCATAACCACAGCTTGCGCTCTATTCGACCAAGCGTACAAACAGTCTTGGCATAGATTGCCGAAAGAAATAAATTAAAAACCAGGATGAGTGTACCATTATTGTGCAGCCGATTTGCTGTAGAAGCATCTGAAACCCTGCCGAGCAGAAGAAGCTGAGCTTATAGCAATACTCGATCATATGTGATGCAAACAACTTGAATTGAGCCGAAGGCATTGTTCACAAAAGATAGTCTTCCAGGAATGCTGTGCGTCGGTGGATCGGAACAACAACCGAGGCACGGCATTCATGATTTGACAAAGGCCTTCAGTACTAGTCAGCACCACTCATCACGACCATAAGATTCGATAGCAAAGACGCTTCGGATCTGTCCTAATGGCGAGTGGGCACTTCATTCAGTTTTTTTGATAACGAAGGTCGAACTGTGAGTGTACTATTCTATGGAGACTGCAACGGTAGCGACTGTTCTGTGTAGCTTCCTTCCGGCGAGAGGCTACCTTGGCTGTGTTTGTTTCGCTTTTCTAGCAATGCGTCCTCCTACTAGGATAGATCCGACACTTCTTATAGAGCTTCTACGCAAATCATCATACTGGGCAAATAGTGAATAGGGAACACACCCTTTCCTTTCCAAAACCCTAATGAGTCCAGTCAAACCACATTTTTGTGGGAACCCCCTCGCCGCTAAACTTTTAAGAGGTTGTCTCCATAAATTGTAATTGCTAGCTCAATTACAGCGGAGGGACGCATAACTGCTCTGGGCTACACTTGCTGTTCAGCGGATGAGTCACGGGTCGATGCTTCATCCGCTGACATGAAGCTCAAAGGAATCAACTTCGAACGCACAATAGGACGCCAAACGCCAAGTCCTTTCCGACTAGTGAAGCGTCAAATGCTTTTTCTACAGGTTGCGCGGGAAATACGTGCACAACACACCTTCAGCCAAGCCATAGCGAGGAATTCAACCTACAATTCACTCACACCATATCACATACAGGGTGTCTCAAAAAATGTCTACACTGTTTGAAAGGTGATAACTTTGCATACAGTAAGGCTATTGGAGGAGTTAAAAGCTCACATAAAAGCTTGAGAAAATAGAAATTTTCCAATATACGAGCGGTATGGAATACGCCTTGCACTCATCTGTAATCTCGCATTCTACACTCGATTGATTGTGTTTCGCTTGAATGCTTGTTACAATTTCTTCACAAAGTGAGCGTATCGCATGATTTGTGCTTTTTTAAGTTTATACTTAAAAACACACTACGGCTTGCGAAAAATGCAGGGTATCCTAAAAAAATGGAGATACTGTTTGAACGGTTTCAACATTGCTGCTAATTAAGCATTTAAACATGTTTAGGATTTATATGAAAGCGCAGGGTAACGAGATTACTGTTGCGTGCAAACAGTCAAGATAGCGACATGCAGCTGCCCGAAAGCTTGCATTTCAGGCCCGATTGATTGTGCATTGGTTGAATGCTTCTTACTATTTGGCCACATAACCCTGTGCTGTGATTTTTTAACGTTTAGAACTTGATAATCACGAGAAAAACACGTGACATGTGAATTTATTGACTGCACGATTTAGATGTGAGCAGGAGCCCCATTTTACAAGGCGGATTCTGTGGACTGATAAGGCAACATTCAGCCTGAGTGGAAAGGTTAATCGGCATAATCGCAGCTACTGGACGACGGAAAACGTTAAAAGAAGCACAGCACCGGTTAATCTGGCTAAGTAGTAACAAGATTGAAACGAGCATTTAGCCCATCCACAATCAATCGAGTCTGAAATGCAGGGTTTCATGCGGCGCATGGCACAATTTGCAAGTCGCAGTAATTTTGTTACACTCTGCTTTCATATGAGGCTTGAACATTCGCAAAAAATTCACTAGCAACAATATTACAACCGTTCAAATAGTATCTTCATTTTTAAGATACCTTGTATATTTCGCAAGCTATAGGGTGTTTAAGCTGTAAACCTTAAAAGAAGCAGAAATAAATTGAAACGCCCACATTGTGAAGAAATTTTAACATGTACATTTTCAAACGACACACAACCAGTCGAGTGTAAAATGCAAAATGTCAGACGAGTGCTTGGCGTATTCCATGCCGCTCACGTGTCGGAAGATTTCTGTTTTCTAAAACATTAGTTTGTGCCTTAACTTCCTCAGTGACTTTACTGTGAGCAAAGTTATCGCCTTTCAAACAGAGTATACATTATTTTGAGACAGCGGTCAAGTTTTAAGATGTCCTCCTGTGTTTAAGATAGGAACCTCTGGACATGCTGCGATGCAGACTACTACTGGTACGCTCACGTGCACTAGAACGGTTTGGGACGGTATACTTGAAAGGCCCCTAATAAGCGCGTCAAATAAGCATGTTTTAGAACAAGAATTTCTCCGTGAATGAGCCCAGCGAAGTAATTTTATCATTAGTTCAGCCCCACAGCAGGGCTAGCTCCACCCTGCTGGAAAATGGACAGTTTGGAGAAGAGATGACCTATGGTTGGAGTCCTTCGAAGCACTGCCCAAACTCACCTTGTGTTAACTTTAGTCTTCTCTAGATAAAACCCATGTGGTCTCCGTCAAGCCCTTAGGCGTGATTCTGGCAGCACGGTAGGAGCGCTCCCCGATTCTCTCCTATTCACGCATAGGCCTCAGGTGTAGCCTAATCCATTTCTTTCGCCGTAAAGCCTTTCAAGAAAGAAAGAAAAATACCACGCTGAAGCTCCACTGTGTCGCACACCGCCCTTTGTGTTTTCTTCCTTCATAGCCAGAACTATCATTTGGTAACAGTGCTACTTGTTGCTAAAGAGATATGTTGTGGTGCAACGTCTTCAGAAATTTTGGAACACATGGAGATACATAGAGAGGACTGAGCGCTTGTGTGGCGCTGTTTCTAGAGCGCGATGCCGAGTGTTCTTTACTGTCTGGAGAGGGCTGTTACAGTACCAAAGTAGCGATTGACCTCTCACACTGCCACGCTTGCGTCAGTGGCGCAGAGTCTTCGTTCCGATAGTCTTCCAACAATTCCATAGGACCAGCAATTCACCTACAAGTGCGCAATATGTCGCTCAATGCCGTTGCATTTATGCATACCATTTTCGTGTCAAATTGGACAGCTTCGGACACTTATTGGGCACTGTTTCAAGCAATCCTGTC
The DNA here is from genome assembly GCA_947359475.1 of Heligmosomoides polygyrus bakeri. Classification (NCBI taxonomy): domain Eukaryota; kingdom Metazoa; phylum Nematoda; class Chromadorea; order Rhabditida; family Heligmosomidae; genus Heligmosomoides; species Heligmosomoides polygyrus. Next base: position 68,413,168 of record OX375867.1, read on the forward strand.
CTTTTGAAATCAGTCTGAACATCTTCCGAATCAAAACCGTATAAACGTCTGCCGGATCAAACTGGCGACTCCACGCAACGTTTGGAATAATTTTTCGTTCGAAGAAAACTTAGTTGTCTTTTCCCGATTTTTTTAACCAATAAGTGAAAAGATTGTTTGATATTTTATAAAATCTCTATTTTTCAAAAAAATTATGATCAAAAACTCATTCTATGCTGCAAAAAACAGCAGTTTTTCACACATTAAAAGACAAAATCGCACCATGCATTCGTCTGGCTCGGATTTTTATTTTATTGATAGTGTGAGTGCTGCTTAGATAAAAAAAACAAAATAAATAGGTGTGTATTTTTATGCTTGCTTTTGTTGTCCGTCGACCAGTGCATAAATCCACGAATACAGAATTTTTACTATCAATCAAACAAAAATCGCGTCGTTCTGAACGAGTGCACGGTGCGATCTCCTCTCTAAACACGCTAAAAAATGTATGCCTTCCTGCACTTTAAATAAGCTTTAAACCACTAACTTTTCCTACAAATAAAAACTTTGCAAAAAGTACATTCACTTGTTTGGGCAGGTGATTCCGAAGAAAGTTTCTATAAAATTTAGTAAGACTCAGTGAGAATTTAAAAGAAAGACACCAAATTTCGAAGAAGTTCAGTTTCATTTCAAAAGCGCAGAGCAGTGTCCAATCTGCTTGGCAAAAGATTTCGAAATAATACAGTTTGGCGTGAAAATAGTGCAAATCAAGAGGAAAACTGTCCACGTACAGTGACGCCCGCTAGATGCCACAGTTGTTCCTGTTTACAGCGAAGCGTTTCAGCCAACTCGTCTCTTTGAGAGAACTAGTGCGCGTTACGGGGCTCTTATTTCCACCTAAAAAATGCGTGCCAGGGCAGGACAGAGGTGGTGCTTTCTTGCTTGCCCCGATAGCTAGCAGGATCAGAATCCACGGAGCACTACAAATGACGAAGGAGTTCGAATGTTACTCGCGGTGATGTGCGTCTGATAAGCTCCGGGCTACTTTGCACGCGTGACTGTTTACAGCTATGAGATTCTCCTTCGAGATGGTCAAAGAGGAATCTAAAATATCTCTAGATCCGGCTCGTCATACAGGCAACGGAGATGTCGGTCGTCGTGTGCTCCAAGACGAGTTTCGACAAAAACATTGCGTAGACCAGAAACGCATTGAAGTTGCTTCCGCGATGCTGCTTTGAAGAAGAATGCGTTGACTTATCCCACAGAGACATTGAGTAATACTGAACGTTATCCCTCACCCTTACCTAATTAAGCTAGCTGTTTTTCTCAGCCCGTTCACTGGTTCTGATTGACTTTGTACGGCGATCGTTTAAGAGAGGGCTTCAGATGTTTAGTTGCGCGCACGCTTTCAGACCTCTTTTTCAGGTCTTTAAACAAGCGATGAGCGTTGAGCACAAACTAATTGAGGTTCTGGGCTCCGCTCACACGGCCCTACAACCTATAAAAATAGCATTGAAAAAGCTCACCATGAGTTAGGAACCTTTCCTTGTCAGCACCAGGATGGAAAACGAGTGGTTTGCATCGACCAGACCAACGAACTCCTTCCCTTCCCACTCTTGTTCTCCGGTTCAGCTTGCGGGTCCGCTCAGTACCGAACCCCTATTTCTTATACATTATTCTTATGTAGCCAAATCGGCTGCTCTTTCAGGCAACTTGGTTTGATGGATCTCCCACACTTCCCGAAAGAATTTGCTAGAAATTATTGAAAAATGTATCTTCTGAGAGTCAACACACATAGCTTCGTTCATAATTTTTAAGAAAGAAAAACCTTCGAGCCAAATCTCGAAAAAAGTTTGCAGTTGCATCACTTGCTTAAGCTACCACAGTCCGCTCCGACTTAATGAATGCTCAAGCCTTGCCCCGTGCCCCATATTTCGGCCGGAGCTGACAAATGCGAGAACCCTTAACCCCTCCAGATTTCTTTGGATTAGGTTGTTACAGATTTTTCTCATCCTACGTCTGTTACGCAGCCCTACCCAATTTCTCGGTCGGCGATCGTCGAATGGGCGTTTATCGTTCCACATGATAATGCAATGGAAAAATGATACTGGTGGGGGACGTTTTTCATTCCGATGCCTCCTTTGCTTGTGTGACCGCTGCATGATGCGCAACGCTGGAATCAATTCGCTGACTGCGAACCGATCTGTTTAGCACGTTCAGCACAAAAGCCAATGGATGAAACTGCGAACTACGACGAGTGATTGTGAAGTGTGGATAGCTAGACGACAGGTTGTTGCACATGAAATAGCCGATTTTGGCTGAAAAGCTTGAGAGATCATACCTTTGCTTGGAAGCAATTTTATTAATCGAAATATGCATCATTACAATAAGAACACTTTTCCCAACTCGACAATGGCTTAGACATTCCATCTTTGCAAAAATCAGAATTACGAGAATTAATAAAACATAAGAAGTCATTTTCGACTTCATCTTGCTTGATGAATTTTTTATCCTACACATGACGATCCAAATGCTTGACAAAAATGATAATCGATAGGAAACAGATCTGATGAATATGCTAGATGTGACAGAGTTTCGCATCCCAATTTATCCAGTCTTCGGACAACAATTTTTGAAGCGAGCGGACTTGGTGGCTATGTGCGTTCCTCCACGTGGTGCCACTGGAAACTACCCGCTCTGCGAGGTAAGCCGAACACGGACATTCGACTGCAGGCGACAGGCCCTTGTGACAGGCCGGCCTCCGAAGACCCATGTCACGTCACATGGTGCATGTCAGCTCACGTATTTCGAGATAGTGCTAGGCGTCTTGTGACAGGCCGGGAAGTGTGGGAGATCCATCAAACCAAGTTGCCTGAAAGAGCAGCCGATTTGGCTACATAAGAATAATGTATAAGAAATAGGGGTTCGGTACTGAGGGGACCCGCCAGCTGAACCGGAGAACAAGAGTGGGAAGGGAAGGAGTTCGTTGGTCTGGTCGATGCAAACCACTCGTTTTCCATCCTGGTGCTGACAAGGAAAGGTTCCTAACTCATGGTGAGCTTTTGCAATGCTATTTTGATAGGATGTAGGGCCGTGTGAGCGGAGTCCAGAACCTCAATTAGTTTGTGCTGAACGCTTTTTTAAAGACCTGAAAAAGAGGTCTGAAAGCGTGCGAGCAACTATCATCAACCCCAACGACGCCCCACGAGATGTGCTTCGGAGGTGCAGTCAGTAGGAGCGCCGTCTCATAGGTGCACACGCGGGGTTCGTGGTTCGCAGTCCACGTGCTGCCGGTATTTTTGCACATATTAGCTTGTTGTTTTACGCTTTTTCGCCTGGTTGGCCTTAGCGGGAAATCCGAACCGTGGAACAGGAATGGGGCTCACACGACAGCTGGCGCCGCCTCCGAGTGTGCTACACATGACTATTCAAAATATTAGGTTGCTACAGAAGTTCTCGCCATTTCACCTCATTTTTTTTAATTTTACGAAAAAAGCGAAATACGCTGAGAAAAGAAGTGACCGCCATCATGTTCTACTACTCTTCTCCACCTTTCAGGCAGACTCCCGATACCGTCAGAGTAAAACTTTTCTGGCTTTGATTCGAAAAAGCCAGCCAGCCAGCGTTCCATATCGTCCTCTTCATCGAACGTTTTTCCTGGCATGGCATTGGGGAGAGACAGGAAAAGGTGGTAGCCTGTTGGTGCAATACCTTTTCTTCCGAAACGTGCTCGCCGTCAAAGAGGACTGATTTCTCTAACGGTGATTGTTCGCTGTTCTCGTCCTCCTCACAGTCATCATCAGGAGTCCAGTCGACATCCACCTCCTCATCAAAACGCACCTATGAAATCAACCGGGTGGTGCATGTAGAAAGGTCCCATTTTCATTATACTACCTCTAACCTGAACCGACTCTTCTTCCTGACACTCCATATCTCGATATATAGCATCCAGGAGAACGTCCTATGACGTCCGCAACCGCAATCTCTCTCCTTGTCGGGGAAGTGAAATCCGGTGTGAAGGTGGAAAGTAGTCGGCCGACAACACGTTCAGGTGAGAACGACATTTTTAGCACACTTATGCACCGATGGCCCTTCCCAGACACTCGCAGCGGTGACGATTGCGGGACGGCGCAGTCAGCCTCGGAATAAATCAGTGATGACCCGTCCGTGCCGCAGTCGTCACCGCGCCGTCCCCCGATGGTGACCGGACGCTCCCCCGTTGGTGACAATAGTTGCTATTCCTTCGCTCATGTAGCGCTTGTTCATTACATTTAGGGTTGCTTATTGTAGTTCGTACACATGTAGGCCATCTAATTTTATTACATATCTTACATAATATTTAGTAATAGTGAACGTATACAGTATTCGACCCCACAATGAACAAGAAGCATTTCGCAACCGGAGAAATCACCGACACAAAAAATCTGGCAGGCAAGACTACATGAGGAAACAGCAGAATCTCTAGTACAAAAAAACGACACAACAGGAACAAAGTCACAAGCTTTGTGTACTGCAGATTATTTAAGAAGGATATGAAGGTTTGTGGTCGTAACTCTTGATTCACGCGAACAAATCCTGTTTACACAGTATAAAGGCATCGTACGGTACCGTCGCTAAACGTTCGCCAAAACGCGGCCGGCGGCGGATTAATCCGCCGCCGGCCGCGTTTTGGCGAACGTTTGCCGACGGTATTGTAGGCGGTTTGACTGGAAACTTCATTGGTAGTAGACGTAGCCATCCGTCTGAATGACACTTCTAAAAAATCAAAAATATTACTATGCTTGTTTTTCTCGAACTTGCTCTAAGTTAGAGGACGTACTCACCACTTACAACGGCATATAGAATAGAAAGAATGGGATTGTCATTATCTAGGCAATATTTGCAGCCATTCTCAGGAGAGAAATAGTAGTTCTGGATAGTGGTGTCGCAGATACAGTTCTGTAATAGTCCGACACAAGATGAAACTTGGACGGTACAAAATTTGAGACATAATGCGAGACAGGGTATAGACTTACCTTGAAGGAGACTGCAGCGCTTTTCTCGAACCAAGCCGTGTGCCTGAACGCGTGGTGGTTAACCATCGTGACCCGTTCTTTCAATGGAAATAAGCAGACCTAACTAACTACCTAACTCACAGCTTCACCGAGCTCACGTGAACTCTGAAACAAAATCCCGCAATGAAGGTCTAGCTACAAGCTCGCTGTTGGGAAACGTCGTTATGAGTATCCTCAGCTGCGCACTGCGAGCGGCCTAGAAGGCATCCATAATCGCGTTGACATACCAGGCAACTGCAGGACAATGGCGTAAATTTTACAAGCTAAAGAGTCGAAACTCCTAAGCAGAGAAAAGGCGGATTGCATACCTTTAATGGACGCGCAGCTCTTCCATCAGATTGTTTTCTAGTGAAGCAGCGGCTTCAAGGCGAGAAGACTTTTCCATTAGTGCTAAGTGAAGTAGTACTGTAGAAGTCGACAATGAACAACATGCATATCTGCAAAAATCACTTCTAAAATGGTGCTCACAAAAAGAAACCAGGAATTATAACGTGTTCCAATGAGAATGGGGAGGATGTGTTTTGCTTTGCCTGATATCCTCACCCCAAGTTTACCCTCAACTTGATGGCGGATTTCCAAAGAAATAGAGAATAGACACATACATAGAATAGTAAAGCTTCGCTCCCGCGGCGGAAAAAAGAACGAAACAAAAAATCAATTCGTCTTACTTGTGACGAACTGATGAGGGTCCACAAAACTCGACCAAGTCAGGGACGGCAACCTGAAGACACATTTGTCTGTAGAACGCCGAGGAATAAGATAAGACTGTGGTTGATATCAAGGAACATGAAGGAGGAAAGAGAAACCGATACGAAATAAGGTACCATCAGATCAGCAGCAAGTCTAGAACGGAGAGACGGACCTCTTCCCTCTTCATAGCATTAGAGCTATTTGTCACAAAGCTATTGAAATGAGAACGTATTGCCCAACTACATACACTTTGCAACTATAGAAAGTTACCCAGGACTGCCACAGGTAGGACAAAGCTGCCAGTTCAGAGATGCAGGGTGGACCCTCTAGTCTTATACTCTAGACCAACCCGGATTAGCGCGCTCTAATTCAACACTTCCGCTCTCGCAGCGTGTCGCGAAGAGCGGCTGAGTGACGTCATGCAGCCGCTGTCTCGCGGTGCTCCGCTTTGAAGCGTCACCCAGTCGTCACCCACAACATCATAATTCGTGATCGTCCCTCAGGCGTCACCGCTGCGAGTGGCTGAAGTGTTCATAGTACTCAACCGTAAAGTACGCGTATTTGTGCGCATTTACGGCAGTATTGGTTAGGCAGGATAGGCATTGTCGAAAAACTAGCACATATGAAGGCGCAAATAGTCAACCATGATGTTTTAAGCATTGATGGTCTGAAATTAACTCCTGTGACCGTGAGAAAGCATAATAACAACGAACTAATATGTGCAAAAACGTCGGGAGCGCGCGGACTTGAACTGAAAACTCCGCCGGTGTGCTCCTATTAGGCGGCGTACTTACCAACTGCGCCGCCGAGGCAAATCCCGTAGCGTGTCGTAGGGGTTGATAGTAGTTGCGCGCACGCCTTCAGACCTCTTTTTCAGGACTTTAAAAAAGCGTTCATCAAAAACTTACTGTGGTTCTGGACTCTGCTCACACGGCCCTACATCCTGCCAAAATAGCATTGCAAAAGCTCACCCTGAGTTGGGAACCTTTCCTTGTGAGTTCAATCTTCTAGTTCTACGCGATGTCATGGAGGCAGCGTGAATGCGCACTTGGCCTGTACAATGACTTGCCTGCACAATGATTCAAGGTCCTTGGTTCGGAGTGCACGCGACAGCCTCCTTTGTCCGTGCTATAACGCACATAAACAATTTTGGAACAATTCACGAATTTACGTGTCATCCCTGTGCAGAGCCCACGCCATTCTTCTCTGTATTGTGCCAATTCTAGAATGTGTTAATGGGTGAACATCGCTTGATGCTGCGTAGAACAATCGATATTATTGTTAGTGACAAAACAATGCCTTAACGTTCCGTTAGCGTGTGGATGCACTACACAGGCTAAATCTTCGCCTTAGAGTCAGGAACAGGTTGCAAATGGAGATCACCTCAAACATAAGATCCGGTGCGCTGCTGACTGTACCATTTCCTCGCTCGTTCCACAGAATGAATTCACACCCGAGGCAGATGTTAACTTTCGAACTTTGCCGTCCAGCGTGCTTGCTGTTTTGAACCGTAACAGGAGGCAGCAAAAACTAACGTGACCAATGCACAATGGGAAGGATTCCCAGAATTGCGGGAGCTAAGTTCAAATGGCACCTGTCAGTGATAAAGGTGAGGAGTCTGTTGTTATGTCACTGTCACTTGACCGGGCCACAACCGAGCACCATTTGCAAAATGATTCCGTGTATTGACGTGTAATTGAAAAGGAGTTCCTCTCACAGTGCAAGCCGCTGAGTCGTGTTTGGGCAACGATTGGAAGATCTGCAGGCATTGCCCAGAGTCTTCTCAAAGGGTAGGCCTGAACCAGCAAAGCGATGTATAGAGGCAGAATCACCTCCCTCTCGGAAGTAATGAATTGCAAGTATCTCGACCCGAGTTCAACTTCGAGCGGAGTTACGGTCCATAAAAGCTACAGCATAAAAACGAAGTAATGGAGCAAACAAGAAGTCTGATCTAAGAAAGAGGAGAACCCGCGTGGCAGGAAAATCTTCGAGCATAGAACTACTCGAACCATTTCAAATAACGGGTGAATTTCAGACATCACAAAATTTCAGATAATTGTGAGAAATTCACCAAAACGCAGCAGAAATAGCCGACGTTCAAACCTTGAAGACGAAGATCTCCAGCGCACCTAAGCTTCTTCGATCCAACGATGCTCAGATCGAAGAACTCCGAAACCCATTCGAATTTCCATCGGAGAAAGCACAATGCGAGCAGTATATCAGAAGAAAGACTGCAGACTTGAACTACCTCTCACGAGGATATCCCAAGCCAAGCAGCTGTTGGATAAGTACGTCAAGGAACCTATCGAAAGGATCGACAGAAGAGCCAATAGAAAGTGCAAGAAAAGCTCATCTTCTTCTTCTTCAGCGTTTGTCCCGCATCGTAGCGGGGTCCGCTATTCTGGTGTTATGACGCCACGTTTCCCGATCCAGCGCTAGATCAGGGTAAACACCAGTAATCTTCAAGTCCGCATGTAACGTATCTAACCAGCGCTGCTTCGGGCGCCCTCTAGGCCGCTTTCCTATTACCTCGAAGTTAAGGCCTATCTTGCGGACGCTGTCTTCCTTTCCACGCAGAACGTGGCCGTACCATCGCAAGCGAGCTTCGCGCATCTTGTCGGATATCGGCGCGACACCGAACTTCTGCCGAATAGCTTCGTTTCGGATGCGGTCCATGCGCGTGACTCCAGCCGTCCAGCGCAGCATCTTCGTCTTCATGACGCTGAGGCGCGTTTCAACTTCCCTGGTCGCAGGCCAACACTCAGCGCCGTAGATCGCTACTGGCCGGACGACTGCTCTGTATATCTTCGACTTCAAGCGCTCCGGTATCTTCCTATCGCAGAGCACCCCAGTCAACGAGCGCCACTTGGACCAAGCTGCACTCACGCATGAATTCACTTCAATCATCAGTTTGCCGTCAGACGTGACTGCTGATCCCAGGCACTTAAAGACCGAAGTGCGTGGGAGCTCGATGTCGTTAACCTTGATGGAGCTGGACTCAGTAACGTCCGTCGTTAGATATTCGGTCTTCTTCACGTTCAATTTGAGTCCAAACCGCTCAAAGCGATCACACCAAGCTTGCAGCTCTCGCTCGAGTTCATCTTTATCTTCGCTAGCGAGCATTACGTCATCAGCATAAAGCAACGTCCAAGGGACGGGGTTCTGAAGATCTCGTGTGATGGCATCCATGACGACAACAAAGAGAAGTGGGGAAAGCGCAGAACCCTGATGTACCCCGACAGAGATGGGAAACTCCATCGAGGTTCCAGCTGCAGCTTAAACTCGACTCTTCGGACAAGAGTAGAGAATTCGCACCCACTCTATGAGCTCTTCAGGAACTCCATGATGTCGCAAGGCGTACCATATCACTTCACGCGGTACGCGGTCAAAGGCCTTCTCTAAGTCGAGGAAGGCGATATGCACCGACTTCTGTTTCTCGCGATGCTTCTCTATCAGGAGGCGGGCGGCGTGTATGGCATCAATCGTGCCACAGCCAGCCACGAAGCCGCACTGATTGCTGGAAAGCTGGACGATGTCACGAATTCGTCCGTCTACAATTCGCTCAAAGATCTTCATGCTGTGCGAAAGCAAGCGAATCGGACGGTAATTGGAGCAGTCTGCAGGACTGCCCTTCTTCTTCCAAATCGGAATCGTCGTACTTTGGCGCCAACACTCAGGCACTTTTTTCTCCGCCACAACCTGATTAAAGAGCTTGCCAACCACTCAGTAGGGTACCAAAACTTCGACTTCCACAGTTCTGCTGCCACGTCGTCGGGCCCAGTCGCTTTGCCTGGCCTCATCTTCTTCAAAGCCGCTTCACAATCTCCTCCACGGTGATCTTCTGAACGGGGCCGTGGGTTGGAGCCGTTGAGGGGATGGCTGGATGAGGAAATTCTACTGTAGAGATTTCCTCAAAGTAATCGCGCCATCGCTTCAACGCCTTCTTGCGGTCCATAAGAATATGGCCGTTCTCATCATTGATGCCGAAGAACTTCTCGATGTCCTCGGTCTGGCGATGGCGATTCTTTGCAAGTCGATACAGATACCGCTCACCATTGCGCGACTCGAGTTTCTCGTTGACATCTCCATAATGAGTGGCTTTTGCAACAGCCACAGCCTTCTTTGCAGCTTTCTTCGCTTCTTGGTACTTCCGCCAGTTATCGGCTGTCTTTTCGCCGAGAAACACGTGATATAGCGTCTTCTTCTCTCGAACTCTGGCTTTCACGTCATCTATCCACAGCCATGCCTGCTTGTCGACCTTCCGTCGTCCAGGCTTCGTGATGCCGAGCTCAGACCGTGCAGCGTGACGAATCGCGTCAGTGGCCTTCTCCCAAGTTTCGTCGACAGTTGTCACTGTCGGTAACCGCACGCGAGAAATCACAGCTGCTTCCTTCTCTTTCATTCGCCACCACTTGATTCTTGGTGCACCGCATCGCTCGACCTGCTTCAGCCTCGGAGGGGCGATCTTTAAAGTACAGATCAGCGGTCGATGCTGTGGGGCGACCGTCTCATACGGCACGACCTTCGCGTCTGTGACAAGACTCCGGTCGCGATCTCTCACAAGGACAAAGTCTATCTGAGACTTGGAGCTCCCACTGTAGTATGAGATAAGGTGCGAGTCGCGTTTTCGGAAGACGGTGTTCACAATGGTGAGGCTATGCGATTCCGCATACTCAAGAATGCGCTCACCATCTGCGTTACGTGATCCGTATCCGAAGCCACCATGACAGCTGTACCCGTCTTTCGTAGCACCTACGTGCCCATTAAGGTCACCAGCGACTATGATGACATCTTTCGACGGTACCTCTGCTGTCTTCTCATCAAGCAGGCTCCAAAACTCTTCCTTGGCTTGATCCGAGCAGCCAGTCTGCGGAGCATACGCAGAGAAGAAGTGATAGAGTCGCTCCTTAGCGGCGACAACGATCTTCATCAATCGATCGTCAAAGCGCTCGACGCTTACAATCGTGTCACGAAATCGTTCGGAGACGATTATTCCGACACCACTGGTGGTCCTGGGACTTCCACATAAAACGGCCTTGAAGCCTCGTCCTATGTCCCTTGACTTGTGGCAGGACCACCTCGTCTCTTGCACCGCACAGAAATCAACTCTTCTTCGCTCCAGTGCTTCAACCAACTCGCACGAGCGGCCCGTCAACGTACCCACATTCAGCGTTGCCACGCGGGTCCTGCTTACGTTACGGGACTTTCGGACTAGCTCAGTTGCCCCCCGATGCCGTCCTCGCATCAGGGACCCTCGCATACTTTTCACACTCGCCGGGCTTTGCGAGTGCGCGTCGGCTCCCGCGAACGCCGTAGCACTATCTCGATAAACCTGAACAGTCATACACCATGTGATGTGACATGGGTCTTCGTAGGCCGGCCTGTCACAAGGGCCTGCGCCTGCAATCGAATGTCCGTGATCGGCTTAGCTCGCAGAGCGAACAGTTTCCAGTGGCACCACGTGGAGGAACGGACATCGCCACCGCAAGAAAAGCTCATGATGGACTTAAACAGACATTTAGAAGATGCAAACAGTCTGGACATCCTAGCAGTTCAGTGGCTCAACAAAATAGAATTCCGTTTAGAGGAACTGGCGCAGCAAGCCACCCTCACAGAGGACGAGGTTCCTAGTATCAGTCACCAGGCTACTAGAAGTGACAATAACGGTATAGACAATGAAGAAAGACGTCTTCTAACACCAGGCGACCGCAACCAGCGGATCAGACGTCCACTACTCGAAGTTCCAATATTCTCAGGAAACTTCAGGAAATTCGTCACCTTCTGGTCAGTCTTCCAGTCGTTAATACACGACGACGATGACCTCTCAGACCAAGACAAATTACTGTTCTTAAAGCAAGCGCTCAAAGGAAGAACAGCAGCGTCAATCGACAGCATCCCAGTTCACCTGTATCACCTGTTGCCCGCTTATCATCGACTTGCTCGAGCGCGCGCCAACAGCGCCTCCATTCGTCCCTGTCGCGTGCCAAAGTGCTCCAATGGATCCTCCTCGCTCGAGGGACACGAAGAGCGTTCAGGGCTTTCACAAAGAAGTCCGAGCAATGCGTTGGCGGGCGTCCTGGTGTTCTCTTGACACCCGCGGAATCCAGTCGGTGACGGTTCTCGTCCAGCGGGTGTCTGCGAAGCGCATTACATGGCCCGCCCACCTAATTTTCGACAACTTGGCCCACGCGACAGCGTCTCTGATCTTCGAACGTCGGCGAAGCTCGGAACTCCGGAGGCCTTCTCTCACTTGCATGAGTCGTGTCACTCCGAGCATCGTCCTCTCGATTCCACGCTGCGCGACGCTGATCGCGTGTTCATCCTGATTTCGTATAGCCCAGGTCTCTGAGGCGTGTGTTAGAGCAGGAAGAACGGAGGAGTCGAATAGGTGGGCATGGGGTCGAACGTTCTTCGTCTTCTTCGCGACTTCTTCGACGCTCTTGAAAGCTCCCCAAGCCGCTCCTTTCCTCCTGCTCAGCTCTGGCGCTAGGTCGTTGGCCATATTGACTTCGCGACCCAGATACACGTAGCTGGAGCATTCCGTTGAGCGAGAACGGGCATCGAAACTTGTCCGTTCCTCATGAACATCGTCTTCGTAAGATTCAGCTGCAGTCCAACGTTCCCACATACACGATCGAAGTCGGTCAGCATTCCCTCCGCCTGCCTGATGCTCGGCGTTATGAGCACGATGTCGTCAGCGAAGCGAAGATGATGTAGTTGCCGGCCGTCGACTTTCACTCTTATGTCTTCCCATTCTAGCTCGCGCATGACGTTTCCGAGGGTGGAGCTGAAGAGCTTCGGGGATATGGTATCCCCTTGTCGAACCCCTCTCTTCACGTCGGTGACGACGTCGTTGTAGGATGGAGAGATCTTGGTCGTGAATCCACTATACAGCTCTCGAAGGAGTCTGATGTACTGAGTAGGAACACCCTGAGTGAGCAGGGCGTCGATGACCGCTTCAGTTTCGACGGAGTCGAATGCCTTCTTCAGGTCGATGAACGTAAGGCATAGCGGCAGCTTGTACTCTCGCGACACTTTGATGAGTTTCGTAATGGTGTGTGTGTGGTGGATCGTGCTGAATCCTCTCCGAAATCCTGCTTGCTCGCACGGCTGTCCTTCGTCCAGCGTTTTGCTGATCCTATTCAGAATGACTCGAGTGAACAGCTTGTAGACAACGGACAGCAGGCAGATCGGGCGATAGTTGCCAATGTCATGCACATCTCCCTTCTTGTACAGCAAGACGGTCTTGCTGGTCTTCCACTGAGATGGAACCTTGCACTCCGACAGGTAGCGTGTGAAGAGCCGCGCCAAGGTGTTGATGAGCGTTGGCGGGAGATTCTTCAGGTGTTCGGGTCTGATCCTGTCGGGACCGGGTGTTGTACGTTTCTTCACCGACGAGATGGCGTGTCGGATCTCGGAAGGGAGAACAGAGGGGACGACGTATCCATCCTGTGGAAGATGGCGTGGGGGCAGGAGGTGGACGTGGATATCGAAGAGATAGCAGTAGAAGTCGTGGATGACCTTCTCCATGGTCCTTCTGGAAGAGGTGATGGTTCCGTCAGGACGTCGGAGAGCGGTCATCTTGGTCTTGAAGTTGGCGAAGTTTCGGCGGGCATAGCGGATGCTCAACCCTGCCTCTGCTGCTTCAGCCAACACTTCCGCCCTTCTCTCCTTGAGATCTTCCTTTATCGCCGCTCTGCATAGCTTCGCAAGCTCGGACGTCAGTTGGTAGTTGCCAGACGCTCGTGCTGCGCCCCGCTGGCGTATCAGCTCGAGAGTTTCCGCAGACAGGCGTCTCTTCGTGGTCTTCAAGCTTTCGGCTCCCTTAGCACTATCGCGGAGATGGTGCACGAAGCGGTCGTATTCCTCGTAGATGTTGTCCACAACGGTATCTTCCCAAAGGCCGGCAAGAGAGGTGTAAAGGTCCCAGTTGGTGGTCGTTCTGGGACTCCTCTTCTTAAACTTCGCAGCCTTCTCTCCTTGACGCGAAAAGCGGAACCTCGCGCGAAGGAGGCGGTGGTCCGATCCCGTGTAAAACTTGGGGACAACGGAGACATCGGTCAGGCAATATTTGCGGTTGAAGATGATGTGGTCGATCTCGTTGTGGAACTGCCCACCGGGGGATTCCCAGGTCCATCGTAGAAAGGGAGCTTCTGGAACTGTAAGTTTCCATGGATGGTCTTGGTCGACATGATAAACTCAGACAGCCTTTCACCTTGCTCGTTCCACTCCAAACCCTGGGCTCCGATGTGAAGTTCTTCCGGCGAACTTCGCGGTCCGATCTTGACGTTGAAGTCGCCGACGATCACCTTGTAGAAGGTGTGATCTTCCTTATAGAACTTCTCCAACTCCACGTAGAAGGCTTCGACCTCTTCGTCGTCGTAGTCGGATGTTGGGGCATACGCGACGAACACAGTCAAAGCTGGCACGGATCCACATCGCTTCAGTCGCAGACGTCCGATTCGGGTTGTCAGAGAATCGTACGAATCGATGTTCGTGGCCAAGCGCGTATTGACGAGGACACCAACGCCGCCTACTCCCCTGCTGTCGCATGTCCCGAGGAACAGTTCTTCTCCGGAGTCGTAGGCGGCGTGTAGGGGTGGTGTCTTCTCGTCTCGGTCAGTCCGATGACATCGTACTTGATCTTCCTGGCTTGCATCATCAGGTCCTCGACGGATGCTTCCGATGCGAGCGTGCGGGCGTTGTAAGTACAGATCGTCATCCTAGTCCTTCTACATTTGCGCAGCCTGGTTAGGCCTGGAGATTTTAGCAGCCTCTCCGTACTCGTCCTTCCCATCGCTGCAGAAATGGGGGCTCTTTCGGGGTCAGGGGAATGAGGCCCTTTAGTGCTGCTGTTTTTGACTGGAGTACACACGGGTAGCTAGTCAGGCTCTGTCATGCGGGCGAAGAACTCCAGGCAGCCAGCCAGACTGCCCGAAGGGACGAGGCGAGACCTAAGGCGGCCTCGAATCGCCTTACTTGTACTCCCAGTCTACTGACATCCCAGTTATTAGAGAAAATACAGCGTAGCAGTGAAAATATTGAAAAAGCAGTATGATAGATCCGAAGGCATGGCGGATATTCTCATCAGCGAAATCGAACGCATACCTCGAGCTAATGATAATCCTAAGAGCTGTTGTGAAACACTGTCATCAATTTCTTCACGAATCGTACATCTGGAGCAAACTTGATTATCATTTAACGCAGACGGAGTGTGGCGCCGTTTATTTCATCGAAATTTACGGAACACATTTGCAGTACAGTGCTAGGAAAGGAGAGAAATGCCGACATTCCACTCGAAGTAAACGAGGTCATAGACGCGATTGACGACATCATCACCCTACAAGAAACGACGGAGCGTACAACAGCAACCTTGTTCGGGACCTATGTCCACGAAACTGACGAAAATGCAAAACGAGTCACGGAGGATCAATCTGCACCCGTCACGGATGACACTGCCTCTATGCCGTTGTGGACCCTTCGACCACAGCACTGTTCACCTTTACAACTCCTGAAGTACGCAGAACTGAAGTTATACAACGAGAGCTTTGCTTGAAGTGCTTCAAGGAAGGACACATTTCAAAATTCTGCAGAATCCTTGGTACTTGCCCAATATGTCGGAAAGATCACCATTCTTCACTTTACACCTTAAACGCAAATGGAGTCAGCAAGGAAACCTATACCAGCGGAACGCCAGATCAACCGCCAGCAGTAGCCCATCAAGGAGCAGTATCCGTTGCGCTATCATCGAATAACAGCCGCTCCATGCGACACGAAAAAAGAAATGGAGAACCCATTGGAAATATCAACCAATGCCACGCTACTCATTCTCAGTTTTGCGTAGAAGCTCGGTCGAACCGAAAAAACCGACTTTTAGCCAACACGTGCAACAAATGGCTTCCGCGTTGATATTCAACGAATCAGAGGTGGAGTATCAACCGATATTTATCTTGCTCGACTCTAGAGCTCAAGGTAGTTTCATAAAGAAAAAGTTTCAAGAAGAATTGATGCTTCCAACTAAAGGTTCTACTTCATTCAAAACGACAGGAATGGGGAAGCTTCAAAAAACTTTCTAATCCGCGGAAATTAGTATTATTTTTAAGAATGCCCGCAGCACCATGAAGCTAAAACGAGTGCCAGCTTTAACCAAGTACAAGCTAACAAAATCATCGAGCACTGCCATGCTGTCCTCAGCTGACAAGAATTTCATAGAAAAGAAGAAACTTTCCATCGCTCAGAAAGGTTTTCTTTCCAGGAAGATCTCTACAGATATAGTAATTGGACAAGATCTCATAAATAAGATCGTTCTTCACGAGGCTTCTATAATGAAACTGCCATGAAAGAATGAAACTGACGCTCTGCCTCTCGTAATTTGTGCCCTTCTTTGGTCGAGATGTGCGTTCCCTGCCTTCCATATGTAAAACTGCCTGTACCAATTTCACCGATATGGTGTAGCCAAAAATGGTAAGTGGCAATTGGTACAGGCAGTTTTACATATGGAAGGCAGGGAACGCACATCTCGATAAAAGAAGGGCACAAATTACGAGAGGCACAGCGTCCGCACAAATTTGTGAAGCGATGTGCATAGGAACGAAGAACTTGGAAGGAAATAAGGGCAACATAGATCCATACATCCAGCCTCTCCTTCAAACATCAACACTATCAAGAATCGAGCAGCTGACGAAGTTTTTCACTTCCAAGAAACTCGAACTCAGCAAATGTCTTCACATCGCCGCAACAGCTCGACCGAAGCAGTATCTTCAAAGTAATGATACAAAAATGGCGAGACCACTGAGCGCCCACAAAAATTGCGGCTCATTTAGTTTGATGTCCGCAGATAGAATAAGAAATCCGTCAAGAAAACGACGTGCACGAAGGAAAACTACCAGGTTCAAATGCTGCTCTTCATCTTCACACAAGAATTTCGGGCCAAAAGATATACCCTAAAACTTCTATCGAATTTGCAAATGTATTCCTCTTGATTGTGTGTTGACTATCTGTTCTAACCTGTTGGTGACTTCCTCATTGTTTCCTCAAATTTTAGTGTTCTACACCTTGCGCTACAGCTACTTGCCGCTTGTCCCAGTGTTGTGGATACCCAACTATGTCTATGCCTAGATATATTAATGTACTACTGCAATATAATATAGTGTATTATAATATAGGACATCTCTGAATGATAAGTCTTAAGATATTTAGGTGAGCAATATAAGATAAGCACCATTCAATAACACCCACAGGCATAACCTAGCGATACCGTAAGGAGGTTCTCATGAATCTAATCTTCCGTGGCGCTCGAGTGCGGCACCATCTTTTAGGTTTACACTTGTGATACCGATTGCGGCCAGAATATCACCATGTCGTTGCTACGCCCACTGAAATTGTGTGTATATACGATGCATTGACCCCTATACTATAACAACGAGAGAATAAACCTTTGTTCCACTGAATAGTAACGCAACCCCACTGGCTATACACCAAACCTCCAACTTACCCACTTCGTCAGTTTCCGCTATCGCAATTCGAAATCCTGTAGGACACTTGCCATTCCTTCCGCCAGCTTCATCTCGTCTCTCGAAGGAACAGCAGTTGAGAACCACATTTCAGTAGGTAAACCACTTGAGGGTTAAAGGGTTTGAGGGGTTTTGAGCGCTGATATCGGTTTCCTCTCAGACCTTATATCCATCGCTATTATCGATCGTTTCACCTGCTCTCTCTAACCAGGAAACTGTCTCACGGTAGGTCGGAATGGCCCAAGTGTTGTATATGGGCAGAATCGCCTCTCTCTGGGAAGTAACAAAATACAAATATCTCGACCTCAGTACAACTCTGCACAGAGTTAGGGACAAAAGAAGAGGGGCCGTTGGCGGCGTTAGCCCTATGCCTTCACGCCGAGGGCGCAACTTGGCTGGAAATGGCGTTTATGGGAATTACGCCGCCCCTCCACCCACTGCACCACCATCGCTCGCTCGTCATCGCTGTTTCCAGCCAACTTGAGCCCGCCCTCCGTCTACAGGCATGGGGCTAACGCCGCCAACGACCTAACTTCCGTCGTCCCTAACTCTGCGCAGATTTGTATTGGGGTCGAGATGCTTGCAATTTGTTGTTTCCCAGAGAGAGGCGATTCTGCCCATATACAACACTTGGGCCGTTCCGACCTACCGTTGAGGTAGTTTCCTGGTCAGACTTAATCGACCTACGTGATTATGATGGCCGACGGAAGTCGACCATGTAATCAGCCACGATGGTAAAGCTTCCGTCAGACAATCAATATTAACGGATATTATTGAATGGTCAATCATTGTCTGGAAGGCGCTTTTGATTTGGAAATTGTTCACTTTGTTCTCAAGAACATACATACTTGGCGCGTTGGGTTACTAAGCTACTTCTACCTGCCCACGTGCTAAGATTTTCAGCGGTGGACCAGAGCAGGTCAGCGAAGAATGTTGGAAGGACCTATACTTTATTAGACTACGCCTTCAATCAAGTCTTGCTCCTTGGTCCTCCAGAGCAGGAGTGCTGCGGACATTTTCGTGAGTGCGGTACTGCGATGTGACTGATACTCAACACGGCGTCAATCGATCTGTAGTAGGCGGCGAAGCCGGCAACCAACGCTTGGTAAGGAAGCATCCCTAGCGTCTGAGGAAGCATCTCAGCTGGGTTTGGACTACCTTCCCAGCGCGGCCCGCCATACCCGAAGCCGGCAAGCCTGGCGTGGCACGCACGTCCAGCGTACGGCGCCGACAAAGCCGACGACGGACGCTGGTTCGAGTCATAAAACCAAACGACATGAAATTCAGACACTTTTGCCTTCAAGAAAACTGATTTAAACCCTTTAACATGCGCGAGACATTGAAAAATTTTATTCCTATTTAAATTTAAAAATTGCACATTTTTTCGAGATAGGAGGTACCAAAATCTATCAATCTCTGTCGCACAGTATGTAACTATGGTAAAGGAGGAAACATTCGAAACACCAAAACGGTAGAAACTTTCGATCCCATATAATAATATACTGTAACACACATGTACGTGGATAAAATTAGATTTGTCCGAAAATATTTGAACATGAAATCGTTGAGTACGGAAACAAATGTCTGATTCGGTAGGATAAAGCCGCCAGATGTGGAAGTTACTAAGTGAACTCCTTACTAGACCAGTACAGGAACTTCAATGGCAGGGGATCGTAGGCATCGGACGTCTTCCTAATGATCGACCAGTGATGTTTTATTGCTCTGCCACACTGCTAGTGGGTATCTCGGCGCGAACCATACAAGGGTCGCCGGCGATCTGGCCGCCGAGCGCAGATCGAGCCCGAGCCCAATCCCCAGTCTCGCACCTCGACTGAGTACAGAAGGGATGAAATGTCGACGAGCTCTTATGTGCACCATATTATACCGCTGGAAAGCTGTTGACGTGGGCGAAATCGTCAACGAAACCATTTTCGCCATCAGAAAGAAGCCTAAGAACAAATCATCGAAGAAAACGTGAAAAAAACAGCAGCGTCGTGCATTTGTAGATACCATAAAATGACCGTTTAAGGCGAAGTCAGCCATATGTGCTGCCACTTCTAAGAATCTGACAAGGGATACTATTCAATGAAAAAAACCAACCCTCCCACTACTGCAATAGAACTATTACAACTTATCAAACATGTAAAAAATCGCTCGCGGCAAACAAAACGTCCAAGGTCTTCTTGTAGACATATAAATAGGTCAGTCACTTTAACTTTCTGTGCCAACACGATGTTTTAGGTGGATCTTTATTTAGCAGGGCCTGACGTTTCGACTTCTCGTCGTCTTCAGAGGCCTGAATGTGGTGCATAAGTTTTCATTTGCGCTCTACCCCACCAAGCGCCTCAACCACTCTAGCATTTTCAACCTACTTCTACAAACACCCGAAGAGACCAAATGAGAGGACGAACTCACCAATGTCCACCGTTGAGGGCATATGTTCGCCCTGTGACCAGTAGAGGCGAACGAACCACACTGCGGATACTGCTCTCTGATCATTCTACAGTTCACAATGAGGCACAAACGGCAAGAAGTCACTTGTTACGGCTAGACGCTCATTTCGGTTGTTCATTACTGGATTCCTCGTAAAAATCCAGAACGCTTCCAAAGCTTTTTGTGCTGAGATATCACTCTCAATGGCCAATATTGTAAATTTCACCTCGTAGTCTTTCCCCTCATGCGCATCAATTCTGTGTCTGCCAAGTGGGCTGGATTGCAATCCACGTCTTTTGCTGGTTAAGTGTTCTTTTATGCAAACCGCCAGAGCTCTTCCCGTTTCCCCAGTGTATTTTGCGTTACAGCTCAAACACTCGATTTGATAAATTGCTCCTGTCTTTGAGCAATTTCCGAAACTACCGTTTGGGCAAATAACGACATGCACTGCTTGTCATAGAGTCGATTTCGGACTAGCTGCCGTCTAATACTGTCCCCAGGAACGTTCACCAAGACAACATCGTCCTGCAGCGGCGCTGTAACAAGAACTCTTTGAATGTCAGCAGTAAGTTTGTCGGAGATGAAGGGAAGAACGAGAGGCATTTTATCCATACGGGGAGTGAGGTCATATCGAATGACTCTATTACACAATCTCCCCAAAGCGAGAGTTATGTAATAATTCAAGGAATTTGCTCGCATTGGTCAGGTGGGATGAAACTTTAGTCAACAACTGGCTCACAATGTTGTTAAGAAACCAGGAAATCCGATCGGTTGGTCCGCCAACACAGCTAATATTCTTCTTCTTCTTCTGCTTCTTCTTCTTCTTCTTCTTCTTTAGCGTTTGTCCCGCTTCGTGGCGGGGTCCGCTATTCTGGTGTCATGACGCCACCTTTCCCGATCCAGCGCTGGATCAGGGTGGACACCAGCTACTTTCAAGTCCATATGAAACGTATCAGCCCATCGCTCCTTCGGGCGCCCACTAGGCCGCTTTCCTATTACCTCGAAGTTAAGGCCTATCTTGCGGACGCTGTCTTCCTTTCCACGCAGAACGTGGCCATACCATCGCAAGCGAGCTTCGCGCATCTTGTCAGCTATCGGCGCGATACCGAACTTCTGCCGAATGACTTCGTTTCGGATGCGGTCCATGCGCGTGACTCTAGCCGTCCAGCTCAGCATCTTTATCTCCAAGACGCTGAGGCGCGTTTCAACTTCCTTAATGGCAGGCCAACACTCAGCGCCGTACATCGCTACTGGCCGGATGACTGCTCTGTAGATCTTCGACTTAAAGCGCTCTGGTATCTTCTTGTCGCAGAGTACGCCAGTCAACGAGCGCCACTTGGACCAAGCTGCACTCACGCGTGAATTCACTTCGACCATCAGTTTGCCGTGGGATGCTATTGCTGTTCCCAGGCACTAAAGACCGAAGTGCGTGGAAGCTCGATGCCGTTAACCTTGATGGAGCTGGACTCAGTAACGTCCGTCGTTAGAGATTCGGTCTTCTTCACGTTCAGCTTGAGTCCAAACCGCTCCAAGCGATCACACCAAGCTGCTTGCACCTCTCTCTCTCGAGTTCACCTTTATCTTCGCATGCGAGCATCACGTCATCGGCATAAAGCAACGTCCAGGGGACGGCCTTCTGAAGATCTCCTGTGATGACATCCATGACGACAACAAAGAGGAGTGGGGAAAGCGCAGAACCCCGGTGTACCCTGACAGAGATGGGAAACTCCATCGAAGTTCCAGTCGTAGCTTGAACTCGACCCTTGGACAAGAGTAGAGAATTCGCACACACTCTATGAGCTCTTCAGGAACTTCATCATGTTGACGCAGGACGTACCATATCACTTCACGCGGTATGCGGTCAAAGGCCTTCTCCAAGTTGAGAAAGGCGATATGCACTGGCGATGCTTTCTCGCGATGCTTCTCTATGATGAGGTGGGCGGAATGCATGGCATCAACGGTGCCACAGCCAGCCGCGAAGCCGCATTGATTGCTGGAAAGC
The DNA here is from genome assembly GCA_947359475.1 of Heligmosomoides polygyrus bakeri. Lineage (NCBI taxonomy): Eukaryota > Metazoa > Nematoda > Chromadorea > Rhabditida > Heligmosomidae > Heligmosomoides > Heligmosomoides polygyrus. The sequence goes on from OX375867.1 coordinate 68,434,836, forward strand.
TGAACGTTGTCCCGAATTCGTCCATCGACAATTCGCTCAAAGGTCTTCATGCTGTGCGAATGCGAATCGGACGATAATTGGAGCAGTCAGCAGAACTGCCCTTCTTCTTCCAAATCGGAATCGTCGTACTTTGGCGCCAGCACTCAGGCACCTTCTTCTCCGCCACAACCTGATTGAAGAGCTTCGCCAACCAGCAGGGCACCAGCACTTGGATTTCCATAATTCAGGCACCACGTCGTCGGACCCAGTTGCCTTGCCTGGCCTCATCTTCTTCAAAGCCGCTTCAATCTCCTCCACGGTGATCTTGTGAACGGGGCCGTGGGTGGGAGCCGTAGAAGGGATGGCTGGATGAGGAAACTCTACTGTAGAGATTTCCTCAAAGTAGTCGCGCAATCGCTTCAATGCCTTCTTGCATTCCGTAAGAAGATGGCCGTTTTCATCATTGATGCCGAAAAACTTCTCAATATCCTCGGTCTGCCGATGGAGAAACTTTGCAAGTCGATACAGATACCGCTCACCATCGCGCTACTCGAGCTTCTCGTTGACATCTCCATAACGAGTGACTTTTGCAACAGCCACGGCCTTCTTTGCAACCTTTTTGGCTTCTTGGTACTTCCGCCAGTTATCGGCCGCCTTTTCGCCGAGAAACACGTGATAATGCGACTTCTTCTCTCGCACTTTTGCTTTCACGTCATCTGTTCACAGCCATGCCAGGTTGTCGACCTTCCGTGGCCCAGGCTTCGTAATGCCGAGTTCCGACTGTGCAGCTTGCCGAATCGCGTCGGTCGCCTTCTTCCAAGTTTCGTCGACAGTCGTGACTATCGGTAACAGCACGCGAGAAATCACAGCTGCTTCCTTATCTTTCGTTCGCCATCACTTGATTCTTGCAGCACCGCATCGCTCGACCTGCTTCAGCCTCGGAGGGGCGATCTTCAAAGTACAGATCAGCGTCGATGCTGTAGGGCGACTGTCTCACACGGCACGACCTTTCGTTTGTGACGAGCTTTCGGTCGCGATCGCTCACAAGGACAAAGTCTATCTGAGTCTTGGTACTACCACTGTAGTATGAGACAAGGTGACAGCCGCGTTTTCGGAAGACGGTGTTCACAATGGTGAGGCTATGGGATTCTGTATACTCAAGAATACGCTCCACATCGACGTTACGAAACCCGTATCCGAAACCAACGTGACAGCTGTACCCGTCTTTCGTACCGCCTACGTGCCCATTAAGGTCACCAGAGACAATGATGACGTCCTTCGACCTCTGCTGTCTTCTCATCAAGCTGGTTCCGAAACTCATCCTTGGCTTGATCGGAGCAGCCAGTCTGCGGAGCATACGCAGAGAACAGGTGATAGAGTCGCTCCTTAGCGGCGACAGCAATCTTCAACAATCGGTCGTCAAAGCGTTCGACGCTTACAATCGAGCCACGAATTCGTACGGAGACGATTATTCCGACACCACTGGTGGTCCTGGGACTTCCACATAGAACGGCCTTGAAGCCACGTCCTATGTCCCTTAACTTGCTGCAGGACCACCTCTTCTCCTGCATCACGCAGAAGTCTATCTTTCTTCGCTACAGTGCTTCAGCCAACTCGCACGAGCAGCCCACGTACCCACATTCAACGTTGCTACGCGGGTCTTGCCTACGTTACGGGACTTTCGGACTAGCTCAGTTGCCCTCCGATGCCGTCCTCGCATCAGGGACCCTCGCATACTTCTCACACTCGCCGGGCTCTGCGAGTGCGCGTCGGCTCCCGCGGACGCCTAGCACTATCTCGAAACACTTGAGCTGTCATACGCCATGCGATGTGACATGGGTGTTCGTAGGCCGGCCTGTCACAAGGGCCTGTCGCCTGCAATCAAATGTCCGTGTTCGGCTTAGCTCGCAAAGCGGGCAGTTTCCAGTGGTACCAGGTTTAGGAACGGACATCGCCACCGCCAGCACAGCTAATGAGAGGTCTTATTTTATAAGTGTCCGGGGACGTGGATTGCGTATCCTGCTGGGAAAGCTTGTGCGTTTTGATTACGCTGTAAAAAAAAACCGGACAACAAGGGTTATCCAGTCTCATATCCCTGAGAAACCTTCTGTCGATGCCTGCAGACACTTCCACTGCCATCCAAGCACGGTTAAGGCGTCTACACTGCGACTCGAAGTCTCTCTCACTAATGCGCTCGTATACGGAGGTGTCGCTAAGGTGGAGTTCGGTTATAGCTCGATCTAAGGATTGCGGTATAACGACGAACTCTCCCCCCCCCCTTATCGCTAACGGTGATTTTCAACGTGTCATTAGATCGCAACTCCAGTAGCTCTCTGAGCCCTTGTCGCTGAGCATGATCCAAGTTTGCGCTATGGCGCCGTTTGTGGCGGTTGAGAACGGTCAACATACCAGACGATAAAATTCGGAACTTGAGATCTGCATTGGGCGAAGGAGCAGGTTCTCTGTAGAACGTACGCGGAAATGGCACAGCTGGTAATCTGCCGTTGTCATTTGAAGGGATTTCGACCTGCAACTCGCTCCTGCCTCTCCTACGCATTAGGTCCCTAAGCCTCCAACCACTCTACGAAATGTTGATGCGTTGACGTTTTGTGAAGGTGAGAATGACGGCCCCAAACTGAGAACACTCAAAGCGTTAGACGAAATTTGAGCGTCATCTAGAACAGTAACTCTTGTCGAATGGCCATTATCGTGAGACTGGATGTTATTAAAACGGCTCCGTTCGGCGAGCTGCGCTCATCGTTATGAAAACTCTCACGAAATGATTGCAAAAGCCTGTCGTACTTTGCACAAAGAGCAACCTTAGCCCAAAATCGAATAGAGTAACAAAGCAGCCTTGACCCACCTTCAAGCCTCCTCCAATCCTGTTCAATCAGAAGACGCCGGCACGCCTACTCTTTTGATACACATTTCAGCAGAGACGAGCACAGTACACGCTGCTTGCCCTTGATCACCGTTCCTATCATCGAGCGGTATATCTTGATAACAGCCGGGTGATCTTCGCGGAGATTGCATGTTGTACCGATCTTCTTATGATAGTGTTTGATAGTGTCTGTCAGAATAATCGAATAAATAAATAAATAAATAAATAATATAGAAAATATTAATATGCCCGTAGTTCTTAAAAGCTTGCTCTACAGGGTTTTCCTTTAAGAACGCTTTCTTTCAATTACGCTGGTTTTAAATCCCAGCGTTTAAATGTCCTGAAATACTAAGGATAAAGGACGGCGTTACTCAATCCCTTCTGGGATCCGCCAGCGTATTCTACTTCTACGGGATATCGTGGAGGCGACATGAATGCGTATTTGGCCATACAATGACTTGCGGTGGCCAGCCGATGAACAAGTCAGCGCTTTATCCTTCCCAGACAAGTCTGGTACCAATTCACCGACCCCGGAGGGAAGGAAGGCTTGGGCGGGAAATCCGAACCAGGAACCTGGTTTCGGGTGCACGCGGCGGCACTCAGGGAATCTCGATGGTGTGCGAATTCTTCAAAATGGATGCAGCAAAAGAACAGAAACAGAGCGGATAATGCGACTATGTGCCCTCTTTCCAATCCTTATGGTGAGTATTGTACCGTAGTTTCCAAGACTGTTAGAACAATTCTTCGTTAATGGAGAATCATACTCTATAATAATCCGCTAAGCGATGAGTCACACTATCGATCGCGATGAGTCATAATATAGGGAAAATTACGGGAGTTACGGGGCACAAATTAAGGCAAGAAAATAGCGAAAAATACCAAGACGCCTTCTACGTGCCTGGCGACTCAGTAGACGAGCTGAACACGTCGCCAAACGTGCCTCGCGACCCGGTAGACGTGCCGAACACGTCGGCAACTGTGCCAGGCGATGCAGTAGACGTGCTGAACACGTCGGCGACCGTGCATGGCGAGCCGTAGACGTGCCGAATACGTCGCCAACTTCAGCCCGGGGGGTAATCGAGGTCGCTGAACACGATTATAAAGTTCGTTTTTGAAGCGTAGATCACCATCGATCGATATCGATCAAATTATCGATCAAATTATAGCCGTAGACGTGCCGAGCACGTTGGCGACCGTGCATGGTGAGCCGTAGACGTGTCGAAGACGTCGGCAACCGTGCCTGGGCATTTAGATGATCATCGACGGAAGGCCTTCACAGCAGGGGAGACAATCGATATCGATCGATGGTGATCTACACTTCAAAAACGAACTTCATAATCGTGTTCATCGACCTCGATTACCCCTAGGGCTGAAGTTTCGGACCGCTTGGACGACATCCATAACAATCGATAATTTGATCGATATCGATCGATGGTGATCTACACTTCAAAAACGAACTTCATAGTCATGTTCAGCGACCTCGATTACCCCCCATCAGTGGATAGCTTCTTCTGTAAAGAAGAATGCTACGTAAGTCATTTTTTAGGCAAGAACCTCACAACAGAGTTATCCAGGAAAACGGCTCCTCTTCTAAATTTTTGACGAAATTACGTTTTTTAACGTCCATTGCAATCGAAACAAAGCTCCATTGCTTTCAGAATTTGTCCTGTTATAAGGCGCAGCAAGACGACTATTCACCAGGACAAGATCGACTTCTCATCTCTCACTAGACAATTTTTAATCGTCCGTCCATTATGAGAAAAGTCCACTGGTGAAGGCAAAATAATGAAATGCAGCGGGTTTAGGGCAGAAAAATCTATTGGCTATCCAAAGTTTAGAAGTTAAAATTGTGATGGCTGAACGCCTTAATTGCTTTATGGGCCGGTAGATTAGGCTTTCCTTGAGAAGCGCTGCAAACTAGGATACGAGGGAGCGACTTCGAAGAAAACCGTTATCATTCTAACTTGCGGATAACTGAAGTTGACCGAAGATAGTCTTACTTGGTACAAAAGTGATGGACATTGCGCTACGATCACAGATTTAAATCCAGATATAAACAATCCATGTTCCGAGAAAAAATTCGGCGGAGTGTAGGTTTGCAAGCAATTAAGGAGCTTACCCTGTGGGCGTAATTATCTCAAGCAAGCAAGAAGGCCGCCGCAGAAAAATTTACAGGTCACCGAACAGCTTTTTTTTTTAACCACCAACTAATTTTTAGATCAGTGTAGAGTTGACATTACGGAGATTCCAAATACACATTGTTTGAAAATGCGAGCATTTTGAAGAAAGCTACCAAAAATCCACTTAAGCCGTCAACTAGGTCAGATTAAATGCTACATCAACTCTGTTTAGGTTTTCGAGTTCTACTTGACGACACAATTTCAGCGATGTAGTCAGCGTTCCAGTGAACCTCAATTGCGAACGATTCCGACGCTTTGCGCCGCTCCTTCGCGTCGGCGACGCGAAATGCGACAACGAATGTCGTAAATTTTAGAACGCGAAATGCGACACTAGTGATGAGCTATTGTAGGGGCATTGGCGTCACTGGGAAGCGAAAGCAGTGGGAGCTCCCACCACCTCGGAGGCCTACTTTCTACGATCATGACTCCTCAGTGCCGTCGAAGTGCATGTGTTTTCATGTGAGCGAAAATATAACTGAGATGCTCTCACTTCTGTAAAAGAGCTGCGCACAGTACGTGAGATAAGGATAGACAGCGTTTATTCAAGAAGAATTGACTCGGATACGCGGGACCACAGTACAGTGAAATAACAATGTGATTTCGTCTTAAAAGTAAAAAATCCGGAATGTGCTATGTCAAGCAAAGTGAGTGGTGGCTTTCACGCACGATTTCCTTCGACGATGGCCAGGAGAGCGTCGCGGTATTGTCCAGATGTGTCCCCCTGAAGAATCAAGCTTAAAGATGTTGTGCTGGGTGACCATACGAATCTGATACCAACACCAGGAGAGGAATCACGAAATCTGGCGAAGGAGCACCTTAATCATCTCTTCCAAAGGCTTCTTGTAAAGCTCTAGGAATTCCTCCTTGATCAGTTGGAGGTCGACTTCGGAGCGGGTGACGAGAACTCGGATAAGGTCGTTGTCGCGAGTTCCAAGTCCCTGGAATGTTTGCGCTATACTCCCCCAATCCCAGTGACTGTTCCAGACGCATTCTACCTTCATTGAGTTGTAAAGCTGAGTGGCGAAGAACTTCTGCTTGTCGGACGCAGCTCGAACGATTGTCAGGTAGCTCTTCTGCAGGTCCCCGCTGAACTCCTTCTCGATCGCCTTCTCGATAGTCGACCCAGACAGCTCGGCAAACGCAGCGAAGATCTTCCTCAGCTGATACTGATTTTGGGTGGCCAGAATGTTCAAAAAGTGAGACGGTGCGCCCTTTCCGCCCAGCTTCGCCTTTCCGTCACTGTAGAGGCGAATGGCGTCCTGAAAGGAACTTGTGTTCGGTGAGACCAGAATTCGAATTCAATGGTGGACTTACATCCTTCGCCATCTGGTCATTGGTGTGGGTGGATGGGTCACGGCTGCCGGTGATCAGCGCGCACAAAAGGTCCTTGAATTCGCCTGAGGTTTCCGAGGCGACCTGGAACAGAACCAGTTACTGTCGACCGCCATGGCACCACATTTCCTTTGCTTTCCCCGATGCTGTACTCCGTTCCTTTCAACACAAAGCATGTCTGTAACAGAGACCAGTACAAGGCTAGCCAATGTCTACACATATCGTGCTGGCTGCTGCATGTATAACTGAACTGCGTCGCTATCCAGTTGCACTCCGCAAGGTCTCTTTAACAAAATGCCTTTTCCATAAATAAACGGAGCTCGTTCTCTTAATCCGAACATAAATCATGCCGCACTTACATAACAAAGTCGGCAGGAGGCCCGACCTCGCTTGGTACCATGATTTGATCGCCAGTTCATTTCGCGGCACATCCCTCCAGCAGTGGCGTAAGGATAGCAGACCTTTTTCGGAAAGGCGAAACACCGCAATGACCGTCCACTGGCGTCATTCGAACGTGGACCAACTAATACCGATATTCATCTTGTCCTCATCTTACGAATCATCATATGTCCTGCGTCTTCTTCGGGGGCACACATCCTTTCCCTTCTAGTTGAAAGGACTGCAACAAATCCTACTGGACAGCACAACAGGTCTCCGTACTACAGAACCGGACATGTTCCTCCGTTCAACCGCCGGAAATCCCGGAAAGGTCAACATAGACCGCTTTGGAACGGTCCAAAGCGGCCTTTTAAATTTTTTTTAAATCAAGCACTTGTAAAAAGAAACATATATTTGAGCTCAGCAGCTCAAACTCTATCTTATGACCTATAGACCTCAGTAGAGTTGAGCAATGCATATAGGCCCGACGGAATCAATCGAGTGGGCGCGACAACCTGTAGAGCGATCGAACGACAGCTTGTAGAGTGAGCGTCTGAGGAGTTTTATCACAAATTTGCAGCCGCCCTACTCAGGAATTGCTCTAAGACTGTCCAGCGAGCCTTTGGAGTGCGCCGTGCACAATGCATATCGGATCGAACCCGTCAATCGAGGGGGGACAGCTTGTAGAGTGAGCGTTTGAGGAGTTTTATCACAAATTTGCAGACGCCCTACTCAGGAGTTGCTCTGAGATCGTCCAGCGAGCCTTAGGAGTGCGCCGTGCACAATGCGTACAGGATCGAACCTACCAATCGAGTGGAAGCGACCGCTTGCAAATTGCACACGCGGCCGTGTTCGGAGCGCAATAACTCTGTCAAGTCCGAACCGCTGCAACTCGTGGGTCTCGTAGGCAGTGAAATGATGTAGTAGTACGTTGAAGTGGAACGGTGTAGCTTATGATTAAGTAAAGTTTCGGGGGCACGAATATGCGGGTTAGCCTTGTGTGACACGATTTTTTCCGATTTCAGTCGACCTCTGCAGGAAAGCGCGGAGACCTAACGGCCTACAAACGCGTAGGCGAGCAGTGCAATTAATGTACTTTACGAAGACATGCTCACAACTGTCTAGCTTCCTGAAGTGCCTTAGAACCATCTGCCAATTTAGAGTGGCGGAAGATAGCGCTTAGAGTTTCTTGAGTTCTTGCACGCCCAGATTTGAGTTTTCGACACTCGCAATAATACTGCTTTGTTCAGCGTGAAAAGCGCTATCGAATGGTTTTAATTTCGGCCGATTCTGGAAACATCGATTTTTTGACAATTTCGCATCAAGGACGAGACCGCTCCAGGCCGTCGCAGACTGACGATGACGTCATCGAAAATCGATGTTCTCGAAATTAGTCAAATTTCCTTGTGCAAACTTCATCCAAAATCGTCTAGGGGTTATTTGGGGCACTGATTACGAATCCGACGTCCGTTTTTAAAAATTCCGTCGACTTCAGCAGGTTTTGGATTTTCTTCTGGATAATTGAGGGTGGTCGGGTCAGGATCATCGATTTCGCTCAAAATTCGGGTAGGGTCGGAGACTTATTCCAGGATGCCAAAGTGTCGAAAACTCAAATCTGGGCGTGCAAGAACTCAAGAAACTCTAACCGCTATCTTCCGCCACTCTAAATTGGCAGATGGGGCTAAGGTACTTCAGGAAGATAGACAGTTGTGAGCATGTCTTCGTAAAGTACATTAATTGCCCTGCTCTCCAACGCGTCTGTAGGCCGTTAGGTCTCCGCGGCTTCCTGCAGAGGTCGACTGAAATCCGAAAAAATCGTGTCACACAAGGCTAACCCGCATATTCGCGCCCCTGTAACTTTACTTAATCATAAGCTACACCGCTCCACTTCAGCGTACTACTACATCATTTCACCTCCTACAAGACTCACGAGTTGCAGCCGAAACGGTTCGGATTTGACAGAGTTATTGCGCTCCGAACACGGCCGCGTGTGCAATTTGCAAGCGGTCGCTTCCACTCGATTGGTAGGTTCGATCCTATACGCATTGTGCACGGCGCACTCCAAAGGCTCGCTGGACAGTCTCAGAGCAATTCCTGAGTAGGGCAGCTACAAATTTGCAACAAAACTCCCCAAAGGCTCATTCTACAAGCTGTCGCTTGATCGTTCTACAGGTTGTCGCGCCCACTCGATTGATTCTGTCGGACCTATATGCATTGCTCAACTCTACTGAGGTCTACAGGTCATAGGATAGAGCTTGAGCTAGGCCGGAAAGGTCAACATAGGCCGCTTTGGACCGTTCCAAAGCGGCCTATGTTGACCTTTCCGGGATTTCCGGCGAATGAACGGAGGAACATGTCCGGTACTGTAAGTGAACGGGAGACCAATTCGTGAACCAATAATTCGTGAATTCTCAAGTCGTCTGAAGGTCAGCGGTTCTTGAGAAGAAACGAAATAGGTCAGCGAGCGGTTCTTGAGAAGGAACGAAATCTGACTAGATAATAAAGTGTGAACTGAAATAATTCCGCCACCAGCGTTTTCCGCAGTAGCACACCTGGTCATTACACGACCTAACCTCCCATCTCTATAAAAAGACCATTCTAGACCCCATTAAGTTTGTATCCGTGAAAAACGTCAATTTATAGGAGCATTTTCATTTTTTAGGCATCAATAATGAACGGAACAAGAGAGCGAGGTCGCGGCTAAATATTTTGAAGAGCCGCGCATCAAACAATCGGAGGGCTGTAGAAAATTTCAGCAGAAGAGCAATCAATCAGACACGGTTGTTGCTTCAAAAAATCCACCCATGTGTTTGTCGCAATGGAGTTGTTTCGGCTTACCTCGAACTATGACAGCTGTTCCGATCTTTTCTGATGGTGGCGGAAACTTTACCACAAACGCCAAGTATGAAGAATCACCTCCTGCTCCAGCGGCTTCTTGTACTCCCTTTCGTAAGCGATCCGAATAGCTTGCAGTTGCTCGGTTGTGCGAGAGCAAACGATCTCGATGAGGACGGCCTCATCAGTACCGAGACCCTGAATAGGAACCGTTCGTGTTCTTCAGTCGCCCTGGTGAACGAGCTTCTACACCTGAAAAGCTGTTCCCCTCATGCTGCTTACCTTCATAGCCTGCTTCAGCTGCTTGACGTCATAGTCCAGAGGTGTCTCCATAAGTGCGAAGACTACTCGCTCGAGGTCGCCGCTGAACTTCTTGTCCAGAGCGCTGATGATGTCCTTGCCATATTTGATTTTGTATGGCTCACGAAGCTGAACACAGGGAAAACCTCAAACGGATAAAAACTGAATTCGGGGAAGCATCTGCCTTTGAAACTATCATTTGTTTCTCACGGTCCTTATCTGTTTCATAATTCCATCGTACGGATTGAAAACAATTACTGACGGTACCATGACTACTTGCTTCGGAAAGGCGATCACCACTTCACAGCTCCCTTAGTTGATCTATGTTACGCGCAAAATGTTAGCTGTTCACCTGAAAATGTACACGAATATTTCTGTAAGGGACGACCCCATTACTATCCAACCCGCAACTGCGACTTGCTGCAGATCAGCAAAGTGGGAACCCCAGCCTCACCCGCAAAATCGCACGCATTTCACCTTGAGAAGCCGAGTAAAGGGAAAATGTTACCTTGAAGAATTAGAACTGTGCTGTACAGCTAGCTTTCGCGATTTGGGATATATTTTAGAGACAAATCTCTCGCTCGAGAAGCATCGACGAAACTTTCGATAAGATGTCATGAGTATGCCTACACCACGGTTCCGTCATCACCCTACGAAATAAAATTTCACGCCTAACTACTTACATAGGGGAAATGATATAATTATGGTTTACAAAATAATAAATGGCTAGTCTCGCCTTTCCCTTTTCTTCCCTTTTTTCCGGCACAAAGAGTAGGCAGCGGAAGATCCAGTATCCTAGACCAAAAAACAATCTAAGACTACTTGTGGCACAGAATTTCTGAAGTCCTCAAATAAACACGCATTAGCGAACCCACTGAATCAGCACAAGAGGCATATCGCCCGCTATCCACGGGGCGCGTCTTAGGAGTTTATCGTATCCAATTCTTTACCATGCTCCTTATGTTGTTTGGTTTGTTCATGCTTATTCTTACCATCGCTAAGTTCTTTTACTGTTTGTTTGTTATTGTTCGGAATGTCAAACTTGCTATCGTTACAGATCTAAAGATACTAAGGACAAGACCTCGTGTATTCTGCGCCAATTGTTCATATAAAACACACCTAAAGCAGCAGTGGGATGCTTGCTAATCTACATAATTCAATATGATTTACCCGTTTACCCTCCGCTCCACTCGAAGGTCCTAATTTTTTGTATGTTCTGCCGTTTACCAATACCAGCTTGTTGCCGACGGTTTGTAGAGGAAGCTTCCACAGCGGCACTCAGGAACCAGGTGGGGGCGTACGTAGGGCGGCAATAAAGATGAATGAAGCTGTGAACAATGTGGAACCACTAACATTGCAGATGTTGCAGGGGTTGTCGAAAGAGCGCCGCTAGTAATCTGTCAAGCTCGTTTTCGCCAATGGAAACTACTTCTTTACACTATGCACTTCATCCATCTGAAAGAACCGAAACATGTCTACGCAGGATGACGTAACGCTACCTGCTGTCGCTGATTGTTGCTGATGGAAGTGATCACTTTGACGACGGCGTCCTTGTCTCCTGCGCGAAGAGCGCGGTCGATCTTCTCGGCGGACAGCGCCGCGTGAAACTCGGGACAGTCGACGATCGTTGCATACGGAGAAATCATTCTGACAATGAGAGCTGTGAGCCGCTTTATTCTGCGGAAGCAACCGTGTCGCATCAAAGACACAAAACCTGTCGAAGAAGCTCGAGTGCATAACTGATCGCAAACGCACATAAGCAGTACGTTTCTAAGGATCAAACGGTAGTAGAAAGGAAAGAAGGCGAAGGAGAGAAGCGATTGAACAGCAAGGGCCATCGAAAAATGTCCTCTGTGAAGTCCTCGCAGGCTCCCAAGCCTAAGCACCAATAATGCCCTACGAAGCTTATCCCAAGGACAAAGAGCGTATTCAAAACTTTAAGAAATTGGCGGGAGACAGAGCAACACGAGCGCGGGGACTCGAACTAGCACCTCTTCTTGGCCGTGCGGAAATTTTTTACGCCATTACGCCACCATTTTGATCGCAACAAAACACGTTTACATCTCTTACAACCACTGAAAGCCACTTGAGGCTTAAAGAAAATGAATTGAATTCTATTAAGACCTTCAGCTTAACTAGTCCCATGCTTAGAACACTATGGAAGGTAGTCGTAGACCTGTCGTGCCACGATTGCTATCAAACCTTTATTCGGCTTACGTTTCGGTGCAACAGCCTTCTTCAGACCCTGGAAAAGTTAGGGAAAGTGAGAGAATTACCCATCCGAGAGCATTTCAAGTTTCAGCCATCTCAGAAGCTAAAGGGAGAAGGAGATGGACCGTGAAGAAGACAGCGCAACTGACCTTAAGTAAACAGCCGAAGGGATGTTGAGACACCCTTCAGATGGAAACAATGTGGGTGAATGAGGTCCTCCTTCGGGTCAGCCCCTCAGCGACGTTCTGGATAGCGCCCTCCGGGGTCAAGCCCACAGAGGTCGGCAAATGGAGCCAACTCCTGAGTTACGGCCACCCGTTCCTCCTTCCAATTGATTACGGGGTTCTTGAACGCAATCCAGAGTGCCTCCAGGGCCATGCGCGCTGCGATGTCGACCACGCGAGCCAGGATCGTCACCGCCACTCTAATCACTGCGCCACTATGACTTCGCAGCCTGTGCACCCCAAGGGAGTGGCGACTTTGCTCCTGCTGGGTCCATCCACATGCTCATTCACCCTTACCCAAAGTGGTCTGCATTGTGTTCCTCCTTGCATTCAGCACAAGTTGTGAGGTATCCCACAACTCTACAGTCGCCTTCCCTGCCGAATGGGCAGACCACGCAGGAGAGCGTTTCACAAGTGCCGTCATAAAGACGGTTCTTCATGAGTTTCGCCTTGAGGTTAGCCGGGGGTACCTCAACGACCCTAACGATGTCAGCCGGTCAGCCTTACGAACGCATTCTCGTACTTGAACGCTGAGAGCGTCCGAGATAAAAGGTATCGAGAAGGCGATTCGACCACGCAATTGTGCCCCGTGTATGAGTGCTAGTGCCCGTGGTGGACGGCCTTTGGGCATGTTGTGGGCAACATACCCGTTAGATAAGGCCATTTTTCTAAATGAGGGCAGCTGTTTGGAACATATTCCGGGCAATGGCCTTCTTAGTACTACGGGTGTGCGGAAGAATAGTGCACAAAGATGTTCTTGTTGCTGGCCTTCCGGTACCACCTAGTTTGGAAGGTGTCCCTAGAGAGACGAATTTCCACGTTGAGGAATGGCAGCCAGTGACTTGTTGATTTCTCCTTTGTGAGCTTAATATACTTAGCCTCATGGTTCAACAACTCGAAACAGGCATCCATTTTGCTCTGCGTAGGACATACAATGCAGCAATCATCTATATACCGACAATCCAACAAAGGTATGCGTTCTATTACTGGTCTCTCTATTTTCGACATGTACGCTATAGCTAGCATCGGAGCTAAGCGTTGACCCATAGCTAGGCTTCTGACCTGCATGTAGTACTGATTGGACCATTTGAATATGTTGCACTGAAGGCACTCGTCTATGAGCGTCTTTATTTGGTGTTCATAGAAAATTTGACGGCGTCAGGAGCAATTAAAGTAGGCGTTAGTGATAAGTAAGCTGAGTTTGTGGTGCTACTATAATAACTTAATAGGAGTATTAGCATACTTCACCTCCAGGACAGTACCGTCTACTGTCAGTCAACTCCTGAATAATTTAGTAAACAGTTCCGCCGTCTAAACCGAAAGTGGGTTGAACTTGCAAAGGCAACAATCCTCCCTAGAAGCATTACAGCGCAGCCGAAGTGTTGAACATCCCGTCTTCCCAGTTTTGTGTCTCCTTATAAAGACCCATAGATTGCCACCAAGTGGTGCCGTAAGCCACCCTTCGCTGTATATATGTATGGTATGCCTATCATAGGTGGCATTGGTGGTCCTGCAGAACGTATCTGTTGGCTGCTGAATATGGTTCTTACGCAGCTGCTACAGCTCATTCCAGCTTACCTTCCTAACACCTGGGCTCTTTTGGAGAAGTTCCGCGAGACAAAAGTAGAGGCAGCCTGAGTAATGGAGTCGTCTGATGTCTCGTCGTTGTAAACAAATGTCTCCAAAGGCGATGCCATGCAAGCGATACACGAAATTCTTGTTGAGCACGAGGACCAGCTGACCTTTTTGGACTCAACATTGCCCAAAAATGGTGCTCATAGATGAGTGCCTTCAGTGCAACATATTCAAATGGTCCGATTAGTACTCATGCAGGTCAGAGGCCTAGCGATGAGTCAACGCTTAGCTGCGGTGCTAACTATAGCGCACATGTCAAAAATAGAGAGACCAGTAATAGAACGCAGACCTTTGTTGTATTGTCGGTATATATATGGTGTCGGTATGTCGGTATATTGTCTACCACGGGCACTAGCACTCATACACAGGGCTCAATTGCGTGGTCGAATCGCCTTCTCGATACCTTTTATCTCGGACGCTCTCAGCGTTCAAGTACGAGAATGCGTTCGTAAGGCTGACCGGCTGACATCGTTAGGGTCGTTGAGGTACCCCGGCTAATCTCAAGGCGAAACTCATGAAGAACCGCCTTTATGACGGCGCTTGTGAAACGCCCTTCTGCGTGGTCTGCCCATTCGGCAGGGAAGGCGACTGTAGGGTTTCAGGAGCAGTATACCTCATAACTTACGCTGAATACAAGGAGGAACAGATTGGTGAAATGGGCAGACTACTTTGGGTAGGGGTGAATGAGCATGTGGATCTTCCCAGCAGGAGCAACGTCGCCGCCCCCTTGGGGTGGTCTCCGGGCTACTCGCCCCGTGACGTCACAGTCGGCGCGCGAACGGAGTTTCGCACGACGTCTGGCGTTTCTCGCTGCCAACCGAATCTCTCACTCGCAGCCGGAGCCTCCACCTCTCTGTGCACTTTTGCATGTGGGTTCATGAGAATCCGCTTCACTTAGTGGCAGTAAACCATCTCCGGAGTGAGTTAATTGGTGCCAGACGTGCAGCACCGACTAGCCTTTTAACAGAAATCCATGAGTCCTTGGATTTGCAAAATATGCACTTGAACTACGGTGATGATCCCAACGATGCGCCAGGCATTCTGCTTCGACAGTATCCCGTATTACCATACGGACACTGCTACGAGCATCTTAACCAGGGATAGGGGCTGGTCTATCATATTTGCCTTTAATAGAGAAGGCCTGTACGTGATGGTAGCTTTTGTATCAGACATCAGGCCCTTATTTTCTGTGCTTGACGCCAGAAATGAGTCCTGGACGTTTTCAGATATCCAGCGGGTTCTTTCGAAGCGTTCATGGATATGCCTGGATCATGGGAAACATATGGCACATGGCTATAGATGCAAATTGACTAGAGGGGGAGGGGGGTCAACATGTACTCAATGGCTATTCAGCCTTGCCGCAAGCGCTGCATAGTGCTGTCCTACAGGGTGAGCCTCACTCCTTCATTATACGGAAGACCTTAGTGTTGGGGATGAGATGTTCATGAGCTCATTGAGAGGAAAGAGGCACATATGACGAATATTCTTCACTCCATTTAAGCTCTTTAGCTTTTCGGCCAGCTGTCCTAGGTTATCTACAGTGACTGTGTATGTGTCGACTCTTCGACTCATGCCACTCCACTGTCGTAAAGACGGTAGAAAAAATCCTAGGAGCATTGGCAGACCTCTATTAAGAATATTATGAGGACATTCAGGTGTCTGGTTAGACCTCGAAGGTCCCAGAGAGGTGGAGAAAGAGCTTTCGTCCATCCTTAGACAGCTTTGGAGTGTAGTTCGAGAAGTTATCTGCTTGGAGCATTTGAGTCGTGCACCTTCACTCCTCCTTAAAAATCTTCCCCTCCTATGGTTGCTCGCAAATGTTTCAATGTGACCTCCTAAGCGTGTCAATGCAACCGCCTTTCCGTGATGTGGTCGGTACCAGTCCCTGTAGATTTCGTAAGCCGTCATCGTGCTTGGAGACTCCCTCATCGCGGCCGTGAGCTCATGATTCACACGTGGACCAAGTATGGAGACATTCGCGCCCGCGTGCACTCTTTCGTCTGGAATCTCTCGTGCCGCGCTCGCAACCGCGGTCGCGGGGGCGAGTAGCCCCGCAACCCCTTGGGGTGCACCGGCTGCGAAGTCATAGTGGCGCAGTGATTGGAGTGGCGGAGACGATCCTGGCTCGCGAGGTCGACATCGCAGCGCGCATGGCCCGGAGGCACTATGGATTGCGTTCAAGAACCCCGCAATCAGTAGGAAGGAGGAACGGGTGGCCGTAGCCCAGGTGTTGGCTCCATTTGCCGACCTCTGGGGCTTGACCCCGGGGGGCGCCAGCCGGAAGGTCGCTGAGGGGCTGACCCGAAGGGAGGACCTCATTCACCCACATTTATCTCCTCCATCTGAAGGGTGTCTTAACAGCCTTTCGGCTGTTTACATAAGGTCAGTTGGGCTGTCTTCCTCACGGTTCGTCTCCTTCTCTCTTTAGCTTCTGAGATGGTTGAAACTTGAAATACTCTCGGACGGGTAGCTCTCTCACTTTCCTTAACTTTTCCAGGCTCTGAAGAAGGAGGATGCGCCGAAACGTAAGCCGAATAAAGGTTCGATATCAGTTTTGGCACGACAGCTCTATGACTACCTTCCATATTGTCCTAAGACATGCCGAGATTCAAGGGAAGACGCACATGGAATATCTTACGTGGTTCCATGCCGATATCAGGGGCTGCTCATATCGATGTATGGGTGAGTGCTGATGGATCCCACGAGGTGTGGATCTCGCGTTCGATCAAACAGCGCTGGCATAGGGCATTTCCGTCAGACGAGTAAGAGGTCGAGTCCCACCTGGCGCTAGAGTTTCGATCGCAACAAAACATCGTTATGATACTATCACGTTTGCCGTTTGATGTGCTCCCGAGTGCAAATGGGGAGCACGATGGACGAGAGTACTGCTTTGACCCACTTCCGAGTCTTTCACAAGCGAGAAGAAAAGTAAAACGGGAGCTGCGCGCACACATCATACACATCAGACCACAATAATGAGGGAATAGACTGCACTTAACAACGAAGGCTTCATCATCACGATTTCAGAGGCCTCTTGTTTATTAAGATCCTAAAAGGATAAAGGATAAAGGACGGCGTTACTCAATCCCTTCTGGGATGCGCCAGCGCATTCTACTTCTACGGGATGTCGTGGAGGCGACATGAATGCGTATTTGGCCATACAATGACTTGCGGTGGTCAGCCGATGAACAAGTCAGCGCTCTATCCTTCCCAGACAAGTCTGGTACCAATTCACCGACCCCGGAGGGATGGAAGGCTTGGTTGGCCTGGGCGGGAAATCCGAACCAGGAACCTGGTATCGGGTGCACGCGACAGCCGCGCCTCCTCCGACTGCGCTACACGCGCCCATTAAGGGCGCGTGTAGCGCAGTGGGCGCGTGTAGCGCAGTCGGAGGAGGCGCGACTGTCGCGTGCACCCGATACCAGGTTCCTGGTTCGGATTTCCCGCCCAGGCCAACCAAGCCTTCCATCCCCCCGGGGTCGGTGAATTGGTACCAGACTTGTCTGGGAAGGATAAAGCGCTGACTTGTTCATCGGCTGGCCACCGCAAGTCATTGTATGGCCAAATACGCATTCATATCGCCTCCACGACATTCCGTAGAAGTAGAATGCGCTGGCGCATCCCAAAAAGGGATTGAGTAACGCCGTCCTTTATTAAGATCCTACCTCGATATAATCAGAAGAGCTCAGTATCGAGAATGTGCACGGTGTGGTCGGCAAGAGATCCAGCTCTCATCTGCACCCGGAATCGATCTTTCACTCCGTTTGCACTTAGCCTAGCTCAACTTGCCATGCTTCAAAGTGACGAAGGAACTGAATTAAGGCCGCCACAGACTTCTGCGGCGCCGCTCGGCGGCGCCGTTCAGCGGCGCCGCTGGAGGCGAGCTCTGCGTCTCTGCCCTATGGTTAAGCATAGGGCAGCGGCTCCGCCGGTGCCGCCGGTGCCGCCGGCCGGCCAGCGGCGCCGCCCAGCGGCGCCGCTGGATGCGAGCTCTGCGTCTCTGCCCTATGGTTAAGCATAGGGCAGCGGCGCCGCCGAGCGGCGCCGCAGAAGTCTGTGGCGGCCTTTACCTGTCGTCTTTATCCGCACCTCATAGGCAACAGATCAAATCCGCACTTCCGCATTCAATTACCTCCTTCATAGCTAAACGTTGAACGGTGTGACAGTTGGAGGTTGATTAACGGCGATCTTTATCATTTCCCTTTATATCGGATGATAGTCAAAAGCGAGTAAAGTACAGGTGCAACCACCAAGTCTGGACCGATTTCGAGCAGAGCCAAACCGCGGAGCTCCCATTTTTCTGCGACGCCACTCATTCGGTCTCGGATATAGATGTCGCATCGCGCACACGCGAAATTCTTGCCTCCAGTCAGACTCGAACTTAGGTTGAGAAATTCGTGACCTTGCTCTGAACGCTCAATGAATAAAACTCTGAATATTCTCCATGTCCTCTCGTGTTGGAATCTCGGCAATGATTTTCAGTGTGTTCATCTGTGGGTTCGTCCTCGGCACTCTTGTTGTCGCATTGTTTCTGGCATTTGGTCGGAAATACTAGCATGGATGAGGAGCTTTGTTGGGTTGCAGGTTGCAAATAACAGATAACACCTCGAATCGTTTCTAGGCCCCTGAAGACGACAAGACGGTTTAAACGTCAAGCCAGTAAATAGATCCACCCAACAACCCCTGCACGTAATTATTATAGACACGTTGTACCTCGAACATCACCCACATGAGGCGATCTTTGTTGTACAAGAGCGCCTGTCTCGAGCAAAATGCTTCAGTCGTTATTTGTCTTCGCCGTTTCAAAAGTGCCCGAAGTCAGAGGAGGGTAAAGAGGAAGAGAAGCGTGAAGAACCAAGGGTGGGCCCGCTTCCAGCTCTGGGCTAAGCGGTGGGCTGGGGAGGGAAACAGTGCGGAGACGGCGCGTGCCACGCCATGACCTTGCGTCGGTTCGACCACAGCGAAACATCTTCGTCTAATTGATTATTTCATGTTGTGCTGCGCCTGCCCCTTAGTGGTGTGAGAGATTGCTCCTTGGCATGCGAGATAAGCGTAACCTTCAAGAACTTCATTCGCGAAACAACCAAAAATGCGATCTGCCCGAGGATTTTGGTAGACATCACTCTTGGCCTCCTCCTCAATCTTAGCAGGGCACTTTTGGAGAATAGCCTTCTGCCGCTTTCGGGAGCCATATATGTTGTGGCATATGAAGGACAATGAGTCCCCTCTCGGCTTCCCTGTGCAGGGCAACCCCATCACACGACGTTTAGTTGTACTGTTCTATTAAAAGCGAGTGGTTCTGTCGCTTTCCCAGGTGGTTCAGCGTTTCATTGTCTCCAATGGCACTAAGCTTATTCGACACCAGCTCTTTCTTCAAAACGTTTCGCAGCAGCCCTCATCCCGAATTCCATCCAAAGTTAATGCTAAAGGTGTCTACGTCTTCCCAAAACTTGTGACTCACAACTTGTTAGCCTCTCAGAGCTAGTCTTCAGAAGCTCCTTTCGAACAGTCAAAAGCACTTGCCACTCACTGTATTCGCAAGTGCGAATTAGCGGTGTTTACGTGCCTGGATGTGAACCTATCAGTGCATCTCGATCTCGGCTGACGACTTATCTGTTCAGTGACAGTCGCGCAAGATAAACCACAAGGAACAATCGGCTAGCATACGCCGTAGCTCTCAAGTAAGGCCTAATCGTTTGTTAGTCGAAGGTCGATTACATGGTGGCGATGTCCGTTCCTCCACGTGGTGCCACTGGAAACTGCCCGCTCTGCGAGCTAAGCCGAACACGGACATTCGATTGCAGGCGACAGGCCCTTGTGACAGGCCGGCCTACGAACACCCATGTCACATCACATGGTTCATGACATTGCAAGTTTTTCGTGATAGTGCTACGGCGTCCGCGGGAGCCGACGCGCACTCGCAGAGCCCGGCGAGTGTGAGAAGTATGCGAGGGTCCCTGATGCGAGGACGGCATCGGGGGGCAACTGAGCTAGTCCGAAAGTCCCGTAACGTAAGCAGGACCCGCGTGGCAACGCTGAATGTGGGTACGTTGACGGGCCGCTCGTGCGAGTTGGTTGAAGCACTGGAGCGTAGAAGAGTTGATTTCTGTGCGGTGCAGGAGACGAGGTGGTCCTGCCGCAAGTCAAGGGACATAGGACGTGGCTTCAAGGCCGTTCTATGTGGAAGTCCCAGGACCACCAGTGGTGTCGGAATAATCGTCTCCAAACGATTTCGTGACTCGATTGTAAGCGTTGAGCGCTTTGACGATCGATTGATGAAGATCGTTGTCGCCGCTAATGAGCGACTCTATCACTTCTTCTCTGCGTATGCTCCGCAGACTGGCTGCTCCGATCAAGCCAAGGATGAGTTTTGGAACCTGCTGGATGAGAAGACAGCAGAGGTACCGTCGAAAGATGTCATCATAGTCGCTGGTGACCTTAATGGGCACGTAGGTGCTACGAAAGACGAGTACAGCTGTCATGGTGGTTTCGGATACGGATCACGTAACGCCGATGGTGAGCGCATTCTTGAGTATGCGGAATCGCATAGCCTCACCATTGTGAACACCGTCTTCCGAAAACGCGACTCGCACCTTATCTCATACTACAGTGGGAGCTCCAAGTCTCAGATAGACTTTGTCCTTGTGAGAGATCGCGACCGGAGTCTTGTACAGACGCGAAGATCGTGCCGTATGAGATGGTCGCCCCACAGCACCGACCGCTGATCTGCACTCTGAAGATTGTCCCTCCGAGGCTGAAGCAGGTCGAGCGATGTGGTGCTGCAAGAATCAAGTGGTGGCGAATGAGAGAGAAGGAAGCAGCTGTGATTTCTCGCGTGCGGTTACCGACAGTCACGACTGTCGACGAAACTTGGAAGAGAACGACCGACGCGATTCGTCAAGCTGCACAGTCGGAACTCGGCATTACGAAGCCTGGGCGACGGAAGGTCGACACGCAGACATGGCTGTGGACAAACGACGTGAAAGCAAAAGTGCGAGAGAAGAAGTCGCATTATCACGTGTTTCTCGGCGAAAAGACAGCCGATAACTGGCGGAAGTACCAAGAGCCGAAGAAAGCTGCAAAGAAGGCCGTGGCTGTTGCGAAAGCCACTCATTATGGAGATGTCAAGGAGAAGCTCGAGTCTCGCGATGGTGAGCGGTATCTGTACCGACTTGCAAAGAATCGCCATCGCCAGACCGAGGACATCGAGAAGTTCTTCGGCATCAATGATGAGAACGGCCATCTTCTTACGGACCGCAGGAAGGCATTGAAGCGATGGCGTGATTATTTTGAGGAAATCTCTACGGTAGAGTTCCCTCATCCAGCCAGTCCCGTTTACAAGATCACCGTGGAGGAGACAGGAGCGGCTCTGAGGAAGATGAGGCCAGGCAAAGCGCTGGGCTCGACGACGTGGCAGCTGATCTGAGGAAGTCAAAGCTGTGGTACCCTGTTGAGTGGTTGTCGAAGTTCTTTAACCAGGCTGTGGCGGAGAAGAAGGTGCCTGAGTGTTGGCGCCAAAGCACGACGATTTCGATTTGGAAGAAGAAGGGCAGTCCATACGCGCCACTCGCCTCCTGATAGAGAAGCATCGCGAGAAACAGAAGGCAGTGCATATCGCCTTCCTCGACTTGGAGAAGGCCTTTGACCGCGTACCGCGTGAAGTGATATGGTACGCCTTGCGACATCATGGAGTTCCCGAAGAGCTCATAGAGTGGGTGCGAATTCTCTACTCTTGTCCAAAGAGGCGAGTTCAAGCTGCAGCTGGAACCTCGATGGAGTTCCCATCTCTTTCGGGGTACACCAGGGTTCTGCGCTTTCCCCACTCCTCTTGGTTGTCGTCATGGATGCCATCACACGAGATCTTCAGAAGCCCGTCCCTTGGACGTTGCTTTATGCCGATGTGTGATGCTCGCTAGCGAGGATAAAGATGAACTTGAGCGAGAGTTGCAAGCTTGGTGTGATCGCTTGGAGCGGTTTGGACTCAGATTGAACGTGAAGAAGACCGAGTATTTAACGACGGACGTTACCGAGTCCAGCTCCATCAAGGTTAACTGCATCGAGCTTCCACGCACTGCGGTCTTTAAATATCTGGGATCAGCAGTCGCGTCTGACTGCAAACTGATGGTAGAAGTGAATTCACGCGTGAGTGCAGCTTGGTCCAAGTGGCGCTCGTTGACTGGCGTGCTCTGCGACAAGAAGATACCAGACCGCTTTAAGTCAAAGATCTACTGAGCAGTCATCCGGGCAGTAGCGATGTACGGCGCTGAGTGTTGGCCAGCGACCAAGGAAGTTGAAACGCGCCTCAGCGTCATGGAGACGAAGATGCTGCGCTGGACGGCAGGAGTCACGCGCATGGACCGCATCCGAAACGATGCTATTCGGCAGAAGTTCGGTGTCGCGCCGATAACTGACAAGATGCGCGAAGCTCGCTTACGATGGTACGGCCACGTTCTGCGTGGAGAAGAAGACAGCGTCCGCAAGATGGGGCTTAACTTCGAGGTAATAGGAAAGCGGCCTAGAGGGCGCCCGAAGCAGCGCTGGGCTGATACGTTACATACGGACTTGAAAGTAGCTGGTGTCCACCCCGATCTAGCGCTGGATCGGGAAAGGTGGCGTCATGACACCAGAATAGCGGACCCCGCCACGAAGCGGGACAAACGCTGAAGAAGAAGAAGAAGAAGAAGAAGTCGAAGGTCGATTACATGAAGGTAGAAGAGTGACCACTCAGCAGCTGCTTTAGGTAACGTCATGTGTATCGCATCCTTTGTTGCCCCTTCGTTGCGACCAGCAACTTTTTGAAGCGGTGGCGAGGGCTCTAGTCCGAAGTAGATTAATCGCAGGGGGGCCCTACAAAGCAACTCCCTCGGCTCGCATGTTCTTCATGGTGGGAGCTGCCCTTTCTTGCATGACGTTGGATCATGATATACACGCGTTCGAAACAGCGGAGAAGTAGCTTGAATCTACACAGGCTATTTTGCAGACAGAATTCAACGGAAGCAACAAAAAAATAGGCAAGTGAACGACACTGACACAGTTAGCAGGAAGAACCTATTGCTTATGTATGACACGATGTCGGATTTGTTGATTCCTCCTTAATAATTCAATAATATCCTTGTCTGATTAAAATACTGGTGAATTTTACTGTTACTGCTGCTAAGCGGAGAACAAGACAGCGGCAATCGCTAGACAAAAAAGCAAAACAAAACTGCGCAAAACGACCACATGCGTGATCAGAAGCGATGCGAGTCAAAGGCAACGATTTTATGTGGAAATGAGCGGTGGCAATGAAATTGTGGCCCGAGGCGAGGTACGTGAGCGGCAGCTCCGTAGCACTTTTCTGCTGAGTTCTGACTCTAATGCTTCCGCGATTGCGGGCTCTATCGGATTTGCGCGCGGTGGCCAGCCGATGAACAAGTCAACGTTATACCCTTCCCAGACAAGCCAGGTACCAATTCACCGACCCCGGAGGGATGGGAGGTTTGGTTGGCCTGAGCGGGAAATCCAAACCAAGAACCTGGGATCGGGTGCACACGCGACAGCCAGCACGTCCTCCGACTGCGCTACAAGCGCCCTTATAATAACAGAGTTCGAACAATCTCTTTAAAGAAATTGCTCAATAACTCAGTGCGGAATCAGTGCGTCAGAATTTGTCCTGTTCTGCAAAAGTGCGAGAATTGACGATTTGAGAAGGGCCTCCTCAATAAAAACGGCTAAAGCGGAAGCGCTATGGAGAGCGCTTCTGTTTCTTAACGAATGTACGTGGTTGGCATCGTATACAAATGCCGATGCGAAAGGAGCAGCTGGCATGAACAGACTGAGTGGGGCGAAAAATCAGCGGCGGAGGCCTAAAAATTGCTCCACTCAGCGCGACGAAAGCTAATCAGGCACTTCGTCACAGATGTTGGGCGACCTTTGACCCCCTGAAGATGCGGATGGGGGGGGGGGGGGGGAGCGAAGTGCGGCATTCGGCGGACGGCGCGAGTGTTGCTGAATCGCAGCAGTTCCAGAAAAGTGTGAGCAACGAAGTGACTCACCGTGGAGGACCGCTCGGTCTCGTTCCACAGGCAGTCCTCGCAGGGGCGTGCGCAAATACGATTTGTGGCGATTTTTTAGGTATTTTTTACGATTTACGATTTATGGCATTTTGGGTCGTGAAATTGCAAAATTTGGTAAATGTTACACACGGGCAACTGACGACCAAACGGCCACAGCAGTACCAGAATAGATGCAGCCCGGGTTAGAAAGATGCGCTCAATCTCCTTCCACTAGTAGCTCATTCCCACCTCGCTTTAGCGTAGATTTTTAAATGTTCTGATATGAATACATAACAGATGACGCCGTGCCGTGCACAGTTTATTCGAGTCCGACTTCACTTTTCTGAAACTTTGAGACAACTGAGAGACATCTTTGCAGAGTGTGGCCGAGAGTTGTTGTGAAGAAATGAACATTCTTCAGCCCGGTTCCGCTGCCTGGTCTCACTCAAATTTTGCTGTTGGGCAGCATAGATGATAGCAGTTACCTTGGTGCCGGCTCCAAAGCGTTTGTGATAGAGCATTCCTCGGGAGTCCCACCAAGGAATCCTATCAGCTTTACCTTCTTCTAATGGAAGTCGGCTTTGTATTCTCCGGAGGTGGCTCTCGTTGGAGGAGCCACTGGGCCTTCCGGGCAAGGTTGCCGTAGAAGACCTGAACTCATTTCCCGTGACGTTTCCCCACAAAGTTCTTAATAGGAAAGAAAAGGAGAGACAGCGAAGCTCAGTCGCGACGACCGGTCCGAGTTTATTCTATTCTAGACTATTCTAGAATGTATGTCGTTATGTTCTAAAATATTTTGGCTATAAGACTGTGATACTAATCCGTAACAAGCTTTGTTAAATCTTGAAAGATGATTGAACATTTTGTCCCATGACTTCTTCGACAACGTAATAGAAAATCTAACCAGGATACTATCTCAACGGTAGGTCGGAACGGCGCAAGTGTTGTATATGGGCAGAACTGCCTCTCCCTGGGAAGTAAAAAACTGCAGGTATCTCGACCCCAATACAACTCTGCGCAGAGTTAGGGGCGACGGAAGTCGCCTGTTGGCGCCCTGTTGATTCACGTGCGCCACAGCTGACGGGCGCGCGCGGGATGAGGGCTGGTATCGAGGATCAGCGCAGTGCACAGGTGGCGTAGTAGGGAAGAGCTCGGGCTCGTGAGCGAGGGGTCAGGGGTTTGGATCACGCAGACTGTGTTTCTTTTGCACTTTTGCAAAATCCATGTTTATCATATAGGTAATCCAGCTAGGGGTATTATAGTGTGTTATAGCATGTTTACATATAACATGTGCTTGAAAACATGAACTACCACTGAACCGTCTCGCTTATGCAATAAAAGGAAATCAATAGAGTGCGACACGGTTATGGTGGAACGGAGTATGCCTTCTTAAGGTAAGAAGTAAGAGCTTCCTGAATGCTCAGGCGCGGTATGGGTCCTAAAATACATGTGAGACCTAAATAGGTGAAAGGTCGTTTTAGAGGGAAAACAGGAGTATCGTTTGTCCATAGAGAGTCCAATTTTTGTGCGAGAAGTTCTTAGAGGCTACCTATTCCACTACATTGTCTACTAATATTCGAGTGCTTTTACCACCAACATATTAATTTTATTTATTTTATTTATTTATTTATGCCAACACGAACCACATGCTGCAAAAAAGAGGGCAATTCGTAATAGAACCCAGATAAATCGGCTATTAAAGAAAAAACAAAGAAACAAAAGAATAAAAGAAAGGAAGAAAGAGAGAAGTTAAGGGGAAGAGGGCGCGATTTGTGGAAAAGGTGAGCAAGGTGTAGGGAAAAAATGAGTGCTTTGCTAATGCACAAACAGCGCAAGTAAATGTGTAGGTTTTTCGAAACACTGAAATGGTAGTGGTAATGGCAAAGTAGTCGAAAAAAAAGAAAGACACTGATTTCCATACTATACGAATGGGCTTTCATGGGCTTTTGGGGTTTCCAAAATTCCAAAATCTTTCACAGATTATATTTAGTTTGCTATTTGGACCTGCATGTTTAATCCTGCCAGTTTATCATCAGGAATCGCTAAATCGTGAAACAGTTGTCAGGCTTAGAGCTACTGATTAACAGTTTTGTATGGACATGTCATGCACTTTAAAACTTTGAACCAGTGAGAAAAGAGGGGTGCCAATAAGTTGTCATGAAAAGTTTTGAAGCTTTCACAAAAAAGATTATCCAATTCAATTTTTATGCACTCGGCCTCTGAATACACAATATGCCTTGCTAACTGTGAATGTTTCCGCTGCAGGAAACACTCAAAATGTACTGTATCTACTCTTCAAATGAATAATCTAATCTAATAATTGAACATTCTACAATTTTTAACACACAACTTTGAACTTAGAAACGGAGTTTTGTCCCTCTAGTGCCCTTTATCATTTTCCTATTACCAGATTTCGTCTTTGGATGTTCCTCTTCGTTTAACTTTCACCAGGTCCCCCTCTTTCACTTATATCACGTGGCTTAATGCCACTCGATTAATGAACACTATTATGCTCTCACATTATGTCACTATATTTAGTCGTTCTGTCGTTTTCTACCCGCGTTTTGTCCATTAGTGCATCCGTCTGTACACATGCTAGCGCTTCAGCAAGCCCAACCTCGGAACGGCAGCGTAAAACTCGTCAGGGAAGCAGGCGGAGCAGCGAGGACTCCGCCCGGGCTGCGCACGCGCGCGCGACCGCGCGCGTCAAAATGAGTATCGCTGCCGCCCCCCGAGGCCACCCATACCGTTAACAAGGGTGGTCCAGGCCGGGTCCCCGATTTCGCTGAAACTTCGTCTAGGGGTGGATATTTGGGGTGCTGACCACGAACCTGACATCCGTTTTTCACGATTCTGTCTCTACCTGCCGTCACCGACAGAAACTTTAGAAATGTAATCCTGTGCCTTCCTGTATTTATATTATCCAGCCGAATCGTGAAGAATGGATATCAGATTCGTGATCAGCACCCCAAATAACCCCCCCCCCCCCCCTAAACGAAGTTTCAGCGAAATCGGTGACCTTGCCTGGACCACCATTGTTAACAGTACGGGTGGCCTCCGACGGAATCGTGAAGAACGGATATCAGATTCGTGATCAACACCCCAAGTACCCCCCCCCCCCCTAAACGAGGTTTCAGCGAAATCGGTGACCCTTCCTGGACCACCATTGTTAACGGTATAGGTGGTATGTTATATGTAAACATGCTCTATGACACACTATAATACCCCTAGGTGGATTACCTATATGATAAACATGGATTTTGCAAAAGTGCAAAAGAAACACAGTCCGCGGGATCTAAACCCCCGACCCCTCGCTCACAAGCCCGAGCTCTTCCCTACTACGCCACCTGTGCACTGCGCCGACCCTCGATACCAGTCCTCATCCCGCGCGCGCCCGTCAGTTGTGGAGCACGTGAATCAACGGGGCGCCAACCCGCGACTTCCGTCGCCCCTAACTCTGCGCAAAGTTGTATTGGGGTCGAGATACCTGCAGTTTGTTACTTCCCAGGAAGAGCGGTTCTGCCCATACACAACACTTTCGCCGTTCCGACCTACCGTTGAGATAGTATCCTGGTAAGACCTTTTGCTGCGTCATGGGATAGAGTTGCGCCATGCATTAGTTGAGTACTCGATGTTTGTAGAACTGCAGTGCTCGGTGCTGATTTCACCGACTTAATGGGATGTGAAATGATTTTTAATTCTTTTGTTCTGCTTGAGACTTTTTACTTCCGCTATTGCTAAATCCTAGATTTATACGCATCTGAAGAACTGCTAAGAGCTTGGAAATTTAATGGTCATTCAAACGATGAAAGCTTTTGTTGTAACACCATGCTGTTAAGGTAATGTTTTTGAACCAACAACTTTGTCAACTTTCTTAAGACGTGTGAAGTTTGATTTGAGACCCTCGCCCCTTCGCCTGACCTGAAGGAAAAGTTGAACCTACAAAGGAAAAAATGCAAAAACTGCACCGTTTAGACTAACACGACAAATGAACAAATATTGTATTAACATTAACAGGAAAACCTATAAATATGCAGTTGTGCTGCACTACATGTCAGATAGCTTACGATTTACGACGGTTTTTTTCTTCGTAAATACGATTTACTTACTTAGTGCTTACTTAGTTCCTCCCGTGCTGTTGAGCGCACAGGACTACGAACTCTTTCCACCGCTGCCTGCCTTGGGCTATTTCTTCACACTCCTACCTAGAAATATTCATAACTTCCAAGTCAAAAACGTGCGACGCGACGTGTTTTTTGGGCGGCCTCTGGTTCGCTTTCCTGACGGAGTCCATTGCATGGCTGATCTTGGCAGGCGGTGCGCCGGCATTCGAAGTTTGTGTCCGGCCAGGCGGAGTCGGCGTTGTGCAACGGTTTCGTAGAGTTTGCTCGAGCGGCAGCGTTGTAGTACTTCTGCGTTCGTCAAGCGGTCCGTGTAGCGCATCCTCATTATTTGTGGTAGACATTTGCCGAGGAACGGACCTTGTAAGCAGCACCAGCTTCTTGACGTGCTCTAAAGCGCAACGGTGTAGCTCATGTGTGGACTAAATTACAGGGTTCGAAAATGCAAGTGAGGCTCGTGCGACCCAATTTTTTCCGATTTCAGTCGACCACTGCGCGAAGGCGCGAAGACACGGAGAGCCAACGGTATGCAAATGCGTGCGCGAGCAAAACACTGAAGGCACTTTTCGATGACGTGCTCACAGCTACCCAGCTGCCTAAACTGCCTTAGCCCCATCTCCTATTTTAGAGCGGCGGAAGATCGCGGTTGAAGTTTCCTGCCCTCTTACTCGCCCATATTTGGGTTTTTGACACTCTCAATAACACCATTTTGTTAATCACGAAAAGCTCTATCGAAAGGCGTCGCTCTCCGTGCAAACTTCGTCCAAAAGCGGTTCTTTGGGGCGCTGATTACAAATCCGACGTCCGTTTTTTGAAAATCTCGCCGATTTCAGTAGGTTACTTCCCTTTTGACCTTTTGAGAGTGGACGGGTCAGGATCACCGATCATCCTCAGTTATGGGCGGTCTCCTGCCGTAATCGTCCAAATGAACTTCGGCATCGTGTTCGGCACCCCGAATAGGTCCAGCCCCTATACGAAGTTTGAGCAAAATCGGTGATCCTCACCAGACCACCCCCAATTATCCAGAAGAAAATCAAAAGAAATCGGCGGAATTTTCAAAAACAGACGTTGAATTCGTAATCAGCGCCCAAATAACATCTAGATGGTTTTGGACAAGAACAAATGGCCAATTTCGAAAATATCGATTTGAGATTGGCATCGTTCGATAGAGCTTTTCGTGGCGAAGCTAAGGATGTTATTGCGAGTGTCGAAAACTCAAATGTGGGCGAACAATGGCGCAGGAAACTTCAAACGCTAAAACGCCGTCCTAAAATAGCAGCTGGTGCTGCAGTTTAATCAGCTAGGGAGTTGTGATCACGTGTTCGTAAAGAACCTTAAGTGTTCTGCTCGCCTCTGCATTTGTGGGCCGTGAGCTCTCTGCGTCTTCCCGCAGGGATCCACCGAAATCGGAAAAAAGAATGCGTCACACAAACCTGCATTTCCGCACCCGTGTAACATTGCTTCTTCCTGAGCTACACCGTTCTATTTTGGTTCTAGTAGACCGTTTTACTGCCTACAAGACCCGCGAGCTGCAGCCGAAGCGATTTGGGCTTAAAAGAGTTATTCCGTTCCGAACACGCTCGCGTGTGCAATTTGCAAGCGGCCGCTCCGCTTGATTGAAAGGTTCGATTCGATAAGCATTGTTCACGGCGCACTCCAAAGGCTAGCTCGACAGCCTAAAAGCAATTACTTAGTAGGGCGGCGGGAAATTTATGATATAACTCCCCAAACGCTCACTCTACCAGTTGTCGAACCTACTCGATTGATAGGCTCATCTCAATACGCATTGCACACGGCGCACAATTAAGTCTTGCTGGGACAGATTGGAGCAATTCCCGAGTAAGGCGGCTGGAACTTTCTGATAAAATTCTCCAAACGGTTCGAGATATTCTTGAAATCTTATATTTCCAGTAAGGGAAGATAGAAGCGGAGTGAACATGCTTTCTCCCACTCGACTGATAGGTTCGATCCTACATACATTGTGCACGGCGCACTCTCAGAGCATTACAGGCATGACAGAGCACTGACAGCGCACACCATGCTTGAGATACTCCGAAAACACTGCACGTCACATGCACTTCCTGGGAAATAAGGTGCTTTAATCGCAAGAGCCTGCTTCAGTCATTTTCTAGGCCACCCACAGCGAAAACGCGGCGATCTGGTAAAATTTTATATACGTTATAGTTTTATATACTTTTTGATCGCGCGACGCGGGCGGTATTGCAGAAGTCGAAATAACCATTTTTTCACCCTGAACACCTTCAAATCAAACTGGATGCTATCCAGATTTCACTAGTCACTCTAAAAGAAGTTTAAAGGAACTCCTCGATTTGACAATCTGTGAGTTTCTTTGAAAATTTAAAATTCACCTACCCCGAAAGAAGTGAATACAGTGGAACATTATGAAATTTTTATCTTAGAAGAAAAAATAACTTTATGTTGCTTTATGTGGATACAGCCAAGTTGTTAGTCTTTATTCGGCGAACGTTTAGCCTTCGACAGAGCCTGGAAAACCCCAACTGCTTATGTTTATTTCAAATTGCAAGAAGGCAGCAATTTTCAGTGTATCACGAAGGAAACGCTCCATGCTCTAACCTGCGGTATTAACGTGATTGATAGTGCAAATGCTGTTTACCTGAAGTGAAACTCTGTTCTCTACAATTTCTTTTGTTCTACCGTTCATTAATGCCTAGCCTCACGCAGACAAAATTTCTGCCACCGGTAAAATGACAGTCGCACTTAGACGAGTGCACGGCACAACCTCTTCTTAAAATACACCGAAAAATCGGTGGTATCTGCATTTTAAAACAACATCAAGATAATTTTTCTAGCTAAAAGAAAAACAGTTTATGACAACCCAAACCCTGCATTCACGTTATGGGGCGAGTTACAATTTTTTTTGCAAGTCTAGAGGGAGGGGGAAGGTCCAAACTGAATCTCTTCTATTTCTCACAGCTTTATCCCAAACGTAGCAAACATAGGGGTTATTTTGGAGCTATAGTGGAAGTGAGGGCGTGTATAACGTCTTCGTTTCATAACTCTTTGAACAAATACTCTGGACGTTATGAAACAGCATGAGGGTGGACCGCGCTACAGACCTGCACCTAAATATTCGAAGAAATTCATAGTTGATCACTCAAATCGACCACTTCTCTTGGCCACTATAAAGCGCCTAGTTTGACGTGGAAGACGATCGCTCTTGTTTGTAAGATGCTCAGTTTGATTTCGAGCATTGAGTTTCCTTTAGAGCGTCCAGATTAATATGAGCCCGGTATTTAGAACGCTTCCAATTATTTTTTTTTTCATTCAAAACAATTATGCTTGGCTAACTGCAAGACACTAAAACAAAATTTAACGATTCAGTAGAAATTTGTTGAAAAAATTCGTCTAAAAAATTTAACGCAAGTAGCTTTGCGCACACCCCTTGTATAAAAGCAGGTCTTGGAAGGAAATCAGCGCTGTCACTCACAGTGGACAGCGAACGGATTGCAACGGTCACAACAATAATGATTGAAATGAATCGAGAATGGCCGAAGAACAGTTTAAGATGGCTGTTCTCGACTGAGCTAGCATTCGCTGTTTTCGTCCGGCATATCGCTTTCCCATTTTCGCCCTGCACCGCTTGTATTCGGTAGTATTTCTGTTCTTCGTTAACCTTCCAGTTTCAATTGCAAATTACACAATTCAGATGTGCACACGTAGGCTTTCAAAGGGGCTCAACTACCGAATGGTGGGTTTCGGGCAACAATTTTTTGGAACAGGCAAAGAGAAGGTAATAAGAAACCAAAGTTCTCCAAAACTGTGTACAAGCCGAGATGGAGCTTCTTTAAGCTTGGAGTGCTTTCTAAACATTTTCAATGAAGAAATGCTGAAGTACAGCGCTTGAGGCTATATCAGTTGACTGGTGTTTTCAAAAAGCACCCCTCCTGCTCCCTTCAGCGAGAAGGAAAACTCGGTGAGTGAGAAACAGGCGCCCTTTACGGTGAGACGTGAGGAAGCTCTGGGGCGAAGGAGAGCAGGCGATGTCCATTGCCGTTGAACACTGTCACGCCGCACTCTCACGTCCCTTGAAGGATCCGAAAAAGCCAATAAACGCGGAGCGGAAACGAGCAGTCGATAGCTTCGGGATGTACACAGAGTGCGATGTTCTTGCCACCTTTCTTCGTCGTAACACGATTAGTTCTGCACCGGTCTGACAGCTCCAGGCTTGTAGCATTTACAAAAACTGCTCAAGCTACGTGGACAAGAAAATAAGCAAGACGTCAGCACTGCTTTGGCACAATACCGTGGACAATACACACTAGTACAGAGTTTATTCGCCATCCTATTCAGGTGGGCCGTGATGAGCGCGTTCGGTCCCCCTTGGAATGCTTTAGATGAGGAGATTCCCGTGTAGAATGCGTGGCGCATATCACTAACAAATGGCATAGCACCCATCTTTACAATTAATTCTTAATACTCCTTCTGAACAGATCAGATGTCTCCATCGTCGCTTATAGCAAAACGTATTTACTGCTCAGTGCTCATGGTAATAAAAGCAACTAATAGTGAGTGTTAAACCCCAGCCACGGATGACCTGCATTCCAAAGAATACGTCGACTACTGTACAGATTCGAACGTCACGAATATGCAGAGACAGAATCCGCAGCTAGAGGTTCTGCTCCATTTCTGGGCTTTTCTCAGGTTCAACCAATCCCGTTGAGATCTTCTTCAACATACGGCTGACAACTTCTCAATCTTTGTATGTGGTGGCACATAGTTTCCGTACTGCTCATTCCAGCGCAGTCCAGCTTTAGCCGTTGTATCTTCAGGTCACTTAAATCGGATTGCACGAATAGGATTCAGATTCAAGGGTGACGGTGGGCGCAAAGTTATACCGGTATTGGACGTTTACAGAAGCGCTGTAAATAGAATTTTTAATAGTAATGGCTAATAGTAACGCACCGAGACAAGAAGCTCTCCAACATTATTTGTCGGAAAATCCTCAATACTGAGATTTGCTGTGGCCGTGCTAGGAGGAGGAGGATCCTCCGACGCAAGTTGAACTGCACAAGACGCCGTACTCTGGCTCCTGGCACACGACTTAATGATGGA
This sequence comes from Heligmosomoides polygyrus bakeri, assembly GCA_947359475.1. Taxonomy (NCBI): domain Eukaryota; kingdom Metazoa; phylum Nematoda; class Chromadorea; order Rhabditida; family Heligmosomidae; genus Heligmosomoides; species Heligmosomoides polygyrus. The sequence continues at coordinate 68,468,040 of OX375867.1, forward strand.
GGGCGTGGATTTCCATGAAAATATCCAAAAGGAATGCGCTTCACAACGATGCTGTTGCGAGGGATCTGTTTTCAGATAATGAACCTAGTCTTTCTCCGGAAATCGTTTTCTCAATCCAGCGATTTCCTGTCAGAAGCCGTAATTTCGGTAGGGAAATCCTGATCAGCAGATTCATGCTTACATCGGAGCCCAGCTCAGGGTCAAGCGTGGGGCTCGATTTTTGCCGAAAATTTGCGACTCCAGCCACACCCCCCTTCCAGAGCAGATTTGATAGGGTCCCATCCCTTGTCTGTAACACAACTTTATTCATCTTATTCGCTCCAATTTTTAGCATTTTAGGTTACTTTTGTATCCCTTAATAAGCTGTTTTCCCTTCCCAAGTGTGGCTTCAACATTGTGGAGATTCGCCCGCAGCCTTATTCGTGGAAGGAGACACGTTATCAGCACGGAATTGGATCCTGTAGCGTTATGAATGCTGGCTGTTTAGCAGTTACAAATTAAAGGTTTTCTGGCAGCAGTCCTTGGATCTGAAGATGGGATCAGTTTTCGCCGGTTTAGCAGAACGTCATGGCACGAGAAATTTCGAACGAGCGAAATGTTGATCTGAAACCTTGGTGGTAATTGCTAACAGCAGTCAGCAGGGCTGCGGGAATCACGAGAACATCAACCGTAATCGCGCCCCGCGGGCTCGGTGCCGTGGCTGGTTGTCGAGATTGCACTAGGAGCCACAGTGCGTTCCCGAACCCCTGCTGTGAGCCTAAGTGACGTACACTAAATTTTCTATTCGAATGAAATTAGAAGGTGAACCTGAACCCCATAAAACTCAGATTTCAGCTTATTACACAGCTACAAACAAGTCTTTCTGCAGCGACCTTCGATACGATTAGGGCATTCAAAGTGGTCGTCCTTCACGAAAATAAGCAATTTGCATCTGAAGGAGCCGATATTTAGAGGCAAATTTGTACCCCAATAAATTTCAAGCCTTTCTCACTGCACAGTTTTAGAAGTTTCCTGCAACGATTCTTTGTATATTCAGATACTTCGATTTTGTATCGTTTGCCAAAAAAAAATTGATGCAAAAATTGAACCCCTGATCATACCGGACATCCCTACAAAAGGGATCAATTTTTACTGTATAAGAATAGTGCTTGAAATTTTGCGCAGTATAATTTCATATTCATTTGTTGTCTCCTCCGAGTAGAGACCAATTTGTTTCCGTGGCTATACAGCCCTCGCATGCGACCGACAATGTCAGAGAACGCAGTTGCCTGCGCTTGGACGATCATACCCTTTGGGTTTCGCAGCTTTGGAACAACAAATAGCGCATTAGATTACAGAAAGAACGACTCGTCCGCGTGAAAACTGACCCACGCAACAATTTTCGGTTGGAATTTCCAGCCCAGACCAACCACGCCCTCCATCCCTCTGCAATCGTTGAAAAGTACCAGACTTGTCGGGGAAGAATAAACCACTGACTTTTCCATCAGCTGGCCACCGTAAGTCATTTTATAGACCAAATACGCATTCAGATCGCCTCCATCGTATCCAGTAGAGGAGGAATGCCAGGCGCATCTCAGCAGAGAATTATCAACGTCGGCCATCATCCTTTCTAACATCTAAAGCTTGAAATTTACGGAGTGCAATTCCACTTCTATTTTTCGCCTTGTTTAGATAGAATGATTTTTATTCCCACGAAATACGACGAATACGACTCCCCTGGTCATACCGAAGATCGCTGCAGAAAGACTTGAGTATTTTACTTTATAATAATCAGGGTTCGAAATTTGATGAGGTAAAATTTCACATCCAATCGCTGTTTCCTACAGGTAAAAGGAAATTTATTTCGGTGATAACTTAAAGCTTCGCTTGGGCTTCCGCGATTGATTCAAAAAATCTTCTTACGCTGCCCAAAAAAGCTCTAGTTAATCTTAAAAAGCACTTATTTCACCATTGGCGATCATCATAGAAATTTCATAGAGCACAGTCTCGGATCAGGATGTCACTCGCCCAGGCAGAGTAATGTGCCATATCATAATGTTCTGCTAAATTCAGCGAACAACTGAACCGATCCTGATTGATTCGAAGGCGGCTACCAGAAAATCTTAATTTTTATGTAACTATAGACCAGTAAGTATTCGGAACGTTATAGGATTCAATTCTGTGCTGGTAGCATGCCTGCCTCAGCGACGAACGCTCAGCACGACTCTCTACATTGCTGAAGCCACATCTGGGAAGAAAATTAAGGGATGTAGAAATCACCTAAAGGCCAAAAGAATTTATAGTTGTGCTCTCCCAAAAAATTCGAATAACCGAATATATTCGAATAGCAAAGATTTTCGAGCATTCGAACTTGAATACATTCGAAAATCGCGTTTTTTCGAGCATTCGAATTCGAATACATTCAAAAATCGCGTTTTTTCGAGCATTCGAATTCGAATGTTCGAATAATCATTCGGGCTCAACTAGGGTTTTGGGAGAGAGGATCATTTCATCAAAGCAAATACGGGGTATACACTGTTTGAAAGGTGATAACGTTGCTCAATGAAAGTTAAGTTGAGCTAAGTTAAGCTGAAGAAGTTAAGGGCTCATATGAAAGCTTATAAAATACAATTTTTTGACATACAAGCGGTGTGGACTGCGCAATGCACTCATCTGAATTCTCATCATTTTACATTCGATTGATTGTGTTTCACTTGAATACCTTATGTAATTTCTCCTTAAAGAAACCGTGTCATTTGATTTGGGCTTCTTTCAATGTTTAAAACTTTAAAACACACTATGGCTTGCGAAAAATGCAGGGTATCCTGAAAATGCAAGTACTAATTGAAAGGTTCTAACATTGCTTCTAGTAAAGCTTTTGGAGCTGTTGGAGACTCATACTAAAGCACAGGGTAACGAAATTTCTGTGGCGTGGAAATAGTCATACTGTTCCACACCCTGCCAGAAACCTTGCATTTCAGAGTTGATTGACTGTGTATGGGTCACACGAGTGGGGTGTGCTTTGGAGTAGTCGCTAAATCGCCTCTGCACTCCGACGATGTTTTCGATTTTCCAGAAGCACTTCAGGATAAACTTTTTCTCCTCGAAAGAAACCCTATGGCCGGCATGACTCTTGTTATGGGCTCAGACATGTAGAAAGCGTTATTAGAGCAATAGGGAGAACGGAAAATTGTGGAATCAATGAAACAGCTTCGAATGCTTCACCAGCAGAAATGTTAGAACTTTAAAATATAATATTAGGTTGTTCGGAAAGTTTTCAGCGTTATGTGATACTATTTCTCAATCATCTATTGTTAAGTAAAAATTCAACTTGCATTGCGCATTAATGCTACTTTCTGTGCAGAAATTTTCGCTCTGTCTCATTTATGTTTCAACGTTGTTTTATACTTCTGTTCTTGAAGTGCTTATTGAAGTATGTCGAAGGAGCAAATCCGAACGATATTTTATTTCGATTTCAAATTGAGACAACCCGTAGCAGGGACAGCTCGACAATTCAATCGAGTGTGGGGGCCTAATAGTGTTGGAGAAAGCACTGCGTAGCAGTGGTTCAGTAAATTTCGGATCGGAGGTTTCAGCCTCGTATTTGACCCTAGTAGCGGTCGACTTTTAGCAATCCTGGAGGACGAGTTGAAGGAATTGTTGGAAGCTGAACCATCCCAAACAGTTCGCGGGATCGCAGAAGGGCTAGACGTCGGTAAAACTGCTGTTGCGGGTGCTTTGAAACGCCTCGGGAAGGTGAAAAAGCTCGAAAAGTGGTGCCCCACGTGTTGAGTGATCGGCAAAAATCGTAACGTTTCGAGATTTGTTCTTCTCTACTTTTACACAACAAAACCGATCCGTTTTTGGATCGAGTCATCACTTGTGATGAAAAATGGATCCTGTGTGATAACAGGAAACGTTTCGGACAGTGGATGGACGACGACGATCCCCCTACGCATTTTCCAAAGGCGAACCTCCTCACGAAGGGTAATGGTCACTGTGTGGTGGTTGGCAGCTGAAGTGATCCATTACAATTTTTGGCCCCAGGCTAAACGATCACAGCAGAGACATACTGTAAGGAAGTCGAGGAAATGCACCGAAAATTGCGTCAACTTCAACCAGTATTGGCCAACAGAAGAGGCCCGATTGTTTTGCACGATAACGCCCGCCCACACGTTTCGCGAATCACTATTCGAAAATTGAACGAATTAAGGGTTGAAGTTCTGCCTCACCCGCCACGTTCTCCAGACCACTCACCAGCCGACTACTACCTGTGCAAACACTTTCAGAACTTTCTCGCTGGCAAAATCTTCACCAATCAGGACCAAGCCAAGCCAGCTTTTGTGGATTTTGTCGGATCTTGATCACCTCATTTTCTTGCTGATGGAATAGGTCGACAGGTGTCCCGTTGGCAAAGGTGCGCTGATACGAACGGTGCTTATTTCAACAAAATCCGATAAGATTTGAGAAAGTTATGGTACTTCAAAGTGAAGCACTTAACACGCTGAGAACTTTCCGTACAACCTAACAGTTCCATTTTTCGCAAGAAGTAGTGTGTTTTCGAATTTTAAACTTTAAAGAAGCACAAATTAATCAACACGGCCCCTTTAAGGAGAAATTACAATTATTTAAGCGAAACACAATCAATCAAGTGTAAAATGGAAGAAATCAGACGAGTGCTTGGCGCAATCCACACCACTCATATGTGAGAAAATTTATATTTTTAGAGCATTCATTCTTGTCCTTAATCTCTTGAGTACCTTCACTGTGAGCGAGGTTATCACCTTTCAAACAGTGTACACATTTTTTCAGACACCCTGTATATTGACGACAAGTGCCCTACCCCATCTGTACGTGGGCTTCGCACTTGCTCGCCTAGCTTAATGTCCGTCGCTAATATATGTATAAGATAAACATATTCATACACTGGGATAAATTAATCGCTAATATGTGGGTAAGATCACCTACAGTAATTGTATCGTGCAATCCATGAAGCTCTTTTTGGTTTAGGTTCGTTCGAACCCGTTCTAAAGATTACAAATTTCAAACTTTGGGCAAATAGGCTTCTCAATGCGATCGTCACATCATCAGATCTTTTCCATAAATGGCAGCTTCCTCACCTCCCCTCCTCTTGCTTTCCTCTCATTTATACTGTAAATTAACAGTCCGGTGAGCAATCCTGTGCGAAACATCGAGGAAATAACACGCCTCGCCTTTCGCCACCCCTCTAACCCTTATTTAAAATTAACGGCCGTTAAGACCTGCCATAACCCTTACCGCTTATAATCCCAGATGTGTTTTATCAGGTTGGTTTCCACATACTGAGCGATAAAAGAAAACTAACCGCTGCGTATTCTAAGCTTCTTTTGGAAGCGGATCTGTCTTCGAAATGAAAAAGGTGTCAAAAGCACAACTCCATTTCAGTTTTCAACTTCAACTCCTCTTTCGGAAGTGATAATGCATCAAAACCAACTAACCAGGGAAGGGTCTCAGGCGTAGGTCTGAGCAGGGGAAATGGATAGTACTGCGAGAACCTCCACCCTTCATTTAGTAGAAGAACATGTTTCCTTATTGCTGAGTCCTTGAACCAAAAGAGCTACGGACCCTCGAAGGTGGGGTACAGTAGCGCACCGTCAGCGCGTGCCCACGTGCATACGTGCGCGCGTCGACGTATGGGAAGTGGCGAAAGGCGGTGCGGCGAGCGAGTCGGTGGCTCAGCAGGGTGTGACGCTGCCTCACAGGTGCTAGGCCAGATGATCGATTCCCGTGCTATGCACTATTTTTGCAATTTTCCATGTCTGCTGCCTCCTTCAACAATTTGCTTCCTACACATCTTCTACACATTTATTTCACCCTAAATTGTCAAAAGGGTCAGATTTGTGATCCACACCCCAGATAAGCCCTATAGACAAAGTTTGGACGAAAACGGTGACCATGACCTTACCATTAGTCACCCATGCCTACTGTAACTTCCCGTACTCCAGCGTAGTACCAAAAACGATTCGTGATCAGCACCCAAATAACCCCCCTGGGAGAAGTTTGGGCGAAATCGGTGGTTATGACTTGACAGTCCAAGTCACCCGTACCTGCTGTGAGGTCACTGTTTAACATTCGCTGAAAAACACATTACCTTGCATAATACAAAAAGTGAGAGATGTGAGTGAAGCAGAGCTCAAAATGTAATCTTATTTGACAATTAATAGTGAAATAAATGTGTAGGGATGTGTAGGAAGCAAATAGGTAAAGGAGGCAGCGGTCATGAAAAAATGCAAAATTATTGCGCAGCACCGGAGTCGAGCATCTGGGCTAGCACCTGTGAAGCAGCGTGGCACCCTGCTGAGCCACCGACTCGCTCGCCGCACAGCCTTCCGCCACTTCCCATACGTTAGCGCGCACACATATGCACGTGGGCACTCACTGACCATGCGTTAGTGTACCCCACCTTCGAGGACCCGCAGCTCTTCTGGTTCAGGAACTGAACGAAGCATGTTTTCCTACTGCATGAAGGGTGGAAACTCTTGCAGTACTATCCATTTTCCCCGTTCAGACCTACGCCTGAGATCCTTCCTTGGTAAGTAAAAATTCATCAAAACCGGTCAAGTCGACTCTTGAAAGCTTCTTTTGGGAGCGGATCCAAAAGATCCCGCTTCTGTACATAAGCGAATCGGCGTTGGGATCTGTCTCCTGGTTACGGGATGCCTTTGTCGCAGAATGTCCCAATTTGAATTCGTAAAGCATGATGACTCGATAGTCGCGTCGGTTCATGATTTTACGGGGCTATGGAGAAAGTCGGCTGGAAAAATTAGAGCGAAATCTACATATATTTTTTGAAAGAGCAGGAACAAACCTACCGAACGGTATATGTGACTTTCCCTGAGATGGGATGCTTCGGGGTAAAAAAACTTATTTAGCTATACATACCTCGAAACGGAGATTAATTTTGCGACAGCCTAACATTATTCTCCCAAAAAAAAGCAGCTTTATGAAATTTCAACCAATTTGTCAACGTGTTGACTAGTGAAATGAAATTTCAAAAAGTTATGCTAAATTTACCTGAACAAAAATTATTTATTTATTTATATAAAGCATGCATTGTACACCCAATGATACATTATACAATGCATACATATATCAGGAACGAAATAAAATTTAGAAAAACGCCGACAAGACAGGTGTTTGACGTCTACATTATTCGCTGGCGTTTTCTGTGCATTTTCCAGCTGTATGCGTTTCCGCGCTCGAGAGCGCAGAACCCAGCTGCGGACTCCCCTGGGCGACGAAAGCAGTTCCCACACGAGTAGCTTGTACGGCACCCACCCTGGTGTCCCTTCCTTAGCCTGGTTCTGCGCTCGAAGAACATACGGGCCCTGAGTTCCCGATGAGGGCGCGCACTTCTCTGATTGGAGCGTAAATTATTTGCTTCTGGGATGCTTGCAGCAGGAAAGATAGATTATTTTGTTAGATCGCAGATTTCGTAGCAATCGAACGTTCGAATTCGAATGTTTCGAGCCTTCGAATTTGAGCATTCGAACACGAGTGTTTCGAGCATTCGAATTCGAATACATTCGAAAATCGCGTTTTTTCGAGCACTCGAATTCGAATACATTCGAAAATTGCGTTTTTTCGAGCATTCGAATTCGAACACATTCGAAAATCGCGTTTTTTCGAGCATTCAAATTCGAACACATTCGAAAATCGCGTTTTTTCGAGCACTCGAATTCGAATACATTCGAAAATTGCGTTTTTTCGAGCATTCGAATTCGAATACATTCGAAAAACGCGTTTTTTCGAACGTTCGAATACGAATACTCGAATTCGAATAGAATTATTCGAATTCGAATGCTCGAATATTCATTCGGGCGCAACTATAAAAGAATTACGGAACAATCCTTTAATAGAATCAGGTGTACGACTCCTGCCACACTAGAATCCCGGTTCTCGAGTCTCAAAAGTCTGACCCTGGTCCGGCTCAATCGGTAATAGCGAGTGAGCCTATGAAAGCGAAGGCACAGCGGATACACAGCATCTCCTCGCTCAGGAGACGAGAGTCACGTTACCGAAAAGCAAGAGCTGACGACTGCACCACCTTGCCAATTAGTTCGCGAACACCTTCAGGAGATCCACTGAGTGGATGTACGCTAAGAGTGTACTCCGCCACACCGAGGTGCTCACTGAGTAGCGTGGTGAATGACTTCAGTAAGAATAAAAACGGCGGAGATGCACGTTGTACACAACGCTCTGCTTCTCCGCCATCTTCATTTCGATTGCAATAGTTCTGTCACAATTTTAGGAAGATATTCTCTTTATGGGGAAGGAGGCGTCCCCCTCCGCAGCAGAGTTCGGCTTTTTGACGTCTTCTCGAGCGAACAAAACAAATGACTGAAGTTTCGAATATTTAAAGGAACAATTACAACAACCCTTTGATCCTTTAATCAAACAAATAAATCGATTTTTCAAATTTTGAACGATCGAATGAACGATTGAACCGGTTTCCAAAATTGTCAAACAATCGAGCGAATGAGCAAAATTGTTCGAAAATCATTGAACAAGAGACTTTCAAAAACCGATTTCAAACGAAATTCGAATATGGTTCATGGTAAAATTTACTATGGTGTCATAGCTTCGCACTGCAAGCGAATTCCAGTATCATTTGACCAAAGTTCGAATGGTACATCGGCACGAAGATCGAATTCGCGCAATGTTATAATAGAACGCTTTTTCGTGATGTTCGAATTCAAGCAATGTTCGAGCAGCAGCGACTTACTTATTAATCGAGCCAAAAATCTGACGGAATCGTTCGAACACCTTTCCAGAGCTTAACTCCACTTTGCACCAGTTGTTAAGCACTGGAGAACATGACCTGCCCCGGTCCGAACTAGAAGCGAAGTCACGCATCTACCCGAAATCTAGAACTTCCTTGAGAAGAGGACCGTCCCTAAATGCTTTACGGAAGTTTGCAATCGAAGAACGACCACGAATGATGTCTATCAATGGCGGAGGCATCTCCCATCTTCAGTTAAGGGTTTGAAAGGTTGACGGATACAACCGAATGTTAGGCGGTGCTCAATGTCGGCTATCTTGAGCTCCTCCAGCTAGAACAGAAACAGACAGCGAGCGGAATTTTCTGGCAGCGATGGCACTAGATGACCTTGAACAGCCAACGAACGGACGTAGCGAACGATCGCAGGGAGCGGGAAACTTTGCTCAAATAAAAACGAGCAGGGAAGGTCAACAAGCGAATGTGTGCCACGGCTGGGCCGACGCCGTAGCAGACATCAACTTGCGGCGCTCTCAGCGCTCGGTGAAACAATGGAGGACGTCGTTCAGGGACAAGAAGAGAACTTGTGGGAGAAGGAGGGGAGGTCGCCACTCGACCACGTCACTCGCCCTGAAACGCCGTCAAAGCAAAGCCACGGTTCGCACTTACGACCCATTACACCTGCATTCGACACTTCAATAAACACCGTGAGCGAGAGACGCAGAAACGCCCTTCGGAGAAGAGAAGGGAGGCAACGACCGGCGGCGCTATCTATCATTGCCCAGCTCAGAATGGCAGCCTGTATATTTGGCTAGTTATTAGGTTTCGGTGAACTACGTGTGGCAAGCTGACCGTGAGAGCTGCTCTCCATACAGCAACGTTTACACTACAAATGCCGTTGGAACCCGCTCGTGCTTCCATCCGAAGGACGCGGAGGAAGACGCAAAGCATCGTGTCCTGCTGAGAGTGCCGTGCAGTAAGCCTAGCAGAATATAAAGCCTAGACGGAAGCGGCAGTATGGAGAACCAGTGTCATACTATGCAGCTTCTGGGTTCTCTTGCAAGTCCTCGTTAGCGTAAGCAGTGCGAGAGATAAACCCTCATAAATCTTGGTGCTGGGCACACATACCAACGCTCCTCACAAACTGCACTTCAGCAGTAAACCGCCGCTGTATCACCAGTTTCTACAGTATTCCTTATATCCGTCTCTCTGCAAAGGCCAGTTGTGGTTGTGAAAGCGAAAGTCATGGCACACGAGTGCGAAGACCGCCATTCAACTATTTTTGTTGCACATGGAAAATATTATGCTCACAGTGATGTTACTGTGACCAGAAACATACCCGAGCAAGCAAAGAGGAGCAGCGCTAGGAGGAGGAAGTCAATTTATCAACCAAGAAAGGGTCTCAGGCGCATTTCCGGATGGCGAAGGTGAATAACACTGCGAGAACATCCACCCCTCGAGTAGAAGAAAATTATGTTCCATTGTTGCAAAGTCTTTATACACCATGTGATGTGACATCGTCCAGCTGTCCAGCAATCAGTGCGGCTTCGTGGCTGGCTGTGGCACCATTGATGCCATTCACGCCGCCCGCCTCCTGATAGAGAAGCATCGCGAGAAACAGAAGTCGGTGCATATCGCCTTCCTCGACTTAGAGAAGGCCTTTGACCGCGTACCGCGTGAAGTGATATGGTACGCCTTGCGACATCATGGAGTTCCCGAAGAGCTCATAGAGTGGGTGCGAATTCTCTACTCTTGTCCAAAGAGTCGAGTTCAAGCTGCAGCTGGGACCTCGATGGAGTTTCCCATCTCTGTCGGGGTACATCAGGGTTCTGCGCTTTCCCCACTCCTCTTTGTTGTCGTCATGGATGCCATCACTCGAGATCTTCAGAACCCCGTCCCTTGGACGTTGCTTTATGCTGATGACGTAATGCTCGCTAGCGAAGATAAAGATGAACTCGAGCGAGAGGTGCAAGCTTGGTGTGATCGCTTGGAGCGGTTTGGACTTAAATTGAACGTGAAGAAGACCGAATATCTAACGACGGACGTTACTGAGTCCAGCTCCATCAAGGTTAACGGCATCGAGCTCCCACGCACTTCGGTCTTTAAGTACCTGGGATCAGCAGTCACGTCTGACGGCAAACTGATGATTGAAGTGAATTCACGCGTGAGTGCAGCTTGGTCCAAGTGGCGCTCGTTGACTGGGGTGCTCTGCGATAAGAAGATACCGGAGCGCTTGAAGTCGAAGATATACAGAGCAGTCGTCCGGCCAGTAGCGATGTACGGCGCTGAGTGTTGGCCTCCGACCAGGGAAGTTGAAACGCGCCTCAGCGTCATGGAGACGAAGATGCTGCGCTGGACGGCTGGAGTCACGCGCATGGACCGCATTCGAAACGATGCTATTCGGCAAAAGTTCGGTGTCGCGCCGATAGCCGACAAGATGCGCGAAGCTCGCTTGCGATGGTACGGCCACGTCCTGCGTGGAAAGGAAGACAGCGTCCGCAAGATAGGCCTTAACTTCGAGGTAATTGGAAAGCGGCCTAGAGGGCGCCCGAAGCAGCGCTGGGCTGATACGTTACATGCGGACTTGAAGATTACTGGTGTTTACCCTGATCTAGCGCTGGATAGGGAAAGGTGGCGACATAACACCAGAATAGCTGACCCCGCTACGATGCGGGACAAACGCTGAAGAAGAAGAAGAAGAAGAAGAAGAAGAAGAAGAAGTTGCAAAGTCTTTGAATCTACCGAGCAATGTTTCCAAAATTTACCATAGAATTGCACAGCCTCACGTGAAAAAACCTTCCGAACATCGAATATGCAGGAAAAATGCAAAAATAAAAAACTCCCTAGGCGCGAGATCAGATGTTTGATTCCTTCGCGTTCCAGAATTTTTGCATTTTTTCTGCATATTCGATCTTTGAAAGATGTGGAAGGCCATGAGCGATTCATAGTAAACTTTTATGTGCATAATTGGGCAGGATCAAAGACTTTGCAAAACGGTGGGCAATTTAAAGACAGGATTGGTATGAGGTGTTGTTATAAAATTGTTTCAAAACCACTTCTTGATCTGCTGTCCAGTGCTTTTTTCTTTTTGTTTTTCTTTCATTCATGCGCTTTTCTGTTCTACTTATTTGCTTTTCCGTGTGGGCACGTCTTTCGAACGTAATAAATATAATAAATAATTAAATAAATCGGGACATGATTCTTTACTACTTAAAGAGTGGAGGTTTTCACAGTGAAATTTATCTTAACCGTGCAGACACACGCCTGAGACCCTTTTAGAGTCGGTAGCATTCTGGAGATGCAGATTAACAAGTCTTTTGAACCGACTTAGTGGGTTCGGTACAATGTGCTTCTTACTAGTAGATCATTTCAGAAATTCGGAGCATGGTCGATAATAGGAAAATGCACAGCAGTATGCCATACTCATCCTCTGGTATATGTACGAGCTAGTGCAAAGCGTCACCATCTGCAGCTTAATGAAGCACTGGAGTTCGTTAAGGATGTGCCACGTATTAGAATTTCGTGTGAAATTTGAGACAAGTTGGTCGTTAACTTTCCCACGGACATGGTAACAGTTCTACGACCTTCAGCCTTGTATCGGCTATACATTATAGCTTTGTCCTTGGGAAAAAATTCGAATTTCGAATGATCGAATAACATTCGATTTTCAAAATTTCGAATTTCGAATGATCGAATAATATTCGGTTTTCAAAATTTCGAATTTCGAATGATCGAATATTATTCGATTTTCAAAATTTCGAATTTCGAATGATCGAATAATATTCGGTTTTCAAAATTTCGAATTTCGAATGATCGAATATTATTCGATTTTCAAAATTTCGAATTTCGAATGATCGAGTATTATTCGATCCTCAAAATTTCGAATAATCGAATTTCGAATAGTCGATATTGGAATAATCAAATGAACACTTTTATTTAATGTAGTCACCCAATGATTGACATTTACTTATTTTTTATTACCTACTGTAAACTGCGTTCGACAGAGCGGCGTATACAAAGGCTTCAGATTGTCATTACTCTTATACCAGTTGGTTAATTGCGAAAAGGATCAATCACGGTACATCGATTTCTATCAATGGATCTCCTGTCCCGTGGTCGACATACTCCCGCTACTCTTACGTTAAATCAGGGCTAATGGAGCTAATGGAGTGGAATGTGGCGAGTCCAGTGAGTGATAAGTGATAAGCGCTCCTGAGGCTGAAAGCGACAAACGAGGAGAGGGCGAGTTGAGGACCGAACCGAGACTGTGGAATTCGGTGTCCAGGATCAGCTGCTGTTGTTCAAGCGCCGGGAAGGCTGCTCCATCCATTTCCTTCACGAGACCAAAAAACGGTGACAATGGTATAATGGCAATGAAGCACCCTTGCTTCCCTAAGAATTCGTGCCCCGAGAAGAGAGAAACATCCTGGAGCAGAGCTAGATTGTTATACATCTTGCTCCATAGGTTACTGTCTCCTTAGATTATATCGAAGCTTCTATGTGGTAAAAGAAAGGCTAGCATGGACGAAGAAGTAACACAAAGGCGATCTGGTGCAGAACATTGGAGGCTCATGAGTGGCAGTCAATCTGCGTTATGGCTCCGTTGAAGAGCTTGGCGTCACTTATAAGCAAACGGACCCGAAGTTCATGGTTGGAATCGAATCTGATAAGACACCACGACTGGACAGTGTTATTGCGAAAATGTGGATGGCTCGCTTTCATAGGAAACGGAGTATGACTGGCTATTGTACTCCATAGCCATTGCTACTCCTCTCTTCTTTAACGTCTTGGCTGGCAGAAAGCAGGAGCTTCCTAGGCTCCAGAAAGTGCTACCTCCCTACCGCAGTTCCTTCCGGCTTTAATCGTTCCGTCGTTGTACTTGGGGTAGAAATACAAAACGAAAATTCTCCCGTAGTATACCGAAGGCAAAAGCGTCATTGAACAGCCATAACCCGATTCACTTGTTATTCACGTGACTGGCCGCAGGAGGCTCGATGGCGTTGAAAGGAAGCAGGAACGCAGCGGAGATCCGCGTTTGCCCGCGCTTACCTCGCGTCGACTAACAAGGGAAGTGTCTGAAGCGTATGTCTGAATGGCAAGAGCGAGTCATATAGAAAGAATCCCCACCCCTCAATTAGTATAAAAATGTGTTTATTTTTTATGCAAGGAAGAAAAAACCCAAGGAGTACGGGGTCGTTGTAGTTACAATGTAGTGGGCGCCTCACGAGTTCGGTGGTCTTGTATGTCCGCGATACCTCTGCCGCAAGCGGGTCGCAGCGCAGTGGATAGAGACGTTGCTTCATGCGAGGGAGATCGAGGGTTCAATTCTCCTGCGCTGCTGCATTCTTGCATTTCAACTGATTGTTGAGATTTGATGGATTCTGACGTCTATACCATTTCAGAGGTTTTCTACTAATTTTCAAGCTTTATGCTGTGGTATTCAACATAATGATGTATAAACGTTCAACATCAGTGATACACACGTCACAACGTGCATGAAGAAGAAACACTGGTCACAATACGAACGGCGTATAAAGGCTACAGGCTCTTCACAGTTTGTTTCCCTAGATGAACCAATGACCTCGGGAAAAACCATCCTGCTCGGATTTTCAAAGACCAGGACGTGACGTCGCAAGTGGTTCCAATGAAATAACGAGGTCTGTGGATTCCGCAAACTGGCGTTAACGGCCATCGATACACTCTTTCTCTCATCTTTGCCTGTCAACTGGAAATCAGAGGTAGCTGAAGGTTTTTTAAACCTGACACCAACAATGTTCGCCGATGCTCGAGTGGTGATCCACCTACTTACGCTGAAGTGTGGCCCACCTTTGGACAAGGAACCTTCGAGATAAGAAATCAAGCTGGCCGAACGAATGGCCAGCATACTCAAGGACTTTGAAGCACGTCAACTTAATGTTGACGAAGACGAACAGCTGGAAGTGGTGGAAGAAGAAGATTGGGATCCGCAAGTTGAACTGATAGACGTGGAGATGCAGGCAAGAATTGGGCATATGATAACGTTTTCGGGTGGAGTGATTTCACTCCCACGTCATTGTGCACGACCCTCCTTTTGACCTGCAAAAAAGGGACAACATCCTGAAGGTAGATGTCGAAGCTGCTGGTAGCTGCGGATAACTGAAGGAGAACGGATTTGTTATAATGACATGGTGGTGTCGCCGGTGTACCTGTGTGGAGCCTGCAGCTTTTATACGCTGTCCCATTGTGACCAGCACTTCTGTTTCATGCACTTTGGGCTTGTGCATCACTGGTGTTGAACGTTTATACATCGTTGAGTAGCTTTCTCATTGCCTTGTGGTTAAAAAACCGGTCAGTAATAAACAAGTGGCAAGAAATTTACTCTCCACGGTGTACAACTGGAAAATTAGGCAAAACCATCTGAAGATGGTATAGATGTCAGAATCGTTCAACTCTTAACCATATGGAATGCAAAAACGCAACAGAGCAGGAGAATCGAACCCACGACCTCAACCCATGAAACAACGTCTCTATCCACTGCGTTCCGAGCCAGTTGGCAGGCGTACAAGACCCACGAATTCTATTGTAACGGACTCCCTACTCCTTGTGTTTAACGACTTGGCAAAAATAAACCCATTTTTATACTAATTGAGGGGTGGGAATTCTCCCTATATGACTCGCTCTCCCCTTTCAGACATACGCTCCAGACGCTTCCCTTGACAGATTGCTACACACAATTCGGCCACTTTGAATGACGCGCGAAACAAAACATCGTTCTTATCAAAAGGTCACAATTCCCTGGTTTTCAAAGAGGAGTGCCATTAATTTGTTAAGCGATTGATAAAGAATATTCGAAATCCGATTATTCGAAGCCTTAGAATATTCGAGTAAACGAACATTCGAATCTTGGGCCTTCTCGAATATTCGAATAAACGAATAATTCGAATATTGGACTTTCTCGAATATTCGAATAAACGAATAATTCGAATATTGGACTTTCTCGAATATTCGAATAAACGAATAATTCGAATATTGGGCTTTCTCGAATATTCGAATAAACGAATAATTCGAATATTGGACTTTTTTCGAATATTCGAATAAACGAATATCCGAAATTCGAATTTATTCGAAATTCGACTATTCGAAATTCGAAAAGGACAAAGGTATACTATACATAGGTCGCGTTCGGCTCCAACACCAGCCTAAAATAGAGAGACCCGTAGTGAAACGCATAGCACTGCTGTACTGCCGCATAGAGATGATTACTCACTGTATGCTCAAAGCGAGATGGATCTCTGTTTCGATTTGCTCAATCATTAAGAAGAGCACATTAAGAGCTCGAGCAGAGAACCGACAAGTCGCTGTCTGCAGTTCCTCAACGCAGAAGTCCGTCTCTCTCAGAGAACCTTCTAAACCAGGTTAGCTTAAAAACAAGCAGATCATTGTGCCCTTCCGTTCCACACTCCCACAGTACCAAAAGGGAAGGGTTTCGACCCCCCATGATACTTCAGGTGGAGACCAGGGTCATTAGAAAAGGCTCGGAATGCTTGTTACGAATATTGGTGTCCAAAGTGCAAAATGGAGATCCTGAGCGATTTGTGACCTGTCGAAATTGAGGTATTGACTGTGGGCTGACCACACGAGTGAGCTGGCGCGAAAGCGGTGAGGGATGAGGGCTTCGTAAGATTAGTCCGCCAATTGATGCGGAGGCGCAGTGGTAGTGCTTCGGTTCCTCGGACGTGAGGTCGCTGGTTAGGTTCCCATGGCTGATGCCCTCTCAGCACAGCATGTTCTATCTTCGTAATGACATTTTGTTCTGAACTATGACACTATATTTGCTCCTCCAGGAAAAACAACAAGCATTACCGCAGCGGGATTACTTTGGAGCTCCAAATCTTGTGGTCAAAGTGTCATAGTGACCCAGAGGGACAACTGGCGCTATTGTATTCACTTTCATAGCTTCGGCAGAAGTCGAGGAGTGGTCGCAAAATTTTTCTCCCGAACTTCGCCTAAGTAGGAGATTTGGGGTACTGGTCACGAACCTGGCATTCGTGACTGGGAAACCTGACATTCGGCCTAAATTTCAAAAACGGATATCAGTTTCGTCACCAACATTTCAAGTAATCCCCCTGGGCGAAGTTTGGGTTAATATTTTTTTTCTACCACTCCTCGATTTCTGGAGTTGTGAAGGTACAACAGTGCCAGGCAACCAATTGAAGGCTCTGCCGCAGATTTTCCGGAATGTTTGCGCCCGTATGTTTTCAAACTTTTTGAAATGCTCGTGGTATAGGGCAGGTTACATTGTTGAGCACTCAGGTGGGTTTGTACTCCTGTTGAGCATTTGTATGGTTTTGGTACATGATGATGTTTGATGATGATTGTAGAGAAGCTGCATGCATAAGATGTGAAGAACATGTTTGCTTCACACATTTTTTGCTTTGCTTCTTGAGTGCCAAAGTTGTTAGAGACATCTCTAGTTGTTTAGTATAAGGTCTTTACTCCATTTCCGCATATTAGTAAATAGAAATCAGTGAAAGCAAAGCAATGTAAAATCAGAATAAAATGCTCCTTCGAAGATAAATCATGATGTGCAAAAGAAGTATCAGCCATGGGAAGCAAACCAACGACCCCACGTCTGATGAGCAGGAGCATTACCTCCGCATCACAGCCGCTACTGGCGCACCATACTTACGGAGCCCCCATTCCTCACCGCTCTCGCCACAGCTTTTTCGCGCGGCCAGCACACAGTTAACCTTTTCATTTTGCAGTTTTTACACTCATACCCGCAATCAGCATTTCGACGCTAGAGCTTCTCCGCGGTGTTTGAATTCGAGCAACGTTCAAACAACAGCGATTGACAATTTTCGATCAAACGATCAAAAAATCTATTGGGATCGTTCGAGCACGAGCTCAACTTTACTTTTATCCAGTTGGGGGGGGGGGGGGGGCATGGCCTACCTCTTGCCGAACTAAAATCGAGATCTCTCACGTCTGCGACATCCCTTTTTCACTGATGCACTCAGCACCCAAGAACGGGACTGAGTGTGCAAGGCCGAGGTAGAGGACGTCGTAACGATCGTTGAAATACACCTCGCCAATCTAACGACACGGCTTATTAGAAACTGTCTCTACGACAGAGCAGATAAAACACTTGCACCACTCCATCCTGCATGGTCTGCCATTGGAGGATTCCTGTGCCAGCGCGAGTTTTTCTATCACAAAATGATTGAAATATGAAATGAATGACGGCGCCTTGACCTCACAGATAACTATCCTCTTCAGAGAAACGTATGACGAAGGAGCATGACAACTCACCCTACCTATAATAGCAGAAAATCGATGCCATTTAACTACCAAGGACGATTACATACGGCTGAACGCACACACATGCAGAGCAGAACGATAGGAAGCGATGTACAGTTATTTACGCAGAACGTCGAACCACAGCTAAGCGTCCTTGTTCGGCGGACGTCCTCTGCAGCAGGAATCGTATTCCGGGATCCGTTCGCTTCCCATCGCATTACCGTACACCTGAAAAGGTTCTCTGCCATCCGAAAGCTTGCCAAGCAACAGTGAGGATATTTACGTATTACAACGTCACGCTCTCGAAGGGATAAAAATGAACAACAATCGGTTATGAGCGCTCGCCCGCGAGATCGTCATCGTTGCTACAGAGGAGATGTGCTGATGGACGCGGATCGTCCGTAGTGGGCAATCAAAGGATCCTAAGCCTAAGAGGCACACATGAGTAGAGCGAAGCAGCGAGCGAAGAAGGTTACCGGTGAAGCGAAGAGCCATTGTTCAGAGGGCGCTCTGTCGGGGAGCGAAAGGGTGAAAGGCCCTGCAGTAGTCCTTGGTGATCATTGCTTCGTGCAGTGGCGTCGCCTTCTCGCCCAGCTCTTCCCTCCGATCCCGTGCTCGCCATCAAGAGCGCACATTTAACGGTTAACGATTTAACGAATTTAACTAATTGACGGCATTTTTCGTTAAAATCTGGGTTACACTTAACGGAAAATTTTAGAAATTTAACGGAATTTTTAACGGACTTTTTTCTCAGTGAGTTTATCACTTTTGTCTTAGTCTTCGCTAATTTTACAGGTCTCCCTCTTCCAATTTTACACTTCCTCAAAAAAAATCTATTGAAATTAGGAAGAGCATTTGATGTTTTCATGAAATTGTTTTGAATTTTTGGAAATCATGCATTTTGGCAGAGCACTTGAAGACGGATGTGAACGAGTACGGATCTATTAAGATCAACGGCACCGAGCTTTCACGAGTTACATCCTTCAAGTATCTCGGATCAATAGTCACGACCGGTGGCAGCCTAAACTTCGAGGTGAATGCGCGTGTGAGTGCAGCCTGGTCCAAATGGCGCTCGTTGACTGGGGTACTCTGCGACAAGGCAATACCTGAGCACCTCAAATCAAAGATGCATTAAGCGGTCGTCCGCCCAGTAGCGACGTACGGTGCTGATTGCTGGCCCGTGACGAAGGAAATTGAAAGCCGCCTCAGTGTAATAAGGATAGGATAAAGGACGGCGTTACTCAATCCCTTTTGGGATGCGCCAGCGCATTCTACTTCTACGGGATGTCGTGGAGGCGATATGAATGCGTATTTGGCCTACAATGACTTGCGGTGGCCAGCCGATGAACAAGTCAGCGCTTTATCCTTCCCAGACACGCCTGGTACCAATTCACCGACCCCGGAGGGATGGAAGGCTTCGTTGGCCTGGGCGGAAAATCCGAACCAGGAACCTGGTATCGGGTGCACGCGACCGTCGGCGCCTCCTCCGACTGCGCTACACGCGCCCACCTCAGTGTAATAGAGACGAAAATGCTACGGTGGACGGCTGGAGTTACGAGTTTGGACCGCGTTCGCAACGACACCATACAACAGAGGTTCGGTGTCGCTCCGATAGCCGAGAAGCCGCGCGAAGCTCGTCTTCGATGGTACGGCCATGTCCTTCGCGCTAGCGACGACACCGTACGTAAGATTGGCCTGAATCTTGAGGTCCTTGGAAAGCGGCCCAGAGGACGCCCGAAGCAACGTTGGCTAGATAGTCGTATTTGGACTTAAAGATGGCTGGTATGCATCCTGAGCAAGCATTTGATTCTGAGAAATGGCGTCGCCATACCAGAAGAGCGGACCCCGCCACCAAGCGGGATAGACGCTAATGAAAATGATGATGCATTTTGGCAGAGCGTGTTGCGCAGTCGGAGAAGGTGCCGGCTGTCGCGTGCTCTCGATACCAGGCTCCTGGTTCGGATTTCCCGCCCAGGCCATCCAGGCCAACCAAGCCTCTCATCGCTCGGGGTCGGTGAATTGGTAGCAGACTTGTTTGGGAAGGATAAAGCGCGCGCTGACTTGTTTATCGGTTGACACCGCAAGTGGCCAAGTATGGCCAAATACGCATACAAATCAGCTCCACGACATCCCATAGAGGTAGAATGAGTGGCGCATTCCAGAAGGATTGAGTAACGCCGTCCTTTATCCTTATCCTTTAATGCATTTTGGAGCTAGAAATTTCTTCGCCCAGCCCCTAAGCACGTCAATGAATCAACAAAGATACTGGTCTAACGTCCTCGTAAGATATGCCTATCCTCATTTGGCGCTGCTTATATGAGAACACTTTTGCTCGCCACCTGGAACAGCTAAGACGGGGAGAATGTGTTCGACTGCTTGACGTATTTTAAGCGATTTTATAAAAAAGGCAATAGCAAAAATTTGGAAAGCTACTTTTCCTGAACGGCAGCAAAAATTTGGAAAGCTACTTTTCCTGAACGTTGATGACGTGTCACACCTTTTCGGAAGTGTGGGTCCGTGTGACACGATGTCGTACCACGGTCCCGACGTTGAAAAAAATGGATTACTCCCACGCACTGGGAACTCGAAAATCGTGCGTTTGACAGCGTATTAACATTCCAACGATAGGCTTTTAATTGTACTTTTATTAATTCTTTCTGTACTCAACGGGCTGGTTCCCGCATCAAGATTGCATATACTCGTAGGACAGTCATACAAAACTTTTCCGCAAAGAACTAGGTGGGGGGGGGGGATTCTCAGGGTTCTGCCTGATTTCACATTCTAATATGTCTTACCGCTGATTATCATACCTGTTCTCATCCCACACCCTGTAGATAATTTGTTGCTATAGACTTGTTTATTTTTCTGGGTTTGTCCATATTGAATTGTTTGCTCTACATTGCTGCTTTATACACCATTTCTTGAACTTTTGCTGTTGAACTTTTGGAGTTGAAACGTATAAGGCTTTCCTTTACTTTTCTCACTCGAAATAATTGTATTTTTAACGAAATTTAACGATTTAACGCAACTTTATCGAAAATTTTCCGCTAAAAAATTGTTAAAAAATGTTTCAGATGTATAGCTGCGAGAGACATCGTGGTCCATCTTTTAGACCTAAAAATATGTAAGGTTAAACTTGAGATTTGTTTTCGTTCAGAAGATGCATAACACTTCCACAGAAGATAAGCAGAGACGATACCGTTCCCGACTGCGCAGCGTGGAGAGGTCCCTAGTTATAGTTCTGGCTGCAACAGATGAAATGGTAGTGCTCCACGGGCAAACCTCAGGGGAATGATAAACTATAGTTCAAGGTTGCTGTCGTTTTGCTATAGAAAGGCTCCACACAAGCAAGATCAGAGAGGCAAGGATAAGTAGATTCAAAACTGAAGGGGAGAGAGTCTGCGGCAGAACTGGGGCAAAATTCTTCTGTCGCTGAATAGATTAATGTAGAGCGTTGAATATCCAAGAAATAGGGCTGGTTTTAACAGAGCACTGTCCACTACCTCGCTGTTGAGCTGCCCCAACTCCATTCAAGTGTGTGCTCGATCTTCGACGCTTTGCTGAACCGTAACAAGCATCACTTTGTCACTGCTGCTTTGCAACCCCTAGTGCAACGGTAAGACCCAGCATGGTGTATATGGTAAATGCTGTGGCTTGAAAAATGCAAACAAACGCAAGCTGTCACTCCCTTTGTTACCAGATAAGAGCGTCGAATGTAATGACTCGGCATGACGTTTTCCGGAAGAGGCAGTAATGCTCCATGGCATACTACCGCCGAAGACGACACTCGTCGTTGTTGTCATGCTCCAGCTTTGATGAACTGGGGCACCATTGAACAAGCCGACATGTCAAAGAACCTTCAAATAAATGTGGACGAACCGCACTGCGATGAATTTACAGGAACTCGGTGCAGCCGCTAAGCTTTGAGTCATGAACGGTATAATGCATAATGCAAGATTGGCATGCCACAAAAATGATAAAGACGAAACAGCCACACAATCAAAAACTGCAACAATCAGAATTTATTACCATGAAAGCTAAATACACGAAAAAATATTCAGCAACATACCTCTCTGCCCTACTCAACTCCCATAAAATAGTAAAGCCTAATAGCACATTTCAAAAGACATCTAGCGGTCGACTCCCTGGATGACGGTGGTGAGACAGCGAAACGAGTAGAAAGATGCTGCGGCCCGCATGACCACCTCACGACAAGTTTCTAACTAGGTACATAATTAAGTGGTGTCAGATCCTTCACACCTTTCAATTCTCAATCGCAGCTTAAGGGAGATTTTGAACCTGGCCCTTGAGCGCCTGCTTTAAAGTCCGTCTAGGCGGCTGAAGTCGGCATTGAAAACAATAGGAAGAACCGAGAGCACTGGCAGAATTTCTGAGCCCTTCTGTGAATTGCGCAGCCCGTACGGAGTCGTTAACGGTTCCCGGGGGCTTGATAAAAAAGGCCTTGTTTTTTCCCGCGTAGTAACCGACGTTTCTTTCACAGTTTCAACTAGTAACTCCAGAACGTCGGAGAATCAGCACCGTTCAAAAGTTGCATTCTATTTCGCAGCTGTGTCACCTGGGTGCCTTTTCCCTGGGCAGTTAACGGATGTACACACTGACCAATTCCTCTTGTTTTACAGCATTCATTCTTCAGCACAGATGACGGTGCTGTAGGAAAGGCCGCAAAAAGAGTGATGTCGGGACCACGAATGCAAAAGCCTTTATGCTTGGCACTATGAGTTGATGAAGGTATGGCAGAACGATGCCACTAGATTTTTAAATTTTGGACGCGAATGCACTCTGTGCTGAAATCTTCCACTCTTTGAGATCTTCTTTTGGTAGTTTAGAAGACCTCCCTAAGTGGCTTCCTTGAGTGAGCTACCTTTTCGTCGTGAAGTCGCCTTAATCATACTGCATGTTCTGTCCAAAGGCTGAATGCAGTGATAATCCAAGGATTTGTTTTCACCGGCCAGGTGCCCGCTTTTCACTCATGAAATAGCTGAATTAAAAACTTTTTTGTGTTCGTAATCTATTTTAAGCTCATCAGGAACGAGAGAATTCAGGCATTATTTTAGGTCGAAAGCTCATTGATAATGACTTTTATCAGCTTGACCAAGAATAATGCAGGGTCTGCTGTTCTGTGTTTGGCTGCCGACAGCCCTACCGTTCGGGGGATTTATAACAGCGAGAGGTGAAGAGGGTTTTTGTAAGCGGAGACTCGGCCTTTGCAAAGTGTTCAATCTCACTTACACTGGGATGCGAGCAGCGGATTCAAAATGTTTCCCGGGAGTTCGAATTTGGCGCCGTGGCAGAGAAGGCAAATCGAGGAATTCAAATCGCTTTCACGCAGAACCCCCTCAGCAAAATTAAGTGCAACTATGGCATCACACCCTTCAAAGGAAAAATCGGATGCTTAACTACTCGGCGATTTCCAAGTGAATGAAGCAGCGAGCACAAAGCGAAAGCAGACAGCTTTTATTATAGAAACCTTGGCGAGAAACTTAATTTTGGAGGCGGCTATACTTTATGCTTCCTAAGTGGAAACGAAGAGGCAAGATTCAACACGTAAGACTTAAGTTGACTGGAGATAAACAGAAGAGCCTTCAACAGGAGGAAGAACTCAATCTCGCATCGTTCAACTGCAGGGAGCCGTTTCCCGACTTCACCGTCGTCAAAAGCTGGATCAAAAGATGCCACAGAAGTGGCAGTTGTCCCCTGTGGCACAGAAGAAATTGTAAATGCTTTCATAGCCACCAAAATGGGTGTGATCTCCACCCGAAATGGCTGTGATTTACACTTTTACATCAGGATTATCTACCATTGTCCCCGTGAAACATCCGCATCAACTCTGAAATCCTCGATCCGTAGAGGACCAACAGTTGCAAGTCCAGTGAAGAGCTTTCTTCGGGAACTTGAAAATATTCAGCAGTACGCGATTCTCGAGCGCATGCCTGGAAATCGACTCTCCCGGAGCTAGACGAATTAGTCGTGGGAAACATTGGGCCTTTGGCGTGCTTTGCAGGCCATTCCAGATCCAGACACCATCTCACCGGCTGCCACCATGATCTCCTACGATGAGTAGACATATGGTGCTGAGCCGAAGTAAAACCGATATCCAGGCGTCGTTGCTAGGCTTAATGCGAACAAAACTCAAGCCAAAACGTATCAACGGATTCTTATGTAGCTTCTCGCAATACTGATCTGGAAAGATGGGCTGGATTTGAGCGGAGGCTATTCGTCCTTATTTGTTGTTGCTTGTACCCGACGATAGCTCTGACCCACCTAATACCACCGCTCTATCCACTTAGGTTTCGCGTTGTGGCCTTTCCCTCAGCACTTGTCTCTCCGGTAGGGACAATGAACATACTCGGCTTTCAAGGTTTCGAGGCGGCAACGCCGAAACAGGTCCATAGAGCACTCGGCCAAAGCAAACACGAATTCTCACAGACCCGAGACTGTGACCAACTGATCAAACACCAACGCAGTGAAAATACTACTGAACGGACCCTAAACCTCACACTATACTTGATTCATCATCACCCTTCGGCTCCAGAAAGTGTGTTACTCTTGTTCTTCCGCAGAATGTTCCCGAGACGGGCGAGGACTGCGATCATGGCGATGACGAGCATTTTCCGTCCCATTCACTTTTCGATTCAGCCCCGCTCTCCGCCGTTTCGATGAATCAGTGCACTTTTGTCGAGCCTTTTTATGAACAGACTGGCCCATTCCATATGCGGTTTGCAGCGATGAATAGGCGCCTAGCCGACGACAAGAGGGGAGCATCCAGCAGAGAAACACAGCAGATCGTAACCTCGCGCTGACGATTACGAGAGAAAATGCCCGCTATCATCGCAGGAAATGTCCACGCCCACTGTCGGCAGTCCTTTCAAAGCGGCGAAGCGGGCTTCTACTCCTACCGCGGCCGAACGGTGGGACAATAATGCCGGCGTCTCCGCGGTTCACAAGGAGGCCATTAGGCTCTCAGGAAAGCTTTGGGGTTTGACAGGGGAGACGATGAGAGAACGCATGACCCCGTTCCTGGGATCGGGAGAACAGCTAACCCTCTCAGTCAAAAAAAAAATCAACTCGGTCACCATCAGTAACCTGAAGTTCACGAAATGTGGCGCGAACCCTCAAAGTGTGTCCTTCTCAGAATGAGTGAGCGACGGCTGCACCTTGAATTTCCGGATGATTTCCGGATGATCGAAGACAGTGCTACGTATGTGCTTACGCCGAAGAGGAGAGATACGGATGATATTTGCGTTTTGAAGTGGCTATCGATGAAAACGTCTGACTTGGCAAGATTTGGAGCCACCACCCCACTGTGAAGGTAAAACAATGCTTTTGCGAAAATGATGGAGTTCACCTACTTTTCAGGTGAAACGCTTATTCCGTTAGGGGCCTCTTATTGGTCACTACCGTCAGCCCAGAAGTTCCGCTAGCGTTGCCCCGAAACTCATAGTAGTTACGTAGCGTGTAGTAAACGCGCTTTGCTGTCGCGGGCATTTTCTCTGAAACTAGGTAGCAGTTAGAACTTAGCCCGCAACCCTGGCGGATAGCTGGCTAAGTTCTAACTGCTACCTAGTTTCAGACAGAGGCCTGAATGGGAGTTAGATGATAAGCCTTAACGCCATCCATTTTTCTTCAAGGGAACACTGGCTAGAAAACCACCCCATACCGCTTACCGGTGCTAACTCAAAATATACATTGGCTGTTCAATTTCTTCGGTTTCGGTTTTTTCTCATAGAGGTGTGAACTGTATATTTTATGTATTAGGTTGGCAACTAATTTCGTGGACTCTAAAGAATCTTCACTGAAAGTATTTATTAACAAATAACAAATGACAATCTTTAGTTAAAATAAGATTCCTCGGAACGCAGAAGTGCTCCCCATTTATCAGGTAGCTGGTTTATCCAACGGCCATAAAATTAATGTGCTTTCAAGGCCAAGAATCATTGGAGGTGCCTTTTGACCCGATCCATATTAATAAATCGCCTTCCAACCAAGAAGTACTGCACTGAACTAAAGATGTGGTAGTCACTCGGCGCAAGTTCTGGGCTGAAAGGTGGATGAGTTTGACGCTCCCAGTCAAGGTCTTCTATTTTTTGAGGCGTCCGGTTCGCTACGTTCTCTCCGTTTGGTGGCGTCAGAAAGGTGTTAACTTCTGGGAGATCATCAAGAGCACTTCCAGCATTGATGCTGAAATCTACTCCTCCCAACGTGGTAGCGCGCAGGCTAAACTCCGCTAGAATCGGTGCAGCCAGCTTTTCAGGAGTGGAATTATCTTTCAACAAGATAACGCCAGATCACACGTCGCGAATCGGAAGCTTCAAAAAATCGAAGACCTTGGCTGGGAGTCACCCACCTTACAGCCCAGGCTGTGCGCCAAGTGATTAGCACCTTTATATCTCGCTGCAGCACTTCTTGGTTGGAGAACGATTTATTAAGGTAGACCATGTCAAAATGCACCTTCAAGGTTTCTCAGCTTCAAAAGCACAAGAATTCTACAGCTGTGGGATGGGCCAGATAGCTGATAAATGGGTAGCAGTCCCGCGTTCCAAAAGATCTTACTTTGATTGAAAACTGTTATTTGTTATTTGTTTATGAGCACTTTTGTTGAAGGCGCTTGAGAGTCCACGAAATTAGTTGCCAACCTAATAGTAGTGACGGCGTGGCTTATATTGTTATAACCTGTTGGAAAGGTTAGACTTAGCACCATCTTTTTCCAAAAAAAAGAGCGTTAATAGTAAAAACAAGCTGATAAAAAATTATGTTGAAGACGGACAGTCAATGAGAGTATCGGCATATTTTATGATTTTACTTCCGGAAGGGCTAATATTCGATGCAACCTCGGAAGAAATTATGTGAAGTTTATGGTGGTGAGGACTGCTTTGCTGAACGCCAGTTTCAACGTTGGTTTGCTCGCTTGCACTCTGGAAATTTTAGTGTGCAAGATGGACCACATACTCGGCGTACGTTCACTACTGATGACCAAAAATAAAAGCGTCAACCGAAACTAACTGACGTATGACAACTCGAGAGATGGTAGAGAAGCCTTAGATATCGAATTCAACCGTTTACTTGCTATTTTAACAGCATGGTTACGTAAACAAACTGGATGTTTCGCTTACTCGCGAACAGTAGAAAATCCACCACACCAAACGCATTGACATATACGAGGGTATACAGTAGTCTATGTACTTTGAGTTGCTTCCAATAGATCAAACCATCGACTCGAATGAAAAATCAAGAGGAAGCTGGCCAATCGCGGAGGCGTGATGACAACGCCAGATCGCACACCCCTTTGATAAGCTGTCAGAAATTAAGAGAGCTCAACCGGGAACTGATGCCGCATCCCCCTGTAGCACTGACTTAGCACCACCAGATTACCTCTTGTTTCGCCCCCTTCAAATCCATTTGAATGGCAGAGCTATTGATTCCCATCACTGTTGAAAATGAGTTGCACCAGTTTTTCGCTTCTAAAAACCAAGGCTTCTTCGAGCGTGGAACTTTTTAACTTGCTGAAAGATGGCAGGAGGTCATCCAGCAAAATGGTCCATATGTCATTGATTAATGTTCGCTGTCGACATAAATAAATTCGCTCTGAGAACATGAAAAGAACGACACTAGAACAACCCAATGTTATCCAATAGTTTCGAATATTAACGATTATCAGACATCGCTGCTGTCCTGCTTCAAGCGCATCTCCATAAGTTAAGGTGTACACCGTTTGACAAGCACTGTTCGTCATCTAAAACAAATATAAAGAAGAATTTCAGGTTTCGAAACCCTCCTTATAGTTAGCACGTGCCTACTGCGAGAGGTGTGCAACTGGAGCTCCAGCTCATGTCCTTTTTAACCGGACTCGCTTCTTTCAGGCCACTCATCACCAGGGGAAATCATGAATTCCTCAAGAAATGAAGTGCTCTAGAAGATAACATCAGT
Source organism: Heligmosomoides polygyrus bakeri (assembly GCA_947359475.1). Classification (NCBI taxonomy): domain Eukaryota; kingdom Metazoa; phylum Nematoda; class Chromadorea; order Rhabditida; family Heligmosomidae; genus Heligmosomoides; species Heligmosomoides polygyrus. The sequence goes on from OX375867.1 coordinate 68,496,001, forward strand.
AAAATAAAATAAAAATAGGCTAAGACACCACCAGTCAACGTTTTGGACAGGTAAGACAATGTACTTACAGACGTCCCAACCTAGCTCACAATTGTTTTATCCCATGGTTTCTGTATTATTTATTTTGATTTCGATATTAAGTTAATGTTATTAGTTAGTTATTGTTACCTTCTAAATTTGTACAAAAGAACTTTATGCAAATGCAGATTTCCATCCTCTTCCCTCTCCCCCGTCTTCCAGCAGGACAGGGCACCGGCCCACACGAGCCATTATGTCCAAAGCTGGCTGTTCGATAACTTGGACACGTTTTGGTCTAAGGAGTTCTGGTCCCCGAATAGTCCGGATTTGAGTCCTCGGGACTATCGTGTTTGGAGCGTAGTCGAAGGGGTTTCTAACAAGACGAGGCACCCTAATGACAAATCTCTTCGCACCGCTATTGCAGCAGCATCCACAAATGTGGACAGCGCCCTTTTGAAGAGAGCGGGCGCGATTCAGGCCGAATATGGAGGCGGTCACTGCGACTGACGGATGGTACATTGAGTACTTCTACTCTTGAGATACATATGGCTCTAATCGCAGAAGAATTTTGTATTTCATTTGTATTCTGTGTTAATAAATTTGTTTAAAAGGAGAAAGTTTAGTTTGTGCGGATTTAAACGTCGCACCATGTACATTTTCTCTATTTATCCTATAAGATTGACTGACAGTGCTTTGACTTGATTCAGAAACGATACAACAAATTAGTACGGCCGTCGACCACCAGACTACTGCTTGCAATCACTTCCACCCCTGCAAAACAGGCCTTCCAAGAGACCCATAGAGTTTCTAGATAGAAGGGCTCTAACCAAGGCGGCTACCTCATCTGAAATGTCCTTTCTCTGTATAAAAGTGCAGAAAATGGAGTATGTCCGCATGATTCGTTCTGTCAATTCGCGGAAGTCCAATGCTATGCTTGGGCGAGGCTGTGGTACCCCACCGATGCGCATTTTGCTCATCGTCAGTTTCAGGTTTCATCATGAAATGGTCAGCAATGCTGATATGTTGAAAACCCACGCCTTTGGCCGCCTAAATGAACAACTGTTGTTCATTGCTCGCGTCTGCTTTACTTGGATAGCTAAGCTTAACCAAAGTGGGTCCGTTAGGTCCCCATTTTGTCTTCTAACCAGCCTAATCCTCCACGAATCTAGCAAAGAGGATTTTTCCCTTCTCAGCAATTCATATTCCTTCAGCTGCTACAGTTGCATTTCTTCCTATCTTTCGTTTTCGAGTTATAACTCACAAAAATTGGATGAGTGAAAACCGTAGCACATATACCTCGAAAAAAGATGTGGCAATCCAACGATGTTAGGGATTTCTCTGGAACACATGTTACTGGAAAGACCACGTCTTCTAGTTTCTAAGTGAAAAACCTTGGGTGGTTGACTAAGGATCGAAATTTGCTCATGAGTGTGCGAAAACTGGCAGACAAAAAACAGAACCTTCCCTACAACCTAACAGGGGAGGTCCTCGGAGGCATACGGTCCTCCGCTGGTGGCCGGCGAGTACTAGCGGAAGGACTGAACGTGAGCAATTGCACGCCACAGATCTGCGCCTGGGAGCCCGGCCACACACGAACGGAGACAACGCTGAGGAGCAGAGGACGTCAGCACCGCGGCTGCTGCAGGAGGCCGGGGGAAGACGGACGCCCGCTGCAGCGTCGCCTCGTACAATAGCGGCGGATGGCGCTCACATCGATGTTTTTATCGGACGCTGACTCAGCGGCAGCACTCCGCGGAACCTCTCGTCCTTAGCGCCACAGCCCGTCGCTTCGACGTGATTCATCGAAGCCCCACGCAAATTATGACGGTCGGGCTCCGATGGGTGATCGACTTTTACGATCAGGCAAGGACAGCGTGCGGTGTCGAATTTTCCGAAAAGGAAAGTTCACGGGAAGGTGTTCCCTCAGTGAAGGCACCTCTTTAAGTTCGTTCCATACACAATCGAACGCAAGTTGGCGGATTGATGCTGTTGACGAGCTCACTTGAGGACTGTCTAGACGCCTGAGCTCAGGGAGTCAGACATGCGAATCGATGGAGTTCGTCTCTGCCCAAGACCCCACGAATTTCCCACACCATCTAACTCCATGGAAAGAGCAAATCATTGACACTGCAGTTCATCAGACAAGCTGAATGCGATAAATTTAAAAATAGATAACCACAAATTGTGTAGATAGGTCTGTAGAATATAAAGGATAAAGTACAGCTTTAATTAACCACTCATTGAAATCCGCCACGCACTCAATTTCTGCGCGATACCGTGGAGGCGTAATCTGAATGTGTATTGGGCTCACACAGTGAATCACGTGGCCAGTTGATGAGACGGTTGGTGTTTTATCCTTTCTAAGCAGGTCTTTTAGCGTTCACCGACCACCGAAAGATGAAAGGTTTGGTCGACCTGAACGAGACCTGGACCAAGGACCTGGAATAGGGGTGCACGCGAAGTCAGCGTCCCATCCGACTGCGCACTATCACTTCCGATCTATACCCCGAAAATTTCTGCTTACCTGGACGATAGTCGGTTCGGCCATGAAATTCTTGATAGGAATTAGGGAGAATTATGGCCCCGTGTATCTTCCAAAGGGCTTTTTACTTCGTGTTTGCTGTAGAATTCAGTACTGCTCTAAATGCCTTGGCGTTTTCAGTGTTCCGCTGACATCTCCGCGTTATCGCATTTTTCTCAGGACTGGAAAGCATTCAGAATCCTCAGCAAAATTAGTCCTCCAAAGGCCATTTTATTTTTTTTCGCGGAGACACCAAACCAATTGGAGAAGGAAAGGGAACGTCGAGTAGGTGGGAAAACCCTTCCGTCGACCGTCCCATAGAAGATGACAGCAGAGCGCAGCTTCATGGTTACCTACCCTGCAATTTTCTAGATACGACATTGATTTTAAAACCCACAGCTGTTTGTAATTGCTGCCTTCTCTCTCGTGACCGCTGCGCACTTATACATCCTACTGATTTCAGCAAAGCCAAGACTATTTAGAGCTTACGCACTCAGACGTAAGAACGTTCTCAGCTGTGTCTTTTTAAGGTTACTTGCTTCTTCCTCGTTTTGTTAGTGAAGGAGTAGGTATCAGTATCCAGGGACAGTTTCAGCATCGGCATAGTTTTATATGCACAACATTAAATTAAAAGAATTACAAACATAATTGAAATATACAGACGTAATCATATTAAGAATAAATAATATAAATAATATAATATAGTTTTATTTATTTAGCTACTCCATACACTCGAAAAAGAGTGCACTCAGATTAAAAGCACAGACACTAACAAACACGGGAGAAAGCATACCGTCTTCTGGAATAAAATCCCCTTTTCAGGCCCCCTCAGGCACATTTATATATTGACATTTTGGAAAACCTCTTTAGCCGCATTGCAAGTGGCTCTATCTTAGCAATACCCGCACAGTTGGCCATGGTGTCCATTATGTAGTAGAGCCCGCCGGATCTTCGGGACATGGGTGTGCCGACCATCCACGTGGAACCGACAAGTTGGACAAAGCTAGCGGGAGAGGTGCAAGCTTTCAGGCATGTAGAAAGCTTGACTGACAGAAGAAGAGAGAGTGGAATCAGTGAACGTTGATCTCAACAAACTCGAACGTCTTACCACGATATCAGAAAAATCACAGTAAATGGCTGGCAAACTATAAATATACCAGTCGTTCAGCGGCCTAGCGGCCGCCTCCGACTGGTTGGGGGCTTCGCCCCCAAACCCCGAGAAGAGAACACTCCGACCATCTTCTTTTCCCAACTTTTAGACCTTCATACCTCAAAAACAAACTTCAGATTCGTGTTCAGCGCCCTCGATTACCCCCAGGGCCGAAGTTTCGCGCCGCTTGAACGCCATCCTCAAAAAATCGATAATATCGATCGATATCGATTGGTCGACTTCAGATTCGTGTTCAGCGACCTCGATTACCCCCAGGGCCAAAGTTTCGCGCCACTTGAGCGCCATCCTCAAAAAATCGATAATATCGATCGATATCGATTGGTCGACTTCAGATTCGTGTTCAGCGACCTCGATTACCCCCAGGGCTGAAGTTTCGTGCCGCCGACGTGTTCGGCACGTCTTCGGCTCGCCATGCATGGTTGCCGACGTGCTCGGCACGTCTACGGCTCGCCATGCAGGGTTGCCGACGTGTTTGGCACGTCTACGGCTCGCCATGCACGGTTGCCGACGTGCTCGGCACGTCTACGGCTCGCCATGCAGGGTTGCCGACGTGTTTGGCACGTCTACGGCTCGCCATGCACGTTTGCCGAAATATACCAGTCGTTCAGCGGCCTAGCGGCCGCCTCCGACTGGTTGGGGGCTTCGCCCCCAAACCCCGAGAAGAGAACACTCCGACCATCTTCTTTTCCCAACTTTTAGACCTTCATACCTCAAAAACAAACTTCAGATTCGTGTTCAGCGCCCTCGATTACCCCCAGGGCCGAAGTTTCGCGCCGCTTGAACGCCATCCTCAAAAAATCGATAATATCGATCGATATCGATTGGTCGACTTCAGATTCGTGTTCAGCGACCTCGATTACCCCCAGGGCCAAAGTTTCGCGCCACTTGAGCGCCATCCTCAAAAAATCGATAATATCGATCGATATCGATTGGTCGACTTCAGATTCGTGTTCAGCGACCTCGATTACCCCCAGGGCCAAAGTTTCGCGCCACTTGAGCGCCATCCTCAAAAAATCGATAATATCGATCGATATCGATTGGTCGACTTCAGATTCGTGTTCAGCGACCTCGATTACCCCCAGGGCTGAAGTTTCGTGCCGCCGACGTGTTCGGCACGTCTTCGGCTCGCCATGCATGGTTGCCGACGTGCTCGGCACGTCTACGGCTCGCCATGCAGGGTTGCCGACGTGTTTGGCACGTCTACGGCTCGCCATGCACGGTTGCCGACGTGCTCGGCACGTCTACGGCTCGCCATGCAGGGTTGCCGACGTGTTTGGCACGTCTACGGCTCGCCATGCACGGTTGCCGACGTGTTTGGCACGTCTACGGCTCGCCATGCATGGTTGCCGACGTGCTCGGCACGTCTACGGCTCGCCATGCATGGTTGCCGACGTGCTCGGTACCTCTCCGGCTCGCCATGCACGGTTGCCGACGTGTTCGGCACGTCTACGGCTCGCCATGCAGGGTTGCCGACGTGTTTGGCACGTCTACGGCTCACCATGCACGGTTGCCGACGTGCTCGGTACCTCTCCGGCTCGCCATGCACGGTTGCCGACGTGCTCGGCACGTCTACGGCTCGCCATGCATGGTTGCCGACGTGCTCGGCACGTCTACGGCTCGCCATGCATGGTTGCCGACGTGCTCGGCACGTCTACGGCTCGCCATGCATGGTTGCCGACGTGTTCAGCACGTCTGCGCCTCGCCATGCACGGTTGCCGACGTGCTCGGCACGTCTACGGCTCGCCATGCATGGTTGCCGACGTGCTCGGCACGTCTACGGCTCGCCATGCATGGTTGCCGACGTACTCGGCACGTCTACGGCTCGCCATGCAGGGCTGCCGACGTGTTTGGCACGTCTACGGCTCGCCATGCACGGTTGCCGACGTGCTCGGTACCTCTCCGGCTCGCCATGCACGGTTGCCGACGTGCTCGGCACGTCTACGGCTCGCCATGCATGGTTGCCGACGTGCTCGGCACGTCTACGGCTCGCCATGCATGGTTGCCGACGTGTTCAGCACGTCTGCGCCTCGCCATGCACGGTTGCCGACGTGCTCGGTACCTCTCCGGCTCGCCATGCACGGTTCTCGACGTGTTCAGCTCCCGCGCCCCAACTCAAAGTGGGACGGACGGACAGTGTGACACAGTGACACAGTGACACACGCTTGCTGCTTTATATATAGTAGGATAATATAAATATATGCATAGCATAAATATACAGGCGTGATCCACCTATGAACAACAGAAGTGCGTCTCTCCATTACCAGTGAATTCTTGCCTTTCATCCCTTAGTGCGAGCTGTAAGCTCACGTATTCTGCTTCGTGTAGACTCTCAACCCTCCAACACTGGGAGCAGTACATTTGACTGAACCAGAATGCCGCACTTGCTCCATGGTGACCAGTTGCACCGACTTCTTGGCGCTGGTGGAGTATCGGTGAGCTGGTTTTTACAGATGTGGTTTCTCGTCATACCACTCTTAGGAGCATGTTGTTCCTGAAAGGGAGACGCGACGTTTCTGACCCAACACTGCGGAACCATATAATACCGCTCGCGCCGCACGGTCAAAAGTGGGCGAAAGAACGCAAAAATAGCGTCGCAAAGCGTCGCATGCTCATAACTCCTTCAGTTTTAGGATTTTCGAAAAAAGGTTGGCACCATTCGATTCGTCTCTTCAAGTGCTACACAAGCATGTATACAACTTTACAGGAACTCCGATATTTTCGCCGTGGGTGGTCCAAAATTGACTGGAGCGGGCTTTTGCGATTAGAGCAGTTTATTTCCCAGGACATGCGTGCTTTCGGAGTATCTCAAGCATGGCGTACGTTGCCAGTGCTCTGTCATGTCAAGAATGCCCCGAGAGTGCGCCGTGCACAACGCATACAGAATCGAACCTTTCAATCGAGGGGGGGGGGGGACAGCCTGTAGACTGAGCGTTTGGGGAGTTTTATCAGAAATTTGCAGCCGACTAGTCAGCAGTTGCTCTAAGGCTGTCCAGCGAGCCTTTACAGTGCGCCGTGAACAATGCATACAGATTCGAACCTTTCAATCGAGAGGGCGACCGCTCGCAAATTGCACGCGCGGGCGTGTTCGGAGCGCAATAGCTCTGTCAAGTTGGAACCTTTCAGGTTGCAGCTTGTAGGGTTTTGTAGGCAGTCGAGCGGTCTGTTGGTAAGCCAATGTAGAATGGTTTAGCTTAAGAGGGGGCAACGTTATAGGGGTGCGAAGATGCAGGTGAGGCTTGTGTGAAGCATTTTTTTTTTCGACTTCCGTAGACCATTGCGAGAAGATGCAAATACGTACGTGAACAGAGCGCTCACGGTACTTTACGATGATATGCTCATAGCTCCTCAGTTGTCTGAACTGCCTCAGCCTCGGCTGGCGTTTTAGAGCGGCCAAAGCCAGCGGTTAGAGTTTCCTGCGCTCCTACTCGCCCAGATTTGAGCCTTCGACACTCGCAATGGCACCGTTCTGTTCTGCTTGAAAAGCGCTATCGAACGGTTTCAATTTCGACCGATTTTGGAATCATCAATTTTTTGACTGTTTAGCATCGAGGACGAGGCCGCGGCGAAAGGACGATGACGTCGTCGAAAAATCGATATCTTCGAGTTGGGCCATGCCTGATGCCATTCGATAGAGCTTTTTATGCTGAGTTGAACAGTGTCATTTAGAGTGGGAAAAACTGTAATCTGGGCGAGAAACAGCGTGGAGAGCGTCTGCCGTTGTTGCGCTAAATTGCACGCGCAGGCGTCTGGGTGAGTAGGGGCGCAAGAACTCTAACCGTTAGCTTTCGCCGCTCTAAAACGCCAGCCGAGGCTAAGGCAGTTTAGGCAGCTGAGGAGCTATGAGCACGTCTTCGTAAGTTACCTTGAGCGCTCTGTTCGCGTACGCATTTTAAGGCCGTTAGCTCGCCGCGTCTTTTCGCAGTGGCCCACGGAAATCGGAAAAAATGCTTTACACAAGTCTCACCTGCATTTTCGCACCCCTATAACATTGCCCTCTCCTAAGCTAAACCGTTCTACATTGGCGTACTAACAGACCGCTCGACTGCTTACGAAACCTACAAGCTGCAACCTGAAAGGTTCCAACTAGACAGAGCTATTGCGCTCCGAACACGCCCGTGCGTGTAATTTGCGAGCGGTCCCCCCTCGATTGAAAGGTTCGATTCTGTATGCATTGTTCACGGCGCACTCCAAAGGTTAGGTGGACAGCCTTAAAGCAGCTCCTGACTAGAGCGGCTGCAAATTTTGGACAAAACTCCCCAAACGCTCAGTCTTGATTCTGTATGCATTGTGCACGGCGCACTCTCGGGGCATTCCTGGCATGGCAGAGCACTGGCAACGTACGCCATGCTTGAGATACTCCGAAAGCACGCATGTCCTGGGAAATAAACTGCTCTAATCGCAAAAGCCCGCTCCAGTCAATTTTGGACCACCCACGGCGAAAATATCGGAGTTCCGGTAAAGCTGTATACATGTTTGTGTAGAACTCGAAGAGACGAATCGAATGGTCCAACCTTTTTTCAAAAAACCCAAAACTGAAGGAGTTATGATCATGCGACGCTTTGCGACGTTATTTTTGCGTTTTTTCGCCCACTTTTGACCGTGCGGAGCGAGCGGTATTGTACATTCGAGCTTCCTTCAGACCTTAAAAAAGACGAGTTGGTCGGGACGTCGGTCGCAATAAAGAAATTTATATCAAACCTGGCAGGCAAGGAAGATTGAAACCACAGCCACAAAATGCCCAGGCTTCAAGACGTGAGACTTGGACATTAAAGAAGTATAATTTCATTGCTCCAAATTGATTACCTTAATGTAGATTTTGCCCAGACATAAGATTCTGAAGGTGGCTCTTCACACGAAGAGTGAAGTCATAAGTCACACACCTACATATAGTATTTACACCACGGTCATAACCTTTTTATCCGTACTGAGAATTCTGGAGGAAAGATTCTCACAGTAAATTCGCTCAGAACAAAAAAACCAAACGGATGTGCGATGTGTTTCAAGGGCCGTAAACACCCTTATTAAAATGAAATTTTATTATCCAGCTGTGAAAATGCATTTTTGCCGTACATCAGGTATTGTGTTGCAAGACATGCTTTAACTGTAAGACGGATAACTATGTTATTCCATCTGAACGACGCTAAAAAGAAGAATCTATATGAAAAGGTGAACACAGATACAGTGGTGAATGACAAGAAATAGGTCGGAATAGTAATAAAAATATCTCACCACCTCTCCAAGTCGTCCCCATAGATGAAATTGAAATATTCTATTAGGTTAGTCGAAAAGCTATGTTAGATTTTGCTGATCTGACAATAAGTCCCACATTCTATTAGGTTGGAAAAAAGTCTCTTCACACTTCGAAAAGGTTTTTACCCGTCTCCTTGTAAACACACTAGCCAGTATTGATTGCTGATTTCATAATCCTATCACACTTGTCTACCGTTCGCACGCGGACACAGGTCAATACCCTTCTTGTACTGTACTTTGTATCCGTTCTATCTTCCGGACTCAATGCAGATCTACCTAATGGCCATTTTCGGCACGTCATTCTTCATGAGTTCATTAAAGGATCTACAGCATGTCAGGCAGCCGACCAAATTAACCATATATATGGCTTGGAATCTGCTACTCATCGCACCTGCTATGAGTGGTTCGGAATGTTTTCAAAGGGAGATTACTCACTCGAGGACAAAGCAAGGTCAGGAAGTCCAACTAAATTGGGTGACACTGTACTCCATCTTCTTCGTACCGATGGCAGGCAGACGACACGTCAACTGGCAGAGAAGCTCGAAGTGTCTCATAGGATAGTGGGAATCCATCTGAAGGGTCTTGGCTTTGCATGGAAATTTGGAGCTTGGATTCCACATGCCCTGTCGGAAATTCAGAAATCAACTGCTCTTCATCGCTGCTTCTCTTCTGTCCAGATAAGGATAAGGATAAAGGTCGGCGTTAGTCAATCCCTTCTGGGATGCGCCAGCGCATTCTACTTCTACGGGATATCGTGGAGGCGACATGAATGCGTATTTGGCCATACAATGACTTGCGGTGGCCAGCCGATGAACAAGTCAGCGCTTTATCCTTCCCAGACAAGCCTGGCACCAATTCACCTACCCCGGAGGGATGGAAGGCTTCGTTGGCCTGGGCCGAACCAGGAACCTGGTATCGGGTGCACGCGACAGTCACGCCTCCTTCGATTGCGCTACACGCACCCTCTGTCCAGATACGGAAGAAAATCGTTTCTGGCGCGGATTGTGGCAGGCGATGAGCCCTGGCTCTGTGTTCAACTTCCGAAGAAAAAGACAATGGGTACAAAAAGGAGAGAACCCTAAGCCTGATCTCAAGCCCAATGTTTACGATAGGGAGATTTTCCTGAGGTTTGGGTGGGATATCAGAGGAGCGATCTACTGGGAAACTCTCAGAAGTGGAGAGACACTTACCACTGCCACATACACCGGCCTCCACAAAGTCACCGCGGCTGTCCAAGAAAAGAGGCTGAGAAGTCGAAGGTGATGATCCTGCATGACAATGCAAAGCGACATGTTGCAAGACTCACAAGAGACTATATGTTGTTACAGGATGTTTTGTTACTATCAAAAACTCTTGCGCCAGGCGGGACTCGAACCCGCATCTTCTGCTTTCCGGGCAGCGATGTTCGCCTTACACCACCGGCACTGTTTGACCGCACGTAACATCCGCGATATCCTCGAGGTCTGTCAGCAAACACCCGTGATACGGGGATGGGCCGGCCGCTGATATCAGCATGGAATCGGTTAAGCTGAAGACCTTACTAGTAAGAACGCTTGAACACATTTGTTTAAGCCTGGAGCGGCTGATATAGAGGCTATATGTTGTTACAGGATGTTTTGTTACGATCAAAAACTCTTGCGCCAGGCGGGGACTCGAACCCGCATCTTCATATAGCCTCTATATCAGCCGCTCCAGGCTTAAACAAATGTGTTTCAAGCGTTCTTACTAGTAAGGTCTTCAGCTTAACCGATTCCATGCTGATATCAGCGGCCGGCCTATCCCCATATCACGGGTGGGTGCTGACAGACCTCGAGGATATCGCGGATGTTACGTGCGGTCAAACAGCGCCGGTGGTGTAAGGCGAACATCGCTGCCCGGAAAGCAGAAGATGCGGGTTCGAGTCCCCGCCTGGCGCAAGAGTTTTGATCGTAACAAAACATCCTGTAACAACATATAGCCTCTATATCAGCCGCTCCAGGCTTAAACAAATGTGTTCAAGCGTACTCACAAGAGAAACAATAAAGGAGCTGGGATGGGAGGTAATGCCACATCCACCGTATACATAGCACTGACCTCGCCCATACCGACTACCATCTCTTCGTGCTCCCGAGCAACAAATTGGAGAGAAATATTTTGAGACGGATGAAGGCCTCAAAAATTGGATTCAGCAATGATTCGACACCAGAACTGCAGTCTTTTAAGCGAGAGGAACTAGAAAATTACCCAGTCTTTGAAGAAGTGTAGTGGAACAAAATGGAGTTTATCTCAATTGATTTGACATTGTAGTTGTGAAGTAATAAATCTTTGAAAAAATGAAAAGACTTTTTTCCAACCTAATGTAACGTAAGAATTAGAAAAGAGAGTATAATTTTAAAGGAGTGTTCCTTTCTCCTGCAGCAAAAAGTTCATGTTTGCGATACTTCATTTAAAAACAAAATTGGCCTTGCAGCTAAAGGAACGAGTGAACGAAGCCAATCCTCATCAACTGAACAAGTCAAAGAATCGATCTCAGCATTAAGAGATTCCTGATTGAAATGTGGCGCGCCTCCTGGAATCGTGGAGGCATTTTGAATGCCTATTCCTTGCTACCAAGAGGTGCGGCGACCGGCCGGTACAAGTCAGCGTTTCGACTTATCCACGTCTCATGCCAAACACCGACGCTGGTGGTGTGGAAGACTCCGTATGACTGACTGGTCTTTTCATCCCAACGTTGTTGTGTAATATTAAGTTGTTTGATAATTAATGTCGCTTTTCCTCAGAGCTGGAACTGTATCAACTGTATATTTTTATGTAGTAGTGATTGCGTGGCTTCCATTATTGCAAACTATTCTAAAGGTTAGACTCTAGACTATCTTCTGCCAAAAACTGAGCTTCCTTTGTAAAAGCAATTTTGTAAAAAAAAAATAAAGCTGAAAACGGACGATCAAGCAGAGCGCTATCGGCATATTTTGCTGCTTTACCTCCGGAAAGGCAAAAATGCTGTGCAAGCTCGGAAGAAATTATGCGACGTTTATATCAAGGACTGCCTCACTGAACGTCGTGTCAGTGTAGGTATCCTCGCTTTTGCTCTGGGAACTTTAATGCGCAAGGTTCATCACATAATGGTGACGAAGAAATAGTGGCGTTAATCGAATATGAATACGTTAATAATAGTCGAATTTCGAATAAATTCGAATATTCGACTATTCGAAAAAAGTCCAATACTCGAATTATTCGTTTATTCAAGAAAGATCAATATTCGAATCATTGGTTCATTCGAATATTCGAAAGATGCCAATATTCGATTACTCGTTTATTCGAATATTCGAAGATTCGAATAATCGTTATGAAACCTCATGATAAAAAACGATGTTTGAGTTTAGCGCGTCGTTCAAAGTGCCCCGAATTGTGCGTATGCAGTACGATTCGACGCGAAGTAAGCGCGAACCTCCGCTGCGTCCCTGCTTCCTTTGAACGCCGTCGAGCTACGTATATAGCAGGTGAATCGAGTTATGGCCGTTTAATGACGCTTTTGCCTTCGGTACACTACGGGAGAATCTCCGTTTTGTGTGTCTACCCCAAGACAACAACGGAACAATTAAAGCTGGAAGGGGCTGCGGTAGGGAGGTAGCACTTTCTGGAGCCTGGGAAGCTCCTGCTTTCTGCCAGCCAAGACGTTAAAGAAGAGAGGAGTAGCAATGCCTATGGAATACAATAGCCAGTCATACTCCGTTTCCTATGAAAGCGAGCCATCCACATTTCGCAATAACACTGTCCAGTCGTGGTGTCTTATCAGATTAGATTCCAACCGTGAACTTCGGGTCCGTTTGCTTATAAGTGAGGCGAAGCTCTTCAACAGAACCTGAACACAGACTGAATGCTATTCGTGAGACTCCAATGTGCCTTTTCTGCACCAGTTCTCGGTGCACGAATTATGAGAAGCATGGGGTGCTTCATTGTCATACCTTTCTCGTGAAGGAAATGGATGGAGCAGCCTTCGCGGCGCTTTAGCAACGATACCTGAGCCTGAACGCCGACTTCCACAGCCTCGGCTCGGTCCTCAGCTCGCTCTCGCCTTGCCGTCGCCTTCAGCCTCAGTAACGCTTATCACTCACTGGACTCGCCACTCTCCACTCTATTAGCCCTGGTTTAACACAAGAGTTGCGAGAGTATGACAGCCACGGGATAGGAGATCCATTGATCGAAATCGATCTACCACAGCTGATACATATCGATCCCCTTTCACAATCAACCAATTGGTAAAAGGGTAATGACAATCTGAAGCGTTCGTATATGCAGCTCTGTCGAGTGCGATTTACAGAAGGTAATAAAAATGAGTAAATGTCAATCACTGGGTGAGCACAATAACTAAGTGTTCATTTGATTATTCGAATATTGGACTATTCAAAATTCGACTTTTTGAAAGTCAAATATTATTCGATCATTCGGAATTAGAAATTTTTTCCCAAGGACAGACGTATGATATGATATGAAAGGTATGATAGTATGCCTTTGCAGCTTCCGCTCGTATGTCATCACAGGTGCTGTTATCAGCCAGTGAAAAGGCCGGTTTGAATGTGAATCACTTCGAGGTTATTTATGGCATAACATGCATAAAATATCCCATCAGCGATTGAGAAGAAACACCAGTGACTCACCTCGGCACCGAGCTTTCGAAACGGCGGAAGAAAGGTTTGTTGAAACCACTATGAAGCTAATCAAGCGTCTAGTCTAGGGCACATGATAACCAGCTACAATGTCGCTCCTGTCTTTTGGTTTTTGGGGCGGAATAGACTGAAAACCGCCGTTTTAGCCACTTTTCCACAACTACGTTCAAAGTATGTTAAACAGAAAATAAAAGCAACCATCCGAATCCACGCTCGATGATCTATCCAATGATGAAGATAACATTCAATGGTTCCTGAAAAGTTGATACGGTGACCTGTATAGTCTCGACGGCGGCGGCCTCCCTTCGTCATAATTGCTCCCATAGGGAATCTTTCCTTGGCTGTTCAGAATAAGCACTTTCTATGCTAATTTCTCTTTTTCGCTTGTGGTGCACATTGCATAGTACTAATAAAAAATTGTGATCATTTTGATCAACTTTTTTCTAAAATTTTTCTCATCTAGGCCTCCTGATTTCTAGAAATCGTCCAATTTCATGCGCTCCCACTTGGTCTCGACTTTGTCCATAAAAACTCAAAATTCAGTATTCAACATAGCTAAGCATAATTCGCAGCATAGCTTAGAGAAACCGATCACAGTGGAGCGGTTCGAAAACTATCCGCTGCCAAAGCCACCTGCAGAGTCAATTGTTGATGGGAAATTTATTTATTTATTTATTTATTTATTTATTTATTTATTTAATACGCCGCTAGACGGCGTGCACCACCAGACAGTCAACCAGAAAGGAAGCCCTCCACGGCATCGAACACAAAAACCCAATAGTAGTGAATAAAAAGTCTTCAGTAGGAGAAAATAAACAAAAAATAACATCAGAAAAGGAAGTGAGCACAATTAGATGGGAACCATTAAATTGGCTAGATAAAGGAAAGAGCGGAATGACAGAATCCTTTGTACCCAACTGGACAATAAGAAAGGCAGGTTTCATAACAGATGTTTCACTTCCCAGCACAAAGTTGAAACCAACTGAGAAGATAATAGAAGAGCATTTTCCTACAGAAGGAATAACTATAGTAGAATATTAATATTTAAATCAATTATTTATTTGAAAAAAATTTCTTTATAATTTTATAATACTTAGGAATATGATTTTTGTGAAACCAAGTAGATGATAGAAGCATGGCATTCAGAAGGACGGAGCGCAAAATGAGAGGTTCACGGTAGTGCTCTGTCACCATCCACCTGTGGTCTTCTTGGCTTGGTAGTGGATTGTAACACATGCAAACAAGCGGCCAAACTTCATAGGGGCGCGAAATAACTCCAGCACAATTTCGGCTGAAAAAACTTGTTCCAGAATGGAAAACTTTCTCAACCACTGATTTTCCTAGTGAATTCTGACTCGAATAATGGGTAAGTAATAGAAAAGTTTTCTAAACTTTTCCATTGCTTACCCATTTTCCAAAATTCTGTGATTGCTTCCTGACTGTAGGGTGCGGTCTGAGCCATGACTGCGGCTCCAAATACCAGCCTAGTGACCTCACGCGACCCTCTGATCTCCAATGCCCCCTTTCAGACATCTTACCGCCTCTCAAGGTCCGTCATACTTCTCTTCGTTATTGATCTTTTACCAATGCACCACTTGGTTTTTTTTTTAATGGAAGCTATCACTCTTAATAGCTAGTGTGTTCTATCATCACTGAATGCGTTGTGGCGTACTATTTTATGTAACCTTGACCTGAGTTTAACCTGGCGAGCTGGCAGCAAAGCACGACCATCCCGTTTTGGAAGAAGAAGGGCAGTCCTGCGGACTGCGCTAGTTACCTTCCAATTTGCCTTCTTTCGCACACCATGAAAATCTTTGAGCGAATTGTCGATCGACGGGATGTCGTCCAGCTTTCCACGAATCAGTGTGGTTTCGTCTCTGACTGTGGCACCGTTGATGCCATTCACGCCGTACGTCTTCTGTTAGAGAAGCACTGGTGTGCACCAAAGATGGCTGGTGTGCACCCTGATCAAGCATATGATCGGGAGAATTGGTGTCACCACCGGACCCCGCCACCAAGCGGGACAGACGCTAATGATGATGATGATGATGATGATGATGATGATGATGATGATGATGATGATGATGATGATGATGATGATGATGATGATGATGATGATGATGATGATGATGATGATGATGATGATGATGATGATGATGATGATGATGATGATGATGATGATGATGATGATGATGATGATGATGATGATGATGATGATGATGATGATGATGATGATGATGATGATGATGATGATGATGATGATGATGATGATGATGATGATGATGATGATGATGATGATGATGATGATGATGATGATGATGATGATGATGATGATGATGATGATGATGATGATGATGATGATGATGATGATGATGATGATGATGATGATGATGATGATGATGATGATGATGATGATGATGATGATGATGATGATGATGATGATGATGATGATGATGATGATGATGATGATGATGATGATGATGATGATGATGATGATGATGATGATGATGATGATGATGATGATGATGATGATGATGATGATGATGATGATGATGATGATGATGATGATGATGATGATGATGATGATGATGATGATGATGATGATGATGATGATGATGATGATGATGATGATGATGATGATGATGATGATGATGATGATGATGATGATGATGATGATGATGATGATGATGATGATGATGATGATGATGATGATGATGATGATGATGATGATGATGATGATGATGATGATGATGATGATGATGATGATGATGATGATGATGATGATGATGATGATGATGATGATGATGATGATGATGATGATGATGATGATGATGATGATGATGATGATGATGATGATGATGATGATGATGATGATGATGATGATGATGATGATGATGATGATGATGATGATGATGATGATGATGATGATGATGATGATGATGATGATGATGATGATGATGATGATGATGATGATGATGATGATGATGATGATGATGATGATGATGATGATGATGATGATGATGATGATGATGATGATGATGATGATGATGATGATGATGATGATGATGATGATGATGATGATGATGATGATGATGATGATGATGATGATGATGATGATGATGATGATGATGATGATGATGATGATGATGATGATGATGATGATGATGATGATGATGATGATGATGATGATGATGATGATGATGATGATGATGATGATGATGATGATGATGATGATGATGTGTTTTCAAGTTTCAAACCTTAAGAGAAGCACAAATCAATCGATACGGCCACTTTGTGGAAAGATTATATATGGCAAGTATTTAAGCGAAGCAATCAAAATCAAATGTAAAACGGAAAATTTCAGGTGAGTATATGGCGCATTCCATACCGCTCACGTGTCGGAAGATTTCTATTCTCTAGGCTTTTATATGAGCTCTAACCTTCTTGAGTACCTTTACAGTAAGCAAAGTTATCTTTTAAACAGTGTATACATTTTTTATGCACTCTGTATATTTAGAAGTAAGTCGGGTGTCATTAAGAATATGACATCCCTATCAAATTCAAGTAGATAGGGTAGAAGTTAAAGAATGACGTTATTCGGTAACTGCACGGGATGCGCCATGTATTATATTTCTGAGGGATGTGGTGGAGTCAATTTGAATGTATTTCGCCTATTCAATCAGCAACGGCGGTTCAATGAGCAACGGCCGTAGCAACAACGGCCAGGGAAAATCAGTGGTCGTTAATGTGGACATCATGGGAGCCGAAAACACGCCAGCCAATTAGACCGGTTTGGATGGGCGAACAACCCAGCAGAATGTGCACGCTGATAACTTTGATTTACTGACACGTTCTCGATGTGGGCTCTGATTGGTTGCCACGCTCCCATCTCCTCATGCTGCCCTCAATAATACTATTTTTCTCCGAGTCGAGGTTTTTGGTTTGGGTATCGCCCAGATCTGCCAGGACTTTCACCACCTTGCGGTCCCAGGGCTGGAACCAGACCTGTTTGGGAAAGAGAAGGCACCGACCTTTTTAAGAGTATCGATTTTTAAACCTGTCTGTAGAGTTGCTGAGCTCTTCACGAGGTTGGTAAACGGCTTTATTGGTGGCTAACGTTTCGGCTGGATCGCCTTCTTCAGAGCCTGAAAGGGTCAAGTCAATTAGGAGTTACCCCACCAAACATCTCTTCAACCTTACAAAATTCAATGTCAAATTTTTGGAAGCCTGAACAGAGAGAATCCGAGTATCGTACCTCACCACGGTCCACTGAAGGACCAAAGGAAGCCGCACAGGGTAAGCAGGGGTACGGGACAGCACCTACCCCAGGTTAGAATGCGAGACTGAGGTAGGGCTTGAGTTCGCGCGTTATATACAGGCATTCCCCCTTCCGGTTGACCTTGGGACCTCTGGAATAGATCCAGAACGCCTCAAGGGCTTTGCGCGCCGACGTTTGAACCTCGTGTCCCAGAATCCTCACCTCAACTCCAATATCTTCCCCTCCATGAGAATTTCCAAAATCTTCCCCTCCATGAAAATCCTGTGGTAGCCTAGGGCAGTGGATGCCCTAAGCTTCTCCTTGCCATCCAGATGCTCCTTTATCCTCACGTGCAGAGGACGGCCAGTTTCGCCGATGTACTCCTCGCCACACGCTTGACAGGAGATCAGGTAGACTACACCCGATACGGTGCAGTCGCCTTCCTTTCCCCCTGGCCAAACCACACAATTGGGGGTCCCACAAATGCGGTCATATAGTCGATTGCGGACCAACCTGGTCTTAAGGTTGTCAGGTGGAAGATCAATGACCGCAACCAAATTTTTAAACCATTGCAAGCAGAGGCTTCCTTACACATTTCAAAAAGATTTCCTTGGCGAGCCTATGATCTCCATATGATTCCTTCATATTCGAAGGAGTTTGATGATTTACAGTGCATGACCAAGTCCGGCTAAAAATAAAGCATTTTTAATGAATTTTGAGCAGTTTCTTGACCTTGGGTGCGTGGTGGCGCAGTAAGGAATGATGCCGACTGTGGCGTTGCACTCGACTTCAGATTCCTGCTTCAGAAAGCATAAATGCTCATTGGTGAACCACCGCATGCCATTCTACAGGTCAAATTTCCATTCTTGCCCCCTTGACATCAGGTAGATGTAGATTGCGAAAAAAATCACATTTCCCATCAACAATTGACCCCGATGGGAAATGTGCTTTTTACCAAACCAAGTAGACGACAGAAGCCTGGCCTTCAGAGGACCCTGGCCTGGCCCAGACATCGTACAATCAATCTCCATCTATTTTTGTTCGTTATTGATGTTCTACAAATGCACGACTTGGGTTTTTTTTAATGGAAGCTGTCACTCTTAAAAGCTAGTGTGTTCTATCACCTCAGCAAATGACCCTGCCCCTTCATGTGCCACCTCATCGCGGTGAAGGGGTGAACATCACTTTAGTAATGGCTAACTGCACAAATGGTCACGCAGTACACGATGCTTTGTCGTGTATGAGCGGCTCTCATATATCCCTGGCCAGGAAGATTTAACCAGACCACTGCCATGGCTCAAACAACTGAACCCGCGACACAGTCCTTCACGCGCTCGGACTACCAAAGACCTCCTCCCACCACGGCATGGAAACTGCCTGCACTTATAAATGTCGTACGATCGCATCTGAGCACGATCTTCGTACACTGCTTTACAGAAGCCGCAACATCAAATGCGACGTTATTGCTCTGCGGGAAACGAAAGACTGAACGGAAACCATAAGACGGACTGACCACTACAAGCTTCTCAATATCGGAGCAAAGGTGGACAGAAAGAATATCGGCGGGGTTGGATTTCTCGTCAACTCGACAGTGCACCACCTACAAGACTCTTACAGGATCATCAGTCCGCGAGTAGCTGTTTTGCGTCTGGAAACCAAAGATCAAGGAATCATCTCCATCATAAATAGATATGCTTCAACATCTATTGCCACAGACGAAGAAAAGGAATAATTCTACAAGCTATTCGAAAGGGCTGTCAACGACGAGAAGAGCTACTGCGAAGTTGTTGTTGGGGACTTTAACGCTACCGTCAGTACGCAGAATCACGACGAATGGAGGATAGGACCACATAGAACTTCCTCAAGAAACGAAAACGGAGAGCGCCCGACAGACTTCCTATCCGCATTCCGTCTCTTCGATGGAAATTCTATGTTGAAGAAGCCTTAAAACCGGCGATGGACCTGGGAAAGCCCAAATGGAGAAACACGTTCGGAGATCGACCTTGTTCTTACAAATAGACGCTGAGTCTGCTCAACGTCTCCGTGCTGCCTTCATATGACACCGACTCGGATCACCGACTTGTCCTTGCGAAGCTGACTCTCAAAAAGAAGATGCTTAAACGTGACACTCATAAACTGGCACCGGATCCCCACATTTAAGTCGGAGGAGTTGGAATATGCCATAAAGTCGCACGATTGGAATCTTCCTGAAGATCCATCGGAAGACTACTTCCCTACAAAGGACCGTTGAGATGTGCTAGCAGCTCTTGCGGAGCCACATCACCGTCTGCTTCAAGACTCAACGCACATGCGATTCAACTCTTGGAGCAAAGAAGAGCTTTCAAACTGGATCCTAATGCTTCCCATCTGGAAAAAGTCACCATCTCGAAAGCCAGTCGAATTACAGTGAACGAAAGTCCATTAAAGTCTACAGAAGATTGAAGCTGTTAGAAGCCGCTGGAAAAGGTTCAAGCATAAAGCGCTGCAAACGAGATCTCTGCGATCAGAAGGCAATAATGTCAGCCCTTGTGGATAAGGATGGAACAACACAAACGTCTCGAAGAGCGATGGAGGCCATCATTCAAGAATTCTACACAGATCTGTTTCGTTTTCCAGTACTGTCCCGAAATGCTTGATGCTACCGGCTGAGGAAGTACCTCCCATTCTGGAATCAGAAGATGCTCATGCCATCAGAAGGATAAAGCCAGGCACTGCTCCCGGACCTGACGGCATTTCTGCTGATCTCCTTCGTGCGGGTGGCAGTGCCCTCTGCTCACTTCTTACCAAGCACTTCAACCTCTATCTTCGACTTCGTAGGATTCCGGAATCATGAAAGGACCCGAAAACAGTTCTAATATTCAAAAAAGTCAGCAGGAGAATTTTAACAACTATCGACTCATCAGTCTTCTCTCGGTTGTGTACAAGATCTTCACCAAGATATTGCTTAACCGCATGGAGCGTTGTTTGGATGAGTATCAGCCAGTAGAGCAAGCAGGGTTTCATTAGGATTTCTCCTGCACGGACCATATTCGTACTGTCTTACAGCTCATCGAAAGGAGCCACGAATACCACATCCCACTTGTACTTGTCTTCGTGAACTATCCGAAGGCGTTCGAGTCTGTGGAAATCAACTCCATTCCGAACGCGCTTGTGCATGCTGGGGCCGGATTCATCAAAGTTACTGCGGTAACTTTAACGGAGAACCATAAACGAAAGCTCAGATAACGTGGCTTATCGCTCACCATATTGCTTGATAAGCAGCGTTGTCTGAGCTATTTGCTTACAATTCTCCGTTAAAGTAACTGCAGTAACTTTGATGAATCCGGCCCCTGGTTACCATCGCCCTACATCCGACTTCTCGACGAATGCTTCTCGAACACATCGACCACCTTCCTACTCAAAGGAGTACGGTAGAGAGACACGATTTCTCCTAAGCTATTCACAGCGGCACTCCAGGATGCCATGAAGGACTTGAACTGAGACGATAAAAGCTAGCTTGTCGCCGGCAAACATATCAGCAACCTTCGCTTCGCCGACAATATTGTTCTAATCTCTACCAGCACAGCAGAAGTCGAGCTAATGCTGAGCGAGCTCAATGTGGCAGGTATGAAGATTGCATTGGACATGAGTATGTCCAAAACGCGATTTATGGTCAACCAGTGGTATGACAAGGAACTCGTAAGATTAAATAAAGTTGCTCTACAACAGGTCGACTTCTTCGTCTATCTTGGAAGAGAGCTGAACATGGGTAACAACCTCGCTCCTGAAATCGTCCGCAGGAGACGCCGAGCATGGGCAGCCTTCCGTTCGATTCGCAAAGTCACCGATCAGGTCAAAGATGACGGCCTCAGGGCCTCGATATTCAACGCCTCTGTACTGCCTGCAATGTGCTACGCGACGGAAACCTAGCCCGACAACATGACAATCGCCAGAGCAATGCAAACTACGCATCGCGCATTGGAGAGATGTCTTCTGAGGACAAGCCTTTGTCAGCGATGGCAAGAAGGCCTACGAAGCTCGAAGCTAAGGGAGAAGTCGCAATTAGCAGATTCGCTGCAGTATATGAAGAAGTCCAAATATCGCTTGGCCGGACACCTGCTTCGACGAAAGGACGATAGATGGAGTCTCCGTGTCACAGAGTGGCTCCCAAGAGACCACAAGAGACCACTGGGACGACTGCCAACGCGATGGGCAGACTCATTCTCAAGATCCTTTAGAGAGCGGAGTTTGCCTTACTGGATGCAATCTGACAGAGATGGATCGTTCTGGAAGAGTTGTGATCCCCGCTGAGAAGTCCTCCAGCCGACAAAAGGACAATCAAAGTATCAAAGTAAAGTAAGTAATTGACTCTGTAGGTGGCTTTGGCAGCTGATAGTTTTCGAACCGTTCCACTGCGATCGGTTTCTCAAGCTATATTGCGAATTACGCTTAGCACAGTTGAATACTGAACTTTGAGTTTTCATGGATGAAGCTGAGACCAAGTGGAAGCAATGTGTGGTCGAGCAATTTCGTGCAAGAATCGGATTGTGCCATGATTCGTAGGCTTTTCTGCGATCTTGGCGGCCATTCTACCCACCTGCTGACAGTGCAAGTCCGCTGTTAGAGTTTCGTTGCGGGCCAGAAGTTTGTAGTAGATGGCACCTCTGTAATCCTGCCAAACAGAAGGCATGATCTTCGACGGGTGAGGACCTTCTTTTGGATGTGCTCAGGCTGCGCACCCTTGTCAACTCATTGTCTGTTCCTCTTGATGTTGACGTACAGCCACTACTTCTCATCTCCTGTTATGATGGACTTCATCCAACTATCTGTGCGCTTATACGAGAGCAATTGATTGGCCACCTCAGCACTTTGCTGGCGGTCGCGTTCGGTGATGTCATGGGGACCACTGTGCCAACTTGTGCACCCTACCCAATTGATGTGGGTGCCTGGCCATGGTGGCATAGTGCACACCCAAGTCCTGCGCAAGTTCACGAGTGGTCTGCCGTGGGTCCGATTCCAGCAGCTGTCGCATTTGGTCGTTGTCGAGATCGGACTCACGTTCTGACCTGACGAACCTTGTAGGTTAAACTCACTCAACGCGTGCGAACCATTCTTGTGCAGTGCGGTCGGACACTATGCCCTCCCCAAATGCACCATGCAACGACAGGAAGCGGCTGCTGGCTCACCAAATTTGAAGCCATACGAAAAGAGACCTCGGATGTACTCCTTTGAAAGCCCATTTATCTAGGTGTTATGCGAGAGTGAGTAGCTAACAACAATAGTAAACTTATTCATACCTGATCTCTTTATGTGAGCAAAAGATAGGTTGCTATAAGGTAGCGTTAGCGAGAAAAAAGCACATTCAAAAATGGCAGGAACTTTCGCAACAACCTAATAAATGAGTCCACGAACCAGAGTTTCAAGTGTATTCCCAGCCAAACCAAGTACACAGCACCGAACTCCGGGGGATCATATTTTAAAGGTGAATTTTTCCAGCTTTTTAAATGGTTTTTGTATCCCTTAATAAGTTGCCCTTTACAGGTCTGGGTTCGCCACTGTGGAGGGTTGTAAGCGACTTTACCTGGAAAAACCTCTCTCGACCACACAGCAGTCGAATACGATTCGAAACTTTAGTATCCTGGTGAAGGTGGAGGGTCTTCTATGAGCGGAATTAGAAGCCACTTTTTCTCTTACACAGCTTACAAGGATAGCCTCTAGAGTGGCCGTGAGCTTTTGCGTTGCTATTTTTACAGGATGTAGGGTCCCGTGTGGGGAGTCCAAAACCATTGTTACTTTTTTCGGAATGCTCTTCTGTGGTCGAAAAAAATCGTCTGGACGCGTGAGCGCGCAGCTCATAACGCCCTGCTGCCACCCAACGGGATGTGGTCCGTTGGCCTAGTGGTGACAGGGTCGCCTCTCGGGTGCACCGAGCGGGTTTGATGATTCGGTCCCCTGCCGTCAATGTTTTTGCACACATCGGATCGTTATATTATGCACTTGCGAGATCACAGGAGTCAATTTTTACACGATTAATGCTTTTAGTGTTTGAACCTAGCCTTTTTGGGCTTTCGCTTGAATTTGCTACACAGCAGAAATGGCATCTTGAATGTAAGTAAATAGCATAGAACATCCTACGAACTGGATTCCATTCGCACGCATTTGCTCAATTGCAGATTATACGCCGGACCTACCGGCAGTTCTGCTCTCCGGTATTCCGGCCATGTCTGGCATACGCTTGGGTGGCGGCTGGATAAGTTGATGATCACCCGAGGCCCTTCTCTACGCCTACCGATTATGCCTTCAACGAAGAAGAAGTAATGATGCCTTGTCAGGGAGAGGAGTATTGTTCGTCCCTAGCGTTTGCAAGCTGCTGCTGGTGTGATAAGCGATAGAGTTTTAAATGTTTCATAGTTCTATGTTTCATAGTTCAAAATTGTTGTTATCATTGTCAGCAATAAAAGCAGTTACTTTATGTGAGCAAGAATTTTTTATGTTAGCGACCCAATAAAATGATATAGTGCAAATACGATCCATGGAGAGGTAACTCAAACGAATGCCCAAAAGGCTAGATTCGAATACTAAAAGAGATAGGTTTTTCCAGGTAAAGTCGCTCACAACCCTCCACAGTGACGAAACCAGACCTGTAAGGGCAACTTATTAAGGGATACAAAACCATTTAAAAAGCTGGAAAAATTCACCTTTAAAATATGATCCACCGGAGTTCGGTGCTGTATACTTGGTTTGGCTGGGAATACACTTGAAACTCTGGTTCGCGGACTCATATATTAGGTTGTTGCGAAAGTTCCTGCCATTTTTGAATGTGCTTTTTTCTCGCTAACGCTACCTTATAGCAACCTATCTTTTGCTCACACAAAGAGATCAGGTATAAATAAGTTTACTATTGTTGTTAGCTACTCACTCTCGCATAACACCTAGAAAAATGGGCTTTCAAAGGAGTACATCCGAGGTCTCTTTTTGTATGGCTTCAAATTTGGTGAGTCAGCAGCCGCTTCCTGTCGTTGCATGGTGCATTTGGGGAGGGCATAGTGTCCGACCGCACTGCACAAGAATGGTTCGCACGCATTCGCAAAGGTGAGTTTAACCTACAAGGTTCGTCAGGTCAGAACGTGAATCCGATCTCGACAATGACCAAATGCGACAGCTGCTGGAATCGGACCCACGGCAGACCACTCGTGAACTTGCGCAGGACTTGGGTGTGCACTATGCCACCATGGCCAGGCACCCACATCAATTGGGTAAGGTGCACAAGTTGGCACAGTGGTCCCCATGACATCACCGAACGCGACCGCCAGCGACGTGCTGAGGTGGCCAATCAATTGCTCTCGTATAAGCGCACAGATAGTTGGATGAAGTCCATCATAACAGGAGATGAGAAGTAGTGGCTGTACGTCAACATCAAGAGGAACAGACAATGAGTTTACAAGGGTGCGCAGCCTGAGCACATCCAAAAGAAGGTCCTCACCCGTCGAAGATCATGCCTTCTGTTTGGTAGGATTACAAAGGTGCCATCTACTACAAGCTGCTGGCCCGCAACGAAACTCTAACAGCGGACTTGCACTGTCAGCAGGTGGATAGACTGGCCGCCAAGATCGCAGAAAAGCGTACGAATCATGGCACAATCCGATTCGGGAGGGGGACGTTCTGCCTGAATGCGGGGCGGGCAAAGGCGTGGGACAGTGCCTGCGGAGACAATTAGCGTCGACTCGCGCAGTGACACCAGCCGCTTCGCTCTGATCCCAGACAGCCCTCGCCGCGGAGGCGATGCTGACGTGGCCGACCACGGGAGCCTGTAGGTCGACCAGATTTGGTGTGATTACAATTGATAGAGGGATAGGAGGCTCTGACGGCTTGCATTGGCAGTCCAGAATATGGGACTGATCTGAACCCTACCATTTTCTATATCAGAATTTCAAGTTCTATCGAATGAGCCAGAAAAGAATCTTGTCTCGATAACCCTTACAATATTTTTTTCAGGCGCTGTTCTTCGTTAAATAGCAGTTTTTATTTATACCACGACTAATTGCGAGGCATGCTTCCATACTACTGATCTAAACCCTACCATCTCCTGTACTAGTATTTTGAACTCTATGGAATGATCCAGAAAAGAACCCAGCCTCAATAACCCTTAAAGCGCATTTTTTCAGGTGTTGTTTAATTTTCGCTAAATATCGGTTTTTATTCACATATATCAGGACTAAATGCGAGACTTACTTCTAGGCTAAAATTGCACGATAATCCCAGTTAGATAAATGAGAGATTTTCTAACAGGAGTTTAAAGCATTAGTTTCAACATTACATCTCTTTAGCATTTCGTAACTGATTTTTCTATTGAACTTCATAATGCACACACCATACATGTCGAGACTAAGACTGGATAGGTGGGGCATGAAATCTAATGTTCACCGAGAATAAATTTCATCACACAATGCTTCAAATTGCTCGTCCAGTCGTTTGTGGCTTCTGTCAGTTATATGACCTCGCGTTCCACAGGCAATGTACCTGTATAGCCAATGTCTTCTCCACCAATTAACGAGTTAGGGAACACTGATGAAATGCTTTGAAAACACTGGAGTACTTCGGTGTTCTTAGGAGGTCCACCGACTATCAAATTGAACTCGTTAGGCAATTTCAGACTGTGAACATGCTCTACCACTGAAGGATCATAATGTCGTTTTCAAAAAGGTTGAGCACTTGGGGTGCTCTTAGAAGGTCTCGCGTCTATCTAACTATATTCCTCGCGCAATTTCAGCCTGGAAGCATGCCTCGCAATTAATTCTGGTATAAATAAAAACTGATATTTAAGGAAAATAACAATGCCTATAAGCCGCTTTAAGGGTTTTATAGACAGGATAATTTCTATTAGGTTGTAACGAAATAAATGGCACTGGACCACTGTAAATTTAAACAGTTAATATCTCGGCTTGTAGGCAAGTTTATTAATCGAAATAAAAGCCTTCTGATTCTACACATCTTTGCCAACGTGACACAAGCTTTTTTTTCTCAGTAGCATAAAAATCAGAAGTTCTGCAATTGACGAAATCTTCGAAGGCACTTTCGGCATACTGCTGGTATTTGAATATATTCCCTACCAAGAAATCGCCAAGATACTTGAAGAAATGGTAGTCTGTTGGGGAGAGGTCGGGAGAAAACGGAGAATGTGGTAGAGTTTCAATGCTCAGCTCATTCAATTTCTGCAACGTCATTCGTACTACATGGGGGCGAGCATTGTCGTGCAGAAGGAGAACTCGCCTTCGGTTTACCAAGGCCGGCCGGATATCCTTCAACCTTTTCATCATTTCTTCAATTTCAATGCAGTACTTCTCTCCCGTGATGGATTCACCGGGAGGGAGGAAGCTGTGGTGAATAATTCCCAGCGAACACCACCATACTGTCACCATTACTTTCTTTTGGTGCAATTCCGGCTTCGCAAAAACCTTGGGGCTCTCATCGCTGTCCACCCACTGTGCCGATCGTCGCCTGTTGTCGTACATTATCCATTTCTCGCCATAGGTTACGATGCGATCAAGGAATGGGTCCGTTTCGTTCCGTAGAAGCAGTGCGGACGAGATATCATATCGTCGGTTTCTTTGCTCCTCAGACAGCTCGTGAGGCACCCATCTTTCCAGCTTTTTGGTCTTTCCAATTTCCTTCAGATGCCGGGCAGCTGTGTTGTGACTGACGCCAAGAACCTTCGCTATCTCCCTGGTACCTTTGTGTGGATCCTCCTCTACCACATCTGTCAGCTTGTCCTCATCAACATCACTATGCCTCCCACGACCTTCATGTTCTTCCAAGCTCTCATCTCCATTCCGGAACTTCTGATACCAACGATACGCCGTCCGAATTGTGGAACATCCTTGACCGAATGCGGCGTTGATCTTCTCGTTCGCCTCCTTAGCTGTAGTGCCCAGCTTGAATTCATACAAGAAAATGCCTCGGATTACCTTTTTGTCAATCTGCAAATAAGTCAATAAAACTCTAAAGTTTTCCCACTTTTACATAGAAAATTTGGTACTCACCAGTAGAGCAAAGTTTGCGCTTCTAAATGATATGCCACATGTTACGGTTTGTTCTTGACCAAACGCGTAAAGACGCGCCAAAAAATGGCGCGAGCCAGTGCCATTTAATTCGTTACAATCTAATAGCTGATTTGATAGAGATCGAAATTCTAGCACAGGAGATGGCACAGTTCACATCAGTAGCTTGGAAGCATGCCTCGCAGTTAATTCTGATATAAATAAAAACATATTTACCGAAAGTTAACTGCGCC
The DNA here is from genome assembly GCA_947359475.1 of Heligmosomoides polygyrus bakeri. Classification (NCBI taxonomy): domain Eukaryota; kingdom Metazoa; phylum Nematoda; class Chromadorea; order Rhabditida; family Heligmosomidae; genus Heligmosomoides; species Heligmosomoides polygyrus. The sequence continues at coordinate 68,524,135 of OX375867.1, forward strand.
TGAAAAAATGTTGTATTATTGAGACAAGATTCTTTCTTGGCTCATTCGATGGAGCTTGAAATTCTGATATAGAAAATGGTAGGGTTCTGATCAGTCCCGTATTCTGGACTGCCAAGGCAAGCCGTCTGAGCCTCGTATCCCTCTATCGGTTGTAATCACACCAAATCTGGTCGACCTACAGGCTCCTGTAGTTGGCTGGGTCACCATTACCTCCGCGGCGAGGGTTGTCTGGCCGAGCGTGAAGCGGCGGGTGTCACTGCGCGAGTCGACGCTAATTGTCTCCGCAGGCACTGTTCCGCGCCTTTGCCCGCACCGCTTTCAGACAGAACGTCCCTCACCCAACCGATTCTTGCACGAAATTGCTCGACCGCACATTGCTTCCACTTGGTCTCAGCTTCATCCATGAAAACTCAAAGTTCAGTTTTCAACTGTGCTAAGCGTGGTTCGCAATATAGCTTAGAGAAACCGATCGGAGTGGAGCGCTTCGAAAACTATCAGCTGCCAAAGCCACCTACAGAGTCAATTACTTACTTTACCTTGATACTTTGATTGTCCTTTTGTCGGCTGGAGGTCTTCTCAGCGGGGATCACAACTCTTCCAGAACGATCCATCTCTGGCAGATTGCATCCAGTAAGGCAAACTCCGCTCTCTAAAGGATCTTGAGAATGAGTCTGCCCATTGCGTTCGCAGTCGTCCCAGCGGTCTCTTGTGGTCCTTGGGAGCCATTCTGTGACACGAAGACTCCACCTATCGTCCTTTCGTCGAAGCAGGTGTCCTGCCCAGCGATATTTGGAGTTCTTCATATACTGCAGCAAATCTGCTAATTGCGACTTCTCCCTTAGCAGCTGAAACTGGACGTCTTTCAGATTAAGCGTCTAAGGTTTTCAAACAGGACACCTGTTAAAAATGCCACACCGTTATACCTCCTTAAATCTATTTTAAAGATCCGATTATGTCTGGGTGTCCGAAAGTACGATCATACTGTTTCAATGTTCACAAAGTTCCTTTCAATCTGATATAAGAGTGCTGGGTGCATTTCAAAATGCAAAAAGGAGTAGAACCTAATTTGTCATAGGATAGTATGTGTCATGCGCCTATTCAGTAGGTAATGTTTGTTGGATTGTTTGTGCAAACGCTGTTTCTGCCGAATTGATTGGAGACAAAATGATTTTTTTTTGTTCTGAATCTGGATTGTCGCAGTTGTCCCTTCACAGTCATGAATTTATAGGCAAACTAAACGTGATAGGCCTGTTGTTTGGGCACCAGGGATAGGTGCCCTTTTGAGATACCGTTTTTGAACCCACAGTTTGTTTTGATTACCTAAGAGCGTTTCCAGTCTGATCTTCAAGGAGATTGATTTTCATGGATTCTAATTTGGTTAGAAAGGTGATCAGCCTGGGTGAGGAAGCATCCCTAGCCAGGTTTGGGCTACGTTCCAAGCGTGGTTCGCCATACTCGAAGCCGGCAAGCCTGGCGTGGCCCGCACGTCCGCTGGGTGAGGAAGCATCCTTAGCTACGCTTGGGCTACGTTCCTAGCGTGTCCCGCCATTCCTGAAGCCGGCGAAGCCGGCAACCTGGCGTGGCTACCAGCGTCCGTCGCCGATGAAGCCGGCGACGGACGCTGGTAGCATGGTAATCAAAGTTAGATTTCCTGATAATAGTTTTCTTCGGACTTTTTCAAGTCTAAGTATATTGTTCTTCTTAACTGGGTGAAAAATTGTTGTTCCACACTCAAGTATCGTATAGGCCTTGACGAGGACAGAGAGGTTTTTTGTGGACTTCTAAAGAGATTGTGTACAACAGCCATCGCTCTATTGGCAATTTGTTCGCAATGCGCGTCCAAAGTCAATTTTGCATCGAGGACAAACCCAATATCTGTTGCTTGATCAGTGTTTGAAATCTCATTTTCATCTCACTTGTATGTGTAGTCGGGATTTGTTTTTCCTAAATGGTTAGTTACCCTAGTTTTTTTCTTTTGACAAAGGGACTCGTGGGTCGTGATAGTGATAGCTATGGATTCGAGGCCTCAGCTTCTCTTAAGATACAGCAGCCAGAGATGAACTGTTTTGGAGTCACTTACCAGAGAATCTTCATAATTGAATATGAAGACTATCTTGCTTTGGTCTGATTTATGCAAAGAAATTCCCAAATTAAGCTCTACCAAAACAGCTATAAGGTTCGCCGGAAAGTTTGGCGGTTTTGACTGGTCCACTTCAAACGATCATAACGTTATTCATGCTCACCGAATTCAATCGAAGTAAACAACATTCGAATCATTGCACTTTTTCAACGCGGCACTAGCTTAATAATTCCATTAGCGAGAAAACTGGGTGGTCGAGATGCGAAAACTCTACAAAGGCTGCTTTTGCGTGGTTCTGATTCTATCAGGGTGGATGTTCTGAAAGTGCCTAGAATGGTGGTAGTCGGTTGGCGCAAGGTCTGGTGAGTATGGCGGGTGATGCAGAACTTCAACTCGTAGTTCGTTTAATTTTCGCATGGTGGTTTGCGAAACATGTGAGCGGGCGTTGTCGTGCGGAAGAATAGGGCCTCTTCTGTTGACTAGTGCCGGCTGCAGCTCACGCAATGTTCGTTACATCTCTTCGATTTCGTCAAAATAGGATGCTGTGATGGTTTGGCCTGGTTCCGGAAAGTTGTAGTGAATCAGCCTAGCTGTCAGCCACCAAGCCTTGACCATCGTCCTTTTCTTCGAAACGCGACAAATTCTGGCGATCACTCAAGTCGTGGGGGACCCACTTTTCGAGCTCTTCCATCTTTCCGAGGCGTTTCAAACCATCTGTAACAGCAGCTTTACTGACTTCTAAACCTTCCGCAGTCTCACGGTCTGCTTGCGACGCATCAGCTTCCACGAAAACCTTAAGATCGTCCCCCTGGATTGCTGTAGGCATGCCGCTCCAGGTGCATCTTCAAGTTTGAAATCTCCACGAACCACCGTTGCACAATCCTCTCCCAACACTATTCGGCCTACACACATGGTTGATTTGATGAGCTATTTCAACGGCAGATTGCCCAGTTTAAAATTGAAATAAAATTTCATTCATTTAAGCGCAGGTGAAACAAAAGTTATTCCGTCACAAAGAGCAAAGAATTCCATTAGACGTTATAAAAAAGCGAGGTTGAACATATTCAGTAATAAACGAACGGGAAGCGTTTGTACAAAAAACACCAGAACCTTCCGATCAACATTATGCTTCTCATCATTAAGGTTCACGTTTGCAGCACTACCTAGATGGGAGGTTTTCGTGTGAAAAAACTTTGTGGTAGCCACTGGATGCATGTGAGTCCATTCTGGTGAGACTTTTTGTTGCAACTTCACACGGTGACCTCTTGCATGAGCCCAGAAAAAGTGAAAAGCAGTCTTACCCATTGTAGATCATTAGCAAGGCACTTAGCGTGATGTGGACCTGTGCATTTTATTTATTTATTTTTATTTATTCAAAGCATTGATTATAATCTAGCGTGAAGAAACAGTAGTATGTAAAAAACACATGCAAGCGTCAACCATTCAAACAGCACACAATCTGCAACACACCTAGACGTCTAGATAAAGCGAACAAGACTAGCAAGCAGTAGCATTTCTACACGCCTGCACAGTCATCCTCGATAGGTCATCGTACTTCCAAAGCACAGAGTTCAATTCCTAAAGAATTCTATAGGTTAAGAAAACCGACCTGGCTCTCGATTTTGCAATAGGTACTCTAAGTTTAAGTTTCCCTCTGACGGTTCTTGACGTTGTTTCACCAAAAAATTCAGCTGGGTTGATAGATAGCTTTCCGGAAGGTAATTTTTAAATCATGGCAAGAGATTTTTCTTCTGTTTTTCGTGAAGGGAGACCAAACTGGACAGACCCTTGGTGTCCATTCGGTAACGGATTATAGCCTACTGAGAAGCATCTCATCATAAGCTTTTGCTTAAAATTGTTTTGAACACTTTCTAATAGATCGATGTCCTTCTCCTTATTTGGATTGAATACGGTAGTACCTGTTTCAACAATTGGTCTCAGCTACCTTTTGTACGCACATATATATACCTCTGGAGCGTTTGATTGCAAAGCTCTGAAAAGGATGTAGATGCGATAATTGGCTCTTTTCACCAGAGCTCTACAGTGTTTAAAAAACACAAATCACTTCTAGTAGTGAAACCCAAATCGCGAGCTTCTTGGACTTCGTTTAGAACTTCTCCTTTATTTAATGCTGTAGGTTGGAGTCACTGTCTGACCTCTAGGTCCAATCACCAGAAGGTGTGTCTTCTCAGCAGAAAGCAGGAGATCCCATTTTTCTGCCCACTGGCTTACTGCATCAATTGCGGGCTGAAGAGAAGTTTAGTCCTCAGTACGCTCATTTTTTTTTGTAAAATTTGACATCGTCGGCATACATCTTGCACTCGACCCCCTAACCTTGTTATGTGAGCTGGCAATTCATAGGTATATAGAAGGAACAGAATAGGAGACAACACACCTCCTTGAGGAACACCGCTGTACACGGAGAAAAGCTCGGAGAATTGTCCCCTGACCTTAACCTGATACGTTCTTATTGACAAGAAATTTCGGGTCCAATTAACGATCATTGGATGAAGTCCTTCTGCTTTCATTTTAAGCACTACCTTATCCAAAGGAACTTTATCAGAAGCCTTTGAAAGGTCGCAATACACTACATCACTGCGCTTTTTCTTGTAAAATGCCTTTGACCAGTCATTGAGAGACGTAAGAAGGGCTGTTTCCACTGACCTCCCTTTCATGAACCCATGTTGGTCTTTGGAGATTACATTATGGGATTCAAGACGCATTAGGATGTGCTTCTTGAGGACCTTCTCAAACGTTCTTGCAAATATTGAGGTAATGCTAACTGGTCTATGATTTCTGGGATTGTTTTGTGGAACCTTCTTGGAAGGAGGTGTTACAAACGCGTGCTTCCACCTAACAGGGAATTCCGATCTCATCAAGCTTGAATTGAATATATGCTCCAAGGGGTAGGCTATGTGGTGGACGATGTTCTTTATAAAGCTGACAGGAATAAAGTCCGGTGAGAGAGAAAAAGATTTGGTCCACTTTGCCAGCACGTCGATAATTTCGTCCTTGTGAAACCAGGGAGCAGAGTTCATTTGGGGTAAAACGCGGTAGATCTTCATCATAGTCACTCTCAGAGCCGTCTAAACTAACTTGACTCTTAATGTATGCTTTCTGAAACACTTCTCCCAATAAATCTGCCTTTTCCTTATCCAAAGAAATATGTTCTCCATTACTATTAACTAAAGTAGGGATTATATTATCACTACCAGAACGAGTGCTAATAAACCTGTAAAGTACTCTTCTATCCTTTGACTGCATTACTTTCCTTTCGATATACATATTGTACCGAAGAAGGGTCTTAGCATGTTTGATAGGCAAAGTCTCATACAAAGCCCAGTCCTCCTATCTATTAGTGACGCAGGCTTTCCTCCAACAGTAGAAACGATAACTATTCAATCTTCTGAGATGGTCAGGGACTCCCTTTTCGCCTTCACCCATTCTTCGCATGGGCACGAACATTTTGAATGTATGATGAGTAACACTATTCCGACCCAGTCAATACTGGCGAGGTAGATCCCAATTTGATTTGATAATAATTGGCGGATTTATAATTTTTAGCCCATCTAATTTCACTATTTTTGTGCTTTAAATCCATTTGAAACGTGACCATGGCATGGTCACTGCTACCGATGGGTGGACCTATTTGCACATCACTCACGATACCTGCCTTATTGCACAGAAGAAGGTCCAAAACTGAATTTCTCCTGGTTGGAGAGAGCACCAAATGCTCGAAACCGTGAGTTTCAAAAACAGAGGAAAAGCATCTAGATACATATCCGCACCGATTAGACATCAGATCTGGCAAGTTGAAGTCTCCCAACAGGAATGCTGTTATGTTTATGGCAGAATAATCGCTTATAGCCTTTGTAAGCTAATGTGACGACATGTGCAACCGTCTCCAGGATTTGGCTCATAACGCGCGCTCGTCAAAGCTGGCCACATCCTAAGTTGCTTACCTTGCTCACAAGGGAACTGTCTGAACGGTACGCCGGAACGGCAAGAACGAGTACTATAGGGAGAATCCCCGTCCTCCAAATAGTAACAGAACATGTTTTGTTTTTGCCGAATCCTTGAGGCAAACGAGTACGAGGGTGCAATGGTTAAGGGTCAGCAGAGCGAGCTCTTCACGGCAGCGCAAGATCCCGGTGTCGTGGACTGGGTGGCGCAGTGGTAGAGGGCAAGCCGTGAGGTCTAGGGTTCGGTACCCATGCTACGTCGTGTTTTTGCACTTTTGCCATAGTATCGGATTTCCATAGAGATTTCCATATATGACCTTGTTTTTGGAGTTTGCTACGGTAAGATGCCTTTATTACTTATTATTTGTCGACATCTTGTAAGTCAGCAGCAATGTCCGAAATATGCCACATTCGATTACATATGAAATGTTTATAACATAACTTCAGCACCAATGATACACAGGCACAAAGTGCATAAAACAGTAAAACCGATCACAGTATGGGCAACGTATGAAGGCTACAGTTTCTGACTCATCACATGGGCCGAGTTCCTCCGGGAATGCCGTTCCACTCGGGTTTTCGAAGCAACCATGTGTCGTCAAAGAGCCAGCCCTGTACCACGCGAACTCAATCAGCCTTTCCAGACGAGGATGGCATAACAGTCCATACACCAGTGACACAACCTTCAAATTTACAAATATTCATTGCTTCACAGTTCTACCCAGTGGTACTCCGCTGCAGCCCAAGCCTGGAATCGCGATACAGTCCACTTTTCCCAGTTCTCAAACTTGCATAGGATAACAATTCTAGTATAGCCAAGCCTTTTCCTCCGAAACGATCTGTCCTCCCGAAAACGTGATAGTGCCTTCACTTGTTAGTGGCGTCGTGACTTCGGCACAAGCCTCTTCTGGTTGAAACTCTTGGTCCTCTTCTTCCACTGCCTCCAACTTCTCCACTTCGTCGATTTCCAGCTGTCGCAGTTCGAAATCCCGTAGGATACTTGCTACCCTTTTTGCCAGCTTCATCTCGTCTCTCGAAGGGACAGCATCCAGTGGAGATTTGCACTTCAGTGTCAGTAGGTGAATGACCACTAGAGGGTTAGCAGACATTGTAAAGGCGGTGTTGGCGGCAGCAGCTAGTATGACCGCGCGACTTTGTAAGCATAACAGAGGCGACAGTATTGATCGAGGTGATAGGTCAAGTTGAAGATCATGTGGTCCCCTCCTACACTGTGAATACACTGCTGGCACTCACCTCACCGACACTAATAAATTGCATTTGAAGCATTTTTCTAGCATTCTGCCGCTGTTTCATGTTGTTCCTGTGTCAAAATTTCTTGCATTGACAATGAGAACAATTTATTGGAGTAAAAGTTTCATACAAAGTCGCAGCATTTGGCATATTTCGGACATTGCTGGTGACTTACAAGATGTCGACAAATAATAAGTAATAAAGGCATCTTACCGTAGCAAACTCCAAAAACAAGGTCATATATGGAAACCTCTATGGAAATCCGATACTATGGCAAAAGTGCAAAAACACGACGTAGCATGGGTACCGAACCCTAGACCTCACGGCTTGCCCTCTACCACTGCGCCACCCAGTCCACGACACCGAGATCTTGCGCTGCCGTGAGGAGCTCGCTCTGCTGACCCTTAACCATTACACCCTCGTACTCGTTTGCCTCAAGGATTCGGTAAAAGCAAAACATGTTCTGTTACTATTTGGAGGACGGAGATTCCCCCTATAGTACTCGTTCTTGCCGTTCCGGCGTACCGTTCAGACAGTTCCCTTGCCAGTTTGTGCTCTCCTCAGCGGAAGAGTGCACAGAACTATACTTATGCTCTCGCAAAAATTTTGAATATTCGAATAGATTCGAATACCGAAAATTTTCAAGCACTCGAAATCGAATATATTCGAAAAACGTGGTTTTTCTGAATATTCGAAACAGAATACATTCGAAAAATGCGATTTCTTCAACATTCGAATTAGAATACATTCGAAAAACCGATGTTTCGAACACTAGAATTCGAATATTCGAATTCGAATAAAAATCAGGAGGCGTAAACGTGATAGACTACAGCCAAGAAGGAAAATTGGAAGCAATACGTAACGGTTAGGCACCTTTTATACTCCCGCCGCGGCGCGGCGCGTCAATTTGGGGAGCGGCGCGGCCAGTCGCGCCGCGCCCCGAATTTGACGCGCCGCTGCGCGATTGCAGTTAGAAAGGGGAGCGTCAACGACGCGCGGCCACGGGCTTCTGTGCAGTACGGCCCGTGCTCCGGAAACGGTCCATGAGTCAATGAGGGACCAAAGCAGAAAGGATTCGACTGGCTGATTAGCGCCATGCATCTTGTCAATGTTTGTAGTGGGATTCCTATGGGGAGCGGCGAATCCTTTCTTAAGCCTGGAGTCGAAGTCGTCCGCTCAACCTACTGTTGAAACTGGTGAGTGTGGTATTGAGTCAAATCCCCTGCAATGCAAACGGCACTAAACCACTCCTTATTTGACGACATGTGCTGGTCCAAAAGCAAAACTGCTGGAAGGTACTCATCGTCGAGAATCACTCAAAATTCTTTCTCATATGGCCATTCTGGGGTCACTGTGGACTAAGCATATCTTTAGCGTGGTATATGAAGCTTCCTGAATGTCTACAGATCTCCACTCTCTTCCTAGGTTACAGAAGGTACGGACAAGGGTCATGGTCACCGATTTCGCCCAAACTCCCTAATCATGCAAACCTAGTAATCGCCTGTAACTTAAAAAAAAACGATGTCAGATTCGTGATAAGCACCCTAAATACCCCTTTTCAATAGGAGAAGTTTGGTCGAAAAGGTGAAATCTCCCACCCTACACCGAGTCTGCCGCGGCCGATCGCGCCGCGCCGCGCCCTTCCTCTCAGCGGCGCGATTCGCCGAATACCGTAACCCAAAATTCCGTCAGGTGTGGTGTTTTGCGGCGGCGGAGTATAAAAGCGAGGCGGCGCCGCCTCGCGGCGCGAAAAATCGATAGCCATGCCGACCATCACGCCGCGCCGCGGGGCGGCGCAAGTATAAAAGACGCCTTAAGGACCCCACAGAGTTCTGCGGCAACGCCGCTCGCCGCAGTGGTTAAGGATAGGGCAGCGACGCCGCCGGCTGCTAGCTCTGCGTCTCTGCCCTATGATGAAGGATAGGGCAGCGGCAACGCCGCAGAACTCTGGGGGCCTTTTAGGCGGCTCTAGGACGTAACTCCGACGCGACGACGCGGCGCTGAAACGCGGACTTGCACTCGGTGACGCTCGGTTAGCCACGGGGCACGAAATCTTGCCAGTGTTGAAGCAGCAATTGAACTATGAAATGTGTGTTGGAGAAAGGTGACGGTCAAGTGTGAAACAAAGGTAGAATTAAGGGAAAAGCTATGGATTAGTGTGCCCTTTATTTGCCTTTGAATCCTAGCAAAAGGCTCACTCTCAGCAATCCCTGAAAACTTCAAACGCTTGATAATAAGGGCAAGTGTTCATAGGAAACTTGTGAACATTTTCGGTAATTTATAAGCACTTGCTTCCGAAACTTCTGCTTAATAATCCCGACCCAGTTTTGGTCTCGAATTTTCCTCACCAGGTCCTTGGCTGTTTCCCTTCACTCATTTTAAATAGATTGAGTCTCACTCCATCCGCGCTTTGTTAACAAACGTTCCCGCTTTAAGAAGGAATCTTCAAGAAGGTCGTGAACTTACGAGTAATAGGGAATACTCGTAAGTTCATGCGCGATAGACATATATGGAGATATAACAGCTAACTTCACTAGGATTCTATGCACTTTAATTTGCTGCCGGTTGGGCATAGAATTCCCTTTCAGAAGACACCAGACGTGTCTCACCCAACTACTTTCCCCCTCTACGCGAAAAAAGCGATCTACAGCAGCAGCACACACTTTCGCGCTCTAGCGCGAGTCACCAGTCGCCCTGTCGGAAGTGATACTAGCCGCTCCTGTCGGAAGCAGTCGGACCGCGACAACTCGTCCAATTTCGTCGCGTACCGCGCGCGACGCCAGGGAGGGTTCGCGCGGCGTTAGAGTTATGTCCGCCCCCGTAGTTAAGCATAAGGTTTTTATCGACATGCCTCTCATAAATCCCTTGTACATTGTAGAAATGATATAGAGAACTTACACATAGCAGAATCAAAGGGCTTATGGAAGCATCAAAATTTCTTTTTTGCTGGAACACGGATTCTTCTCCAAGGAGTGCTTGTGTGTTGTAAAGAGCTCCTCATGGGGAATACACAAAAGGTTTTCAAGACATCTGAAGGCGACACAATCTGCTTCAGCCACTGTAAGTTTGGAGGTCACTTCAAAACGATCATTTGGAGTTGGTGACTGACTGAATGCTAAGAACATTCATGAAAAAAGACTTCCGCATAACGGCAGCTGATGATGGACCGAAAAAAGCAATAAATGTAAATCTCTAGCAAACCTCTACTGCTCATCTAAAAACGTGAAATATCACACTGTGAACTTTGCGGCCACAAAATGTATCACAGGTAGTTAAGATTAGGCCAGCCATGAGGACCAGTCTCACTTCTTTCTAGTGATTCATCCAAGTAAGTGGTAGAAACAGATCTCTTATTTGCGAAGAACTTGTGAATGTAACTATTTTCCACCCAACATACTGATTATTGATTGAACGGCAAACTTAACAAAAATTGATCGATAAATAGCAGCCAGTCGATCTACACTGCCTCCCTTTTATGAAATCTGCCATATGGCCGACATATCCACGCGACTCCCACCCCCAATGGTCAACTCATAGCAAAAATCGGTTAAATCGATCGATAAGAGTCGATCAAAAAAAACAAGTCTATGCACTGTGCCACTGTAAAAGAAGAAACAAAACAATAACTGACGCGTCAGCGGAGGAGAGCACAGAAATCGCCTTTATGTAAGTGACCATGTGTGACCATGTGCAATCTCGCAGAGGGCACCAGCCCTCTAAGTACCATAACGTCTTTCTTTACCATATGGCTTGGACAAAAATGTGTCTATATTATAGCTTCACGTTACTGTATATTTACATGTGCATGGAATCACAGCAGGAGATATGTACGGGCTGTCGCGCCTCAAACAAAGGCTATTGGATTGGGTCCAGCCCAGTAGCCTTGCGGGGTCATTGAACTACTGCCAGATTTCCTTTCAAGGATAAAACAGTGACCTGTTCATGGTTGCCCAGCGCAAGTCATTATTTCGGCCAAATACGTATTCAAATTGCCATTCAAATTGCCTCCACAACATCCGTAGAGAAGAACTGGCGCAGAATCTCAAAAACGACTGAACAATGAAGAAGTTCACCTTATATCGGGTTGTCCGGAAAGTTCTCAGCATTTTGTGTTACAATTTTTCATTCATCTATTAATAAGTAAAAATTTAACTTGCATTGCGCATCAATGTTACTTTCTGAACAGACTTTCTCGCTCTATCTGACTGAATAATTTATGTTCTAACGTTGTTTTATATTTCTGTTCTTGAAGGCTTACTGAATGAAGTATGTCGAAGGAGCAGTTCCGATCGATATTTTATTTCAACTTCAAATTGGGACAATCCGCAGCCGAGACAGCTCGACAAATCAATCAAGTGTGGGGACCAATAGTGTTGGAGAAAGCACCGTGTGCCAGTGGTTCAGAAAATTTCAAACCGGAGATTTCAGCCTCGAAGATCACCACGGTAGCGGTCAGCTAGAGCAATCTGGACGACGAGTTAAAGGAATTGGTGGAAGCTGAACCATCCGAAACAGTTCGCGAGATCGCGCAAGAGCTAGACGTCAGTAAAACTGTTGTTGCGAATGCTTTCAAACGCCCTGGAAAGGTGAAAAAGCTCGAAAAGTGGGCGCTCCACGAGTTGAGTGAGCGGCAAAAATTGTCTCGTCTCGAGATTTGTTCTTCTTCACCTTTACGCTAAAATACTGACCCGTCTTCAGATCGGATCATCACTTGTGATGAGAAATGGATTCTGTATGGTAACAGGAAACGTTCCGGACAGTGGTTGGACGCCGACGATCCCCTAGGCATTTTCCTAAGGCGAAGCTCCACCAAAAAAGGTTATAATCACTGGTGGCCGGCGCCTGGTCCACGGCGCGATCTCTAAAGTGCAGATAAGCGGACGATGCTGTGAGGCGACAGTTTCATACGGCACGATCTTCGCGTCTGTGACAAGACTTCGGTCGCGATCTTTCACAAGGACGAAATTTGCTTGTGTCTTGGTGTTCCTACTATAGAACGAGATGAGATAGGAGTCGCGTTTACGAAACACGGTGTCCATTATATGCGAACCCGCATACTCAAGGATACGCTCACCAACTGCGTTACGCGACCCGTAACCGAATCCACCAAGGGAGCTGTACCCGTCCTTCGCTGCGCCTACGTGCCCATTAAGGTCACCAGCGACAATGATGGCGTCTCTCGACGGTACCTCTGTTGCCTTATCGTCAGGCAGGTTCCAAAGCTCATCCTTTGCTTAATCTGAAGCGCCATTCTGCGGAACATACGCAGAGCAGATGTGGAATAGTCGCTCCTTAGCGGCGGCAACGATCTTCATCATTCGATCGTCAGAGCGCTCAACACTTACAGTCGAGTCTCGGAAACGCTCGGAGACAATTATACCAACACCGCTGGTGGTCCTGGGACTTCCACATAGAACGGCCTTAAAGCCTCTTCCCATGTCCCTTGACTTGCAGCAGCATCTGGGACCCTCGCATACTTTTCACACTCGCCGGGCTTTGCGAGTGAGCGTCGGCTCCGGCGGACGCCGCAGCACAACCTCGACAATCATGAACTGACATACACCCATACGATGTGACTTTCGGCTGCTCGTAGGGCGGCCTTTCGCCTGCATTCGAATGCCCGTATTTGGCTTAGCTTGGGGTGATAGTCGTTAGTCCCGACTCGGATCCGCACTGACGACGCCGACAATGCCTCCGGAGACAATTAACGTCGACTCGTACCGTACCACCCGCCGCTGCGCGACGATCTCCAAGGCAGCCCTCGCCGCCGTGCGATGGCGACCTAGCCGAGCACGGGAGCCGGCAGATTGACCGCGACCCGACTAAAGGCGAGACTTAACAGATCAATCACATTCACAACTACAGTGGATAATTTATTTAAATGGTTTACAAAGGCAGAGTAGAGTGTCGTACTGATGCGTGCCCTACACACTTTCATATCAGAATTTCGAGCTCTGATAGGCTGTACAAGAATGCTTAAAAATTACCCTGTAGAGACATTTTAACGCAGGCTTCGAGCCAAAGGCTCCACAAACAATTAGTCATATGTAAGAGTAAAAATTCCTTGTAATTTAATTTTATCACACAGAATATTAAATTGTTCTTCCAGTGACATGCTTTGACATCTTGGAGCAAAACTTTCTTATTTCTCTGGCAGTCACTCCTCTTCTATGGTAGCGTTCGGCAAACCTACAGAAAGCAATTGATCTCGAACACTACACAATTTTACTAGAATAAAAGTGCATCCTTCGTGAATGATAAAAACTTCTGTGGAGGAGAACCGTTATTTTTAGCATCAGCACGCATTTCGCCTACAAGTCTATGTCCTGGAGAAGCTTTATCAATGTGGCCAGTGCAGGGTGATCGCATCCAAGAAGTCTTTTCAGGGGACTGTCCAATGATTGGTGCGGGAGGTCCGGGAAAAAATGTGGAACATTGGGTAGTTACACTGGTACATTGAAGTTAAACGGTGTTGTGAGATTTGGAGTGCTGTGAAAAGCGGAAGGAATTGTGTAATGCGAAAGCACTTGGTTGATACAAAATAGCTGAGGGTTAGGTTGGTGGAAAGACTCTAAATCAGCATCTTCAGATCACTAATACATTATAACTTAATTATTATTACTGCTAATATTAACACTACTATCACTATGATAATCACTGTCATCATTTCTATTATTAATATAATAACATCTATTATTATTGCTATCATTATCATTATTATTATTATTGTTATTATTACTACCTTGGGTGTTCAGCTCCGGTTGATGAAGTTCGACAGTATAAAAGCCCTCAAGAGGGCTGTTGATATAGCCATTGTTGAGTGAATACATCGTACTTGGTTAGCAAGGTTAGAAGTGGTTTCTCGGATTACGTTCCTTTTATAACTTATTTTTCGCTCCTCCCAGAAGTGTACGATGGTAACCTCAAGCATTATATGATTATTTTTGCATACCGAGGGATGTGTACGCTTATGACTCCAAGTGCTCTTCTGACCTTGCTTCCCACAGGCAATATAATCCCACGGAAAGGCCGCATTTATCGTCTGCCTTCACCTTCTTAATGTATAGAGGCCTGCATCAAAGTATCTCCACAGGGGAATTTTTAAGCATTTTTATACAGTATATCAGATAGAGCTTAGAATGTTGGTAATAAAGTATACAATATTCATGCCTAATTGTTTGTGAAGCCGTTGGCTCGAAGCCTGCGTTAAAATGTCTCTACAGGGTAATTTTTAAGCATTCTTGTGCAGCCCATCAGATAGAGCTCGAAATTCTGATATGAAAGTGTGTAGGGCGCGCACCAGTACGACACTCTACGCTGCCTTTGTAAACCATTTAAATAAGTTACCTACTGTAGTTGTAAATGTGATCGATCTGTGAAGTTCGGCCTCAGTGGGATCGCGGTCGATCTGCCGGCTCCCGTGCTCGGCTAGGTCGCCATCGCACGGCGGCGAGGGCTGCCTTGGAGATCGTCGCGAAGCGGCGGGTGGTACGGTGCGAGTCGACGTTAATTGTCTCCGGAGGCACTGTCGGCGTCGTCAGTGCGGATCCGAGTCGGGACTAACGATTGCCTCCCCTTAGCTTGCAGAGCGAGCAGTTTCCAGTGGCACCGCGTGAAGGAACGGACATCGCCACCGGCATTTTCCAATGGCGAAGCACCACTAAAAAGGATTATGGTCACTGGTGTTCGGCGCCTGGTGTGGTCCATTACAGCTTTTTGGCACCAGACCAAACGATCACAGCAGAGTCCTACTGTAAGGAAATCGACAAAATGCACCGAAATTTGCGTTAACTTCAACTAGCGTTGGTCAACAGAAGGCGCTCGATTCTTCTGTACTATAACGCCTCCCCCCCACACGTTTCACAAATCACTATTCGAAAATCAAGCGTATTAAGGGTTGAAGTCCTTCCTCACCCGCCATATTCTCCAGACCTCTCACCAACCGACTACCACCTTTTCAAACTCTTTCGGAACTTTCTCGCTGAGAAAGCCTTCACCAACACGGCCAAGTCAAAACACCTTTCATGGATTTTGTCGCATCTCGACCACCTAATTTTTTCGCTGATGGAATAACCGATAAGATTTGAGAACGTTAGGTAGCTCAAAATGAAGCACTCAAAACGCTGAGAACTTTCCGTACAACCTAATAATATAGCTTTTGCGGAATCGTAGTGTGGAAACGAAAGCCAGAAGAAGAGCATTCAGCGACCACGAAGGAGCAGAAGAGTATAACGAGTAGGAAGACGAAAATCACAAAGCTGATTCCACAAGGCTGCTCTGCACAAGGAGACACCGGAAGTGTCACAAGACCGAAGCGTCCCTGTTGACCGCCACTCCCCTCCTGCAGGCATTTCATGACCAGACTCCTGACTGCAGCGCGGAGGACAAGTAGCGTCTGTTTGAGACACAGTTTAAATCACCATTTTCAAGGGTTTTTTTTTGCAGTTAAGAATTCCTAGTCTTCCTCGGCCGCTCTGCACAGGCACAGTAATGATTAGAATCGACAAGGCAATATCGTAACAGAGATTTTATTCACATGGGGAACGAGACCCTATTTATCCGAAAAACCTAAGAAGCCCTTCCAGAATACGCCGTTACACAGATTCTCGTTGGGCATTCAAATGACACTTTTCGAATACTCGAAAAATTCTGGCTTCCTGGGAAATTTTGAATATTCGAACGGTTTCGAATACCGAAGAATTTCGAGCATTCGAAACCGAATATATTTGAAAAACGCGATTTTTCTGAATATTCTAATTCGAATATTCAAATACCTATTCGAATGGGTCACTCGAGAATAAGTGTACACAGAACCCGACCAAAGCATCAGCACCTTCCAACAACTACAGCATTTCCTTCACTGCGTTAATTTGAACACATCAGTATGACCTTGTGCTGAGAGAGGCCACAATCCTCGGTCCAATCTCAGTGTGAATGATTGGCTTATTTCTGCTACTGAAGCCATCCAAGTCGTTAGTTGAATACTTATCCTAGGTCCCATCTTCAGCGCCTCTTAGGATGACGATAGAGTCAAATCATTGGTTCTATAATAACCACCATTCGCGCATCCTTGCGGCAAACAACGCAACGCAATGGGGTGAACGGGCGATTCCTGCTACCTTAGGTCCAGGCTGAACGTTGTCGGATAAATTTGAATGTCCTCCAGAAACCCGGGATCAGTCTGAGACGGATCCACACATTGTATGTTGGTGAATACCCTCCCCTACTTCTATCTGGTCCAAATACAATACCGCTGAGCTGCAGTGTTGTATTTGGATACACCATTATCGGTCGTTCACTATAAAACCATCTTTTCAGAGCTTGTGAATACCCAACCAGGGTCTACAGATAGATTTGTACTATTGTATTGTAATACACCCCGCTTTGAATGATAAAACTAAGATGCTTAGGTGAGCAATGTAAGATAAGCACCATCGAATGACATCCACAGGCATAACCTAGCGATACCGTGAGCAGACACTCCTGATCGTAGTCTTCCGTGGCGCTCGAGTGCGGCACCGACTTTTAGGTTTACATTTATGATACCGACTGCGGCCGGAAAGACACCATATCGTGGCACCGCCCACTGAAATTGTGCATATATACGATGCGTTTACCACTATCGCGGGTTCGACTATAACAACGTGAGAATAAGCCCTAGTTTCACTGAATAGTAAAGCAACCCCATTGGTTATCCACCAAAGAGCTCCTTTTCCGAAGCACAGCTCTGCAAGGATAGAGGATATTTGCCGGGATAGCTTGAACTCGGATTGCCTCTTCAATGCTTTGAAAAAGGGCAATACCACCTTTCGGTCAGTAGCTGTTGCAGCTTCGAAATGCATAACTTATCGCAAACTTTCTAGTGTAAGGGTAAAGTCTGACAGCACGCCCAGCCTCCATCGGTCAGCTTGCTGCTGGCAACGCTGTAGTGCTTGAAATTGGGTTTAACACCAGCAAATCTCTAGTGTCTCAATACCGTCAGGAAAAGAAATCTTCATTCTACAACAAACAAATACTGTACTCAATAATGGCTGAGAAAATAATGTGCAAATACCAGATCGATCGCTTCTGTGTGCTCCGCGGAACTCTCTTCAACGACCCTGAAAGAAATGAGAGGTTACCACCAGCGCAAAGTGCGTCGAGCCTAATCTCAAGTGCTACGAAATCTTTACAGTAAAGGGGCTTAGTAATACACAACGTTACTCTACAACTAACCGTAAGCTATACGTCCTGGTGGTACAAGAACTATGATACATCCCGGCAAACGTTTCTCATTTCACGATGAAACTAACTTCACAACTCGTAATCCGTGGTGGAAATGGAGTAATAGAGAATGCTCGATGGCAACGAAGCTCGACGTGGAATTAGAGAGCAATCAGAATGCAACCGACACGAAGCCATTGTTCTACGCACAAAACTGGACTAACCTCATCGGAACTAACCTCGACAAACAAAGAGATGAGATGGAAATACCGAAAACTGAATGGAGACTGTTGGAGGTGTCAGCGGCGCTAAATGCTGGTAATTACGTCGCTTTAATCAAAAGATGGGGTAACAAGATAGGCAAAGGTTCCAAGGAATCTAGTAACTTCGGTGAAGAGTGACTACTAGCTATATCATCCTCATTGCTGTTGTTTCGATCAACATAACGCACACTCTAGAAAACTGACGCAGCAAGTCAATAGCGCAATGTAGCAGCTATTAATACCCCCACATATAAGCACGATGGTTCTCACTTCTTGCCTACCTGTTTGTTTTCCTAACAATTTGTCTACAATACGTTTCACAAGGAAACTCTACTAACTGGCAATTTTGCCGACGCGTCGCCGAAGTATAACAGAGGCCTTAGTGTGCACGCGACGCTCGGCGCGAACGCGATACTATGGTAAGCTCCCATATCGATCAATCGCGTCGCGCGACCGAAATGGGAGCTTGTCGGTCGCCCGATGCGATGAATCAATATGGGGGCTTACCATAACATCGCGTCGCGCGTCGCGTGCACGCTAACCGAACCCTAATTCCTCTACCAGAGGCGAGATCCAAAAGATCTTTCCATCCCTAGCCAAGACTTCAACGAGAATGGCTTTCATTTCTCACAGGACGGGAGCAGAATACCAAAAGCTGGTCAAGCGGGTTTCTCCACGCATTTAGCCCGCTCATCACTTTCTGCATGCCTAGCTCCTATTTTGATCGTTCTGTTTTATTTTAATTCTAATGTTATTGTAAATGCTGCTGTTCAATTTTCCTTCATGGTTACATGTTACACTATTTTTCTCTTATTGATTTTTACATGTGAATGTAACAATGTGTACTTGTGAAGCAAAGGGCCCGTGGTGCCGTGGGGTTGCCGGGAAACATGTTAACGCGTCAAACCCACGGCACCACGGGGCCGGTACTTATGAAGCACCCGTCCTCGGGTGCCGTGTGTTGCCGCGTTTCCGTTGCCGTTGCCGCGTTAACATGTTTCCCGGCAGCCCCACTGCACCACGGGCCCTCTGCTTCATAAGTACCGTAACAATGTCTTAAGCATTAGCATCAAAACATTTCATGCATGGACGAAATCGACAAATAATCCAACAAGCAACTCGTGAATCCAGGAAAAGAAGACAAAATCGAAACCTCACTACTGCGTAACATTTTCATAAGGGCAGGACTTTACTTCGCACAGAAAGACCATTAGAAGCGAAAAGGTAGGATCTCCTGCCTGCATTAACCTGTGAGTCTAAATACATCCCCAGCATTCTCTTGTGCGTTGCTTACGAATACCCTTGCGTTTCCAAACTCCGCAAATTGACGTTTTTGCCCCGTTACGGCAGCATCCAGCATTTTGCGACAAGTCTTATCAAAAACAATAAACGAACTAAGCCCTTTCGACATTTTGTTGCAGAGTTAATTTTACAAGGTGTTCCAAAATAACGTGATGAAGGTTTGACGCTTTTTCACACAACCGTTTCGCTCCGCAGTATAACTACAATAGCACCATTTTATCTTCATTGTATCTTTTTCTCTCGGTTACGATTTTTCAAGTTCGATTCTGCCCCAGTAACGGTTTTTTCTTTTCGAGATGAACCATTCCGCCTCGATTTTGGAGCTTCATTCGTCGAGGAAGCGCCAACGCGACATCGTTCAACTGCTCGGTGTCATTTAATCAACTGTCTCCATAGCAACTAACATATTCAGAAAGCTTGGCCGTGAAGCTTAACATCCAGAACGGGAAGAATCCGCACTGTCGATGCGCACTGATCCGGAAAATCATCGAAAAGTGAGTAATTCCAAATTCGAAGGTCTCATGAGAAAAATCGGCGGTTATATCGGTGGCAGCCTCACGTTAAGGTCCGCTTAACCAAAAAGAAACTCGGTTTCAAGCACTTCACGTTAAGGTCTAGCATCTGACGGACAAGAACAAGCGCGAACGGCTCCATCGATGCCGCCAACACATGTTACGAGCCGCAGGTCGAGCGTGGGAGCGAACATTTCTCACGAACGAGAAGCTGTTCACCGTGGAGCAGGCTCGCAGCCGCCTAAACAGGTTCAGGATCTGGTCTACACAGAGTCTAGTTACCTCTGCCATCGTCGAACATCGTCAAAATCCGCAGACGGTCACGGTTTGAGGCAGAATCCGCACGAACTGAGAGGTCCACTGGTTTTTGTCGAAAAAGGGCAAAAATTATTCAAGATGTGTACTGACGTGACATTCTCGAGACCGTGGTACTTATCTGGGCACAACAACATTTCAGCAATGCGCTGTGGATGCTTAGCAAGACTCACCCCTGCATATAGGGCGAAGAGCACATAGGCGTGGTGCAAGGTCAATTTCCGGGACTTCTTCACGTTTGCGGAATGGTCACCGTACTCCCTGATCTGACTCCGACGGACCACAGCGTGCGGTTCATTTTGGATGCCAGGGTCTGTGCAAAGAGCCACCACAGCCTGAGTACATGAAGAATCCCTGCGTCGGGAGTAGAACCGAGTGTCTAGAGCTGCGGTCCATCGCTGAAAACTTCCCCCAGAGTATGGACCTCTGTATTCGCGCGTAGAGAAGCCCCTTCGAACCCGGTCGAATACAGTGTAGCATAGTGCCTCTTGTTATTATTAAGGTGTCGTTATGTTGAGTTGTTAGCTGCTTCACAGTTTTAACATCAAAGCCTTCATCACATTATTTTGGAACACCTTGTATGTAGTCTCTCTTTGAGATTACTTGCGTACGAAAACATTGCAGCCTCGCTGTAGACAACTAGTAAAAAAAACTCTCAATCAGGTAATGAAACAGTTTTTGTGCTATCGCAAGTAGAAGCTCAACCAACCCGGCGGTCTCGCGACCGACTTCTGTCACGTCGATCACGTCGATCACTTCCCCGTCTGTCCTCGGAGCGTCGATCCCTCCCATCTCTCTCGCGACTTCGCGAACGGCGAGCACTGAATTCAACTCTAATCACCTTGGAACAATTCGCATGACTGCCTCCAACACACCCCTGCGTGAAAACCTTGTCGACGCGCAGACTACTAGGCGTAATTGTAACTGCAATCCTAAAACTGATCGCTCACCTCCTTCGGTCCTTGTCCCTGCTGCGGTCCCTCCTGGTGTCGCGTTCTTTCCGATCTCTGTCCCTTTCACGATCTTTGTCGCGATCGTCCTTGCGATCACGATCAACGTGCTTTTTGTCCTTGTCATCTTTATCTCTTCCTCTTTCTTTCTCCAGCATCATCTTTTTCTCCTCTTTAGCCTTCACCATAAGGTCAATCTGCTCCTTTATCCTTGTATAGGCGATGTGCAGTTTTCCACTAAGGTGATCGTCAATACGGCTTTGGGCATCATTCGTGAGCATGAAGCATCCGCACACCTGAAATCTGCCGCATCAGTGATCACGAAAGATGTGGTGTGGAAATATTTCACCTAATAGGATTAATAATAGGTCGTCAAAGAAATACTGAGACATTTGCCTGCCTTTTTATTGTAGGGATGCTTTATTTGACAATAGCAATCACCATGAGCATGGCTGATATCCGTACGTGATCGAGGCTACTTTTTTTTCCAAACTTCTGCGAGTTTCACCTTGAAGATGCCAACAGTTGCTTAAGGTACTCGCGTTTTGTGGCGATGTTAGTTTGCTTCGGCTTGTTCCCCTCCCCACCCTTTTCGCAATTGTTTCGACAACGATATCCTCTATTTTTCAAGCCTAAACAGGTACGTATACGTTTGTAAACGCAGTCGTCGATGCGACTGTGTGGAAATTGCGCCTCGAGCGGCAGCATTTGTGCTCGTTTTGATGATTTCGAAGATTTTTGTCCCCTAGCAGCTGCTATCAGTGACTTGAATATGCATCCACTGTGAAGAACCATATTCCTATCTTTCTTTCTCGTCGGAAATTTTGTGTTTTGTCGCATTGTATTCTGCAATGATTAATAGCAGATTAATAGTTCCAATCTAATATCATCCAAACTGCAAGTTCCTGCCTCGTAGATGATGTTTGAGGGATCAGAATGCGAGTTCATGGAAGTCGGAGGATCAAGCTGGGTGGATAACGGTAACCACGGCGCTCTACCCCCTCTCAGCTCCTGCATTTATGAATGCTAGTAGGAGCAGAACAAGATGGGCTTTCGCTGTGGAGACGTGTAGCATGCGTTACTCCTCCTTTTCCAGTCATAGACACCTCTCGCTCCCGTATGCACAAGCTAGCAATGAATGCTCTTTCTTCACCTAGTGAAACGCCCGCAGGAATCCCACTAGCTGCTCTTCAGAATTAGTCACGATTCTGCTTGTGCACGCGGCTCTCCTTCATGAAGGACACAAAAAGCAGAGTTGCTTTCAGTTCTTGGAAAGAAACAGTCCCCTATTCCCTTCGTTTTGTGCTCGTAAGAGCTCCGTGGCTATGCTCGTAGGACCCGATAGCCCCAACTAATTAGTTGTTCGTTGACGCAGGAAGAATCCCGCCGAAGCTCGTTCCAGGCCTTATATGACTAGCATCTGTACGACAAGAATGTATCATCGTATGTACGATCGTGTGCGAGCACTCACTTGCTCGTTGCACTCGCCCTAGCTATACTTTCGTGAAAGTGCCCAGCATTTTCCGGTCAACCGACCCAACTGTGACAATCTAGACGCGCTGAGGTGGAATCGAACGCGTCGGGAGATCAACTACTGGTCAATCCTCTCGAGCACTACCATAAGAAAACAGGAAAGATAGAAAGAGTGAGGATAGCGTGATGCGAGAATCTCGACAAACTGTAGTCTCTAACCTTCATGAACTAGTAGCAGCTTCTGGCAACTGCGTTGAAGAGAAGAGAGATCGTTTCAAGAGTCGATAAAACTATCTCCACCAAAAACACAAAAATAAGAAAATGAAGAAAATAAAGTAGAAAAATATACAATGGGTGGAATACGCGATACAGTGAAATGGTTCCGCTAACCTGGCACACTTGCATCTGCTTGTTCCCAGCCGTTAGCTGTTCCTCCATCGTCATAGCCCTTTGCCTCTCATGCTCTAACGCTTCCTCCTCTTTCTTCAAATCGTTTCGCTCCTTCTGATAACAAATGGAATATCATTACAGGAAAATGCTTAGCGTCGCTAAGTAATAACAAAGTCTAGCATATCGCGTACAGTGAGCTCGTCAGCCTTTTGCACGGCGGTTTGTGCTGCAGCAACATTTCCTTGCGCCCCCTCGATCTGAAATCACCCCTTCTTTTGATACCCATTTATTCGAAGCAATCAAATGAGGAGTGGGTGAAAAAATAAACATGACATGGAACCCAAGTACGAATTAAGAACTGACAGAGAATGCGAAACAATCACATGGAACAAACACCAAACTACAGGCCCCCAACAGTTGCTTACTTTGCCGCCTAGGAAACAACACTTGTTTGAAGTCGTCGCCTCACCTCTGCTTCCTCCATTAATCCCTCGATGCGCCTTCCCAAGATCTCCCGTTTCTCAATCAGATCCTGTTTTTTCCTGTCGTAAACTTCTGCGGAAACATGGGTGTCGGCTAGAAACAAAAAGTGACGTAAGTCGAAATGTTATACACAGAAAATTTTAACTAGAAACTATTAGGTAAGAAAAGTTTGGCAGTTTTCGCGCCTCTTTGGTATCAGTTTGCACTACATTTGAACGGCTTGTCAACTAATCGATAAGTTTGCTTCTCGTATGAGGAAATAGTTCTTCTTTTCGCTGAAGTGCTTTTCATGAACTTCTTCAACATTTCTGGATTCTGAGAACCCTAATTATAGCATGGACAAGACGGCTTCCCGAACTGTTCTACTTCACGAATTAAACTTGGTCGGACGGTGATGAAAACAGTTGTGAATGTAAATACTGCATGGGGAGAATGTACCGCCTCGGGGCGAACCGTTTTTCGCTGGTTCAGTAGGTTTCGGAAAATAATCGATTGAAGACGAGGCATGAGCTGGAAGACCATCGCTCGCTGACATCGATGTCTTGAAGGATAGTCGAAAAATACCCTCGGCAACCACTCCCTGAGATAGCAAGAAACCTAGGGGTCTCCCATACAGTTGCTGCTGATCACCTCAAGCAACTGGGCATGGTGAAAAAACTCGACAACTCGATGCCCCACAACCTCAGCGAAGCGCAGCGGCGAGGCGAATGGAGGTCGCGAGTTTTCTGATCAGAAGAAATTCTACGGAGCCGTTCCTCCATCAACTTGTCACCTGCGACGAAAAATGGATCCTATCTATCTACCACTATGTAATTGAGATAGTTGCCAGCGCTTTGGATGATGAGACGTATCTCACGCAGGTTTCTAACCTAGGGGTATCCCATGCAGTTGTTTCTAACTTCGCGCGGGCAACATGTGTCTTTCAACATGGGATGTTGCTGCAGCAGAGGAAGCGCGACCTCCTCCTGCTCGACACAGCGGTATCTGCGCGCGTTTCTGAACGTCTGGATCCAGAAGAGGTCCCCTACGCGCGAACAAGTGT
Source organism: Heligmosomoides polygyrus bakeri (assembly GCA_947359475.1). Taxonomy (NCBI): domain Eukaryota; kingdom Metazoa; phylum Nematoda; class Chromadorea; order Rhabditida; family Heligmosomidae; genus Heligmosomoides; species Heligmosomoides polygyrus. The sequence continues at coordinate 68,548,361 of OX375867.1, forward strand.
CTGGAGTCCGAGGAGGTGACACCGTCGTCGTACAACGAGCGGCCGCATTCCGAATTCAACATGGGGTGCTGCTGCAGCCGAGGAAGCGCAGCCTCCTCCTGCTTGAGGCAGCGGAAACTGCGCGCGTTTCTGAGCGTACTGATTCTGAATACTTGTCACCGACGTCGGCCGTGAGCATGGGAGGACAACTAAGGCCCTGTCATACTCCCGCGGGAGCTTCCGCGGATGGGCGGAAATCGCGTCGGGACCCTGCGCCGGGCCACTCGTCGCGGCTCGCCACGCCCGCCGTCCGCGGATCGCCGCCGACGGACGATGAGAGGGGTGTCATACTTCCCGCCCGCGGGAGGGCAGCCGTCCGGGGTGGAGTGCACCGCGGAAGGCTGTCGTCCCGTGGAGTTCGGCGCGGGAAACGCGCTCCAATGCGACGCTAGCCGCCCCGGGGCCACGACGACCGTCCGCGGTGCACATTCCATCCGCGGACGCTCCGCGGATGCTCCCGAGGGAGTATAACATAGGCCTAAGGGAGTGGTGGGGAAGGGAGGTAAGGAAGACCTCTAGGGTGGACCAGGAGAGCGACTAGGAAGGAAAGGAACAACCTGGAGGAGGGACCAGGACGGGGAACCGGCAAGAAGAGAAGACCAGTAAAGGCGGACCAGCAATTAGATCTAGTAAGAAGAAACGAGTGAGGGGGATCCTGGCGTCCGGATTCGGAAGACGTGTCAACAATATCGGGAAACACGAGTTGTTGGGCATGAGAACCGTTGAGAAAGAGCCGCTTGATGTTAGAAGTACTGCACAGCACAAGCCAATGGCGAGACTGGACGGTCCGGAGAGAATGTCTATGATGGACGAACGGAAGTGGTGAACGGCTTGATGCCAATAAAACACGCAGCACATCCTAGATGTTAGCAAATCTTACGTTTAAGAAAAACTACTTTCCGTAGGTCAGTGATGTTGCAAAGTCGCGCGAAGCGCACCGCCGTTAGGCGTGTCGGAGCACTTGCAACATAATAAGAAGCGTTCTGCTCAGTGGGTAAATGTCAGCCCTCAAAACCTTTCCGAAGCCGGATTTGCACTGCAAGAAGCCAATGATTACGGTTGGTGGACTGCAGCTGGAATAGTCCGCTTTTTCTTTCTTCCTCCTGGTCAAACGATAACAACAGAGCTGTACTGCGAGCAACTGGTAGAAATGTATGCAAAATTGAAGAAAAAGCAGCATTCACGGTGAGTCGACACGGCTTGCTACCTCTGCATGACAACGCGCGACCGCATGTTTCGCGGATGGTCCTCCAGAAATTAAACGAACTGCAAGTCGAAACTCTCCCTCACCCGCCATATTCGCCAAACATAGCGCCAACTGACGTTCACTTTTTCAAACATCTAGATAGCTTTTTTAAAAGATAGAGTGTTTAAAAACGAACGTGATGCAAAATCTGTTCCTAGAATTTACTCAGCCTACATCGTCAGATTTTTATGAAAATGGCATATCTAAGCTGGTGTGACGTCGGCAGAGTTGTGTTGATTCTAATGGTGCTTATTTTGAATAAAACGGTGCAATTTGAGCTGAGTTATGGCTTTTCAAAAATAATGAAAATGGGGAAGAAAAAACTGCCAGAACTTTCTTCCCAACCTAATAAAAGTTATGTAAAGTGATTAAGCTCTTAAAATGCTTCACTCACTCATCTTTTGTGATTCCCACCTATACGATAATGATTAATTCTGGTCCGAGTAAAGAGTTTTGGACAACCTAATCGGAATGGCAACAAGAACATACCGCTAAGACACATTCTATGGATTTCAGTAATGGAAATACTATATGCGGTCTAGTTTAATAATCTAGACGACTAGCCTCAATATTTTAACAGTGATGTATTGAAGAAGGAATTATTTTGGATCTTTCCTACTTGGAGGGGTATACAGTGACCTGTGTCTGCATTGCCTCGCCTAAGTTTCTACGAGAGCTTCAGCTGCTGCCTCATGATGCGATGACCTCCACTTGAATTGAGGTAGTATGAAAATGTGGCACTGGGTGACGCAACTGGTATTCTATGATTGCCCCTCTCTACTAGAGTAGACCCCTTATTATCCCTTACTAATTTGATAGTTGTGCCATATCCTCGCCTTTCCAATGAGTTACCGAGGAGATGCTACAAAAAAAGATATGCATGAAGGTAGGTCGAATCAAACATTTAATAATTTCTATAGACATTTCGTGTTTGATACTATGTTAGCTAATATAGTAACACTAGTAATAATAATTCTTCATTTTTATTTTATTTAAATGGGTCGCACATACCTCTAGTATGAACCAGTCGAGCTTCGTTCTTTTCGATTTTTCTTCTCACTTCATTGTGCATGCGGTTCAGCTGCAAGTAACAGGAAATGCTCGTGTAGAAGATTTTTGCCGGCAAGTCTGTATTCCGTATCCAGCATAACACTTACTCTATCGAAGTATTTTTCTTCGTAGCCAAGACGACCAAAGCGGTTGCTTTCCTGATACCGCTTCTTCAAAGCTTCGTCATGGATAGGCTAGAACAGGATTACTTCCAAAGAGACTTCAATTCCAGCCTAATATAAAGCGTAGCTGTGAACATACGTATGGACAAAACCCAATGTCATTCTTCGTATTTCGAAACGCCTCCGGAAGACAGAACCCAACGAGAAAATCCCTGCACACGTCTGGATGGTCGAAATCGATAGCTCCGCCCTGAAAGGCTTCTGTTATATTATGCTCTCTAAATCAGGTGTTAACCGTATGGGTGCGATGCTTTTTATCAAAAAGAGCAAAGTATATCTTTACAACAGCGCAATATGAAAAGCTTAACAGGGATACAAATACTTTTGATCTTTAAAGCAGAACAAAGCAAGCAAGGGAGGCGCTCTGCAGGAAACGGAAAGCGCTATATGGGCAGCTCCCACCTCACTTTTAAAGAACAAAAATAATAAATAAATAAATAAATAAAGGTTAATATTCTTGGATCCCTTATAACAATCCCATCGATTGATAAGCGTTTGCTTCTGATTCGGCACTATTGTACTTTCAGGACTCCGGAGGTCGAGGAGAGGTGGAAAAAAAATCGCCCAAACTTCGCCCAGATGGTTATTTAGGGTGCCGATCACGAATCTGACATCCGTTTTTGAAATTTCAGGCGATTACGGTAAATTACGGTAGGTGCGGGTAACTACGGCCATAATCTCCAATTCCGCACAAACTTCGGTATGGGGTTAGGGGGATTATCCGTACTCCAGCGTAATAACAAAAGCGGATGCCAGATTCGTGATCAGAACCCCATATAACACCCCTGGGTGAAATCGGTGACTATGACCTCGACAGCCTTAGTCACCCGTACCTACCGTAATCAGCCGAAATTTCAAAAACGGATGTCAAATTCGTGACCAGCACCTCAAGCAGGGGTGCACACAAAATTCGGTGCGTTAATTTTTTTTTGAAATTCTTCAACGGAAATTTTTCGCTAAATTTCCGGTAAATCCTTAAATTTCGTTAAAAACCACAGTTAGCTTCAAGCCATTATTTCAAGTGAAAAAAATCAAGCAAAATCTTACATGCTTCAACTTCAAGAGGTCGAGAGCTAAAATTCAAGGAATGGAGTGTAACACTGCAATTAAAATAAACAATTCAACATCAACAAACACAGAAAAATAAACGGTGTTCAGCAACAAATTATCTACAAGGTGTGGAACAAGAACAGGTATGGAATTATTATTCAAGACGATCACCGACGAGACATCTTAAAATGTGCGATCAGGCAGGTACCCGTACATAGTTTCCCCTTTCCTAATTCTTTTCTTTGTCTGTTCTACGAGCGTATGAAATCTCGATGCGAGCACCAGCCTATTAAATACAGAAAGAATTAATAAAAATACAATTAAAAGCCTATCAGCGGAATGTTAACGCGTTATCGAACGCACGATTTTCGAGTGCCCAGTGCGTGGGACCAATCCATTTTTTGCACCGTCGAGACCGTGGCACGGTATCGTGTCACACGGCCCCACACTACCGAAAAGGTGTGCCACGTCGTCAATGCACGGCTGAAAGCATTCTCTCTGTCTCGACTGCTCCAGGTGGCGGGCAAAAGTATTCTGGGATAAGCAGCGCCTAGGTGAGGATAAGCATATCTTGCGAGGAAATTAGACCAGCATCTTCGTGGGTTCGTTGAGGTGCTTTGGGGCTCGGCGAAGAAATTTCTATCTCCAAAATTCATTGTAGGATGAGGATAAAGGCTGACGTTACTCAATCCGTTTTGGAATGCGCCACCATTCTACTTCTACAGGATGTGGAGGCGATTTGAATGCGTATTGGGCCACACTTGGCCACTTGCGGTGTCAACCGATGAACAAGTCAGCCTTTATTCTCCCCGGAGAAGTCTAGTACCAATTTTCCGTCCCCGGAGAGATGGAAAGCTTGGTTTGCCTAGGCGGTAAATTCTAACCAGGAACCTGGTATCGGCTGCGCGCGACAGCCGGCACCTCCGATTGCGCTACACACGCCCCCAAAATGCATTACTCCAAAAAATCAAAACAAATTCATAAAAAAAAAAACATTAAAATATTCTTGCGGACTTCAGCAGTTTTTTTCAGGAACAGTCCTAATCGGGGGATGACACCTGCAACATTAGAGAGTAGTAAAGGTAAATGTGATAAACTCCTGTGAGAAAAGTCCGTTAAATTTCTAAAAATTTCCATTAGATCGTTAAGCCAGATTTTAAAGAAAAATACCGTTACTTCGTTAAACCATTAACCGCTAAGTTGCACCCCTGACCCCAAGTAACCCCCACAGGTGAAGTTTGGGCGAAGATTTTTCCCACCTCTCCTCTACGTCTGGAGTCCTGAAAGTACAATAGTGCCTCTGATATCCCAGAACTAACGGAGCCGCAAAAGGCACCTTTCAGCGTCCTACACAGCTGCGATTATGCCGTTCCAACCTTCCTTGGGCATGAATGCCCACTTCGAATAAAACGTTCTAAGTCCATGTTTCTAACCTTCATAACGCGTTCTACATAGAACAATTTAGTTATTGATTCTGATCCAGCCTTATCGGAGCTAGTTCACGCTTCTTTTCATTATTTCGTAATCTACGCGCCTGGTATTCAGTCTTCGAGAACAACAACTGAACCAAACTGACGAAGAATTCATACTAGAATGCCAGCAAATATAACTCACTGTTTCCTTTCCACCGTAGGTTTGTTCAACTCTATCCCACTTTTAAAGCATGAAGAGTCTAAAAGGCTTAATAGGATGACCCTCTTAAACAGTCTCGTCTCAGGTGTAAAAGAAACTGACGGACATTATGACTTCCAAGGAAAAAATACCGAAAGCCAAAACGAGTTTACGAAACCAAGAACAACGCCACACCTATAGGTTCGAAGCTTTCCTGGCTTCTAATTAACCTCTAAACAGAAGGACTTACAGCTATTTTTAGTGCATATCTATACAACTGCACTTCACGAAACGCATAGCTGGACCCACCTCTCCTGGTAACGAGTTACGTTGTGGGCCCATAAGCTCGTTGAGCATCTGAGCCATATAATCCGTCATTTTCAAGGCAGCCTCGATGAAATCAACCCAATTGATCTGAAAATTGTAGGCAAATCATACGTAAACCTTCGAAGCTGGTTGATAGCTTCAGCGGCAGCGAAATTGCCAAACGCGACGTACGACACTACAGCACAACAGATACCAAATCTTGAATGAGCCCTCTGATCAATAAGCACATCACCATTCGCTTCACCAGTGATTCCAAACTTCTGGCTAGGATAGCCAAATGTGAGACGCGCCCGCAGTCGCACGTTGCTCCACCACTGCCACGTACATTCGTTGGTCACATGTCGTCCAGATGACCAGTAGGCCAAGGACTCGTAGAGGGCACTTTGGCGCAGAAAGAACGGTGGAGGAGGTCACAGAGCTGGAGGTTTTTCGTGCCTTTCAATAATTCTTCGACGCTCATGAAAGCTCAGAAAGGCACTCAAGGCCTCCCATACAGCCGGTATTGGATCGTTCCCCAGGTTGACGTCACCACCTAGATACACCTAGCTGGAGCATTCGGGGAGGGGCATCAGAAACTCCAAGTTTCTCATGGACATCGTCTTCCTTGGATTCGGCTGAAGTCTAGCGCTTGCACATAGATGACCGACATCGGCCAGCATTTGCTCTGCTGGCCAATGATCGCTACCAAATACAAGGTGAGCGAAACGAAGGTGATGCATTTTTCGTTAAGTCGACACTCCCATGTCTTCCAATTCGAGATTTTGTATGAAGTTTTCAACGGTGTCGTTGAAGAACTTCGGAATTACTTTATTAAGCAACACTCCCCTCATAATCGGCTTTAATACTGCATTTTCAAATCAATAAATGAGTGGCGTCCAATTGAGCAATAGCATGACTATTTCCCTTTTCGCCGTCCGGTCCCTAATACTAACACTGAACGAACCGGCTAAAACTGCTGGACAATGAGATACGCAACACTGATACAGAAATTCCGCACAGCAGTGATGATCACGTACTTTTGTATTACTTGCCGACTTCTGGACTTAACAAAGTATACAGATCCTGCGCCTGTTTCCTTTAACAGTTCAGACTCGCACATCGCTTATTTTTTAACTCTTATGTGCAGAACTGCTTAGAACGAGAAGAGCGGGTCATCATCTAGCAGATGAAAACATAAGATCAGTGTTAAAAAATGTAGGCCAAGGCACCATCTGTCCAATAGCGTTTTGAATGCGATATCAGATCCGTGGACTCAAGACAACGTACTTCGCGTCCTAATCATTTGGAAACGGCACAAAATAGCTCACAAATGTAATATTTTCTCCTGGGGTTGGATTCATCAAAGTTACTGCAGTAACTTTTAACAGCGGATCCAAATCTCACCGATTTAACATACAAACTGCCCCCAAATTCTGATTCATCAAAGCCGCTGTAAAACTTACAGAGTTTAGGATTCGACGGCTGTTTTGCGCAATGTCCGCAATCACGTTGATGAATCCGGCCCCTGCTTTCCCCGGGTCCCAATTATTTGACACCGGCGGCTGCCGCGACGCAACCGCGCCGCGCAATGACTCAGCTGTTTCGTGCGCGCGATCCACCGACACTCGAGTACTCTGACCCGTGAATTGAACATTGGGCTAAACCTCACTCTACATTGGTAGAAATTACAATGCGTGGATTACACGAAAACATTACGCATCTCTACCAACGGTTGTCAGAATGATGGCTACCTCCCTTGCTTGCTGACTGACTAACTGGTCGATAACTGAAGTACGAAATTTCAGTCCATAAGAGTTCGAACCAGCAGTATATTGTATTGGGAAAATAGCTGTAGTCTAGCTCAGATAATCAGCGACTTTGGGTCCATGATCAACTATTCGCCTTTTCGAAGGGATTGTTCGTAATTGTTAAGCATGAGCAACCGTCGACTACTCGTGAAATCGTCAGCGAATACTACAACAATCACACCAGAAACCTATACCCATATTTGCACTAGTGAGAGAAGGACACACCAGGTCGCAGTGACACTTGGAGGTAATATGTACAGTGACTTTACGAAGGGGAGAGAGCATAACAAATATTCCTGGAATCAAGGCGCGTGCAGCAATATAGAAAGAAGCGCCGGCAGTCGCGTGTACCTCAGTTTGATCCAAGTTTCGTTACCCACCCAGGCAAACTTAGTCATCTATCGCTCTGAGGGCGGTGAATTCGTACAAGATTTCTCTGAGAAAAATAAAGCACAGATTTTTGGTTAGCTGACCACAGCAAGTCTGTGTAGTAATTTGAATACGCATCCATTACCGCCTCTGTGGAAGTACATTTCGCAATTCTTTTTCCCAAACTTTGTTTCAGGGAGGAAATAGACATCCATAATGTTCAAAGCTGCATCCGCTGACACGCATCACCTCAAACTGCCGTGGCTACCCGTTCTCCTTTTCTTGAATGAGCGTTAGATTGTAGCCTACTTAGAACCAATTGAGTGTAATTGTTGAGTGGAGTTATTCTCATTGCGGCAGATTCAACAGTCTTGAAGCAGCAGTGCTGTGAAAAGAGCGCGCAGCGCAGCAGGCGCAACGCCGCAATGTGCCGCACGCGAAGTTGCGGCGCGGCAGCCGCCGGTGCCGAATAATGGCGATCCTTTCCCCGTTATTTGTTTGTATTTCGTTAATGTAGTTGTTTTCTATGCAATGAGTTCAATTTATGGCAATACTCAACAAATTCACTTCTTACGAAATCGTTGAAGAACGGCCACCACTAGCTAGGATAACGAATATACTCCCCTCATTTGTACACTGTGCTCTTCACTGCTTCAACGAAGGATAGCAAATAACGCAAGACAGGCGCCCTTTTCACACCTAGGAGTGAAACTCTGTAGCAATGGCTAAGGAAGCAAATAGGGTCCGGGGGGGGGGGGGCGTCACCTTATAAAAAGTGTCACTTTCACGAAAAACAAGACAACGCACATTGATAGTAAAGAAACAAACAAGCAATGCTGTAGCTCTGTTCTGTGCTCTGCTCCGCGTCAGCTATCTGTAATCGAAACGAAGAGATAGGACTGCATTTACACTCGCTGCATGTAGCTACTCGCCACGCCCGCCGCCATGCCATGCTATGGTTGCGGGGCTGCTCGCCCTCGCGAGCCGCGAGCACAGTTCCGACAGTGGTTAGGGAGGGAAGGGACTCCGGGGTGTGGTGAGTTCACCAGACGCGAAACAAAAAAGGACTCGTGCGCCGAGATGCCCGGAGACCGCCACGCTATGGTGACCCCCCCCCCTTGCGCCCAGAAATGATCTGGATGTTGTGGAAGAGAAGCATGGTTGACCATTCTTGCAACCGGACCGAAGGCCACAAGCAGTTATTTATTTGTGAACAGAGATTGAGAACAGTGGAGTGGAAGTATTGTTTGCCACACAAATATAACAGTATAGTTAGCAAGTGCTGGTAGGCCAATCGCAAGATTCGGTCTCTGCAATCTCCTACGTCGCTTGCTGATGTGCAGCGGGCACAATCTCGCTTAGAGCCGGACATTCCACAGAACTGGACCACACCACTCCGCAGCTTCCTTAGCAGCTTTCACTTCATGCTTGGAGAAACCGCGAGAGTCCAGCAATGACAGCAAAGCGATCACGAAGCACCGACCAAACCCTCGAATGGGCAACCTCGCCAAGAATCCCTGCGCGGGCGCACAGCTGGTCATCCATCGAGTCAAGAGTGCGTCCCAGAAGCAAGCCGGGCTCCCCGGAATGGATCCTCTGAACGGACCCTCGCCGCCAACGGCGAGGAGGACACCTCGGCCGAGGAAGACTGACGGCCCCCCGCACTCTGCCCACGGTCGGGAGGTCTGCGTCGCGTCGCCACAATGCGTGCACTGTGCATCTCTCGCTCCACCTGCTTCTCTAACTCTAAACTCGCCTGCACTAGACACACTATGATCGACGCGCAAGCTCACACAAACACACCCTTGGAACAGTGGCGCGTTTCGGGCGGTTGCTTTACGGTTTTCGATCTGAGGGAGTGCGCGTCTAGTTAGGGCGGTGACTCCCACAAGCGTAGGGTTTGGTTGGCCTTCAGATGACTTTGGATCATTGGAGAACAGCAGGGACCTGTAAGGAGTTCGACGTCTGGAGGCTGGATAGCCTTCTTGACACCTTGACGATACCCTGCTATTCTTGCTCATTGCAAATTTGCTGACTGGATGTTGATTAAGTCTCCAGCGTCCGGACCCTGAAAGCCGTTGCAATGTCTACATCGAGAGGTGACGGATTCCTTAAGATGAACACATGATCTGGCATCAAGCACAACGGAAGATTTGAGTCAGTGAACGATTGGTTACCTACGGCAAAGGTACTTGACGACGAAGCGACTAGATAGAGGGTCATTGCTCTGTCTTGTACGTTCCTTTTATAGTGACCTGCTTTTCCTCAACAGGGCCCAGCACTGGTTCATATTCTGTGAACAGTTTTCAGTACTTGATTCTATAGCGACGACGATGATGCGAAATTAACACGCTGAGCTAGTCCACGACAGGGAACATTTCACAATTTTCTGACCAGCCGGAGGAGAGCACAGATTTGGGCAGGGGAAGGGACTCCAGGGTGTGGCTCGAGTGACGCGCCCGTGTTAAAATTGCCTAGATCCTGGAGTTTCCTCCCTTGCCCAATTCGGAAGCACATACAACACGGATATGTAATCGAAACAAGGAGATATGACTGTATTTACATTCGCTGTATGTAGCTACCCGCCGCGGCTGTCCGCCGCGGCAGGCCATGTTGATCCCCCCACCCTATTTGCGCCGCGGTTCCTCCCTCCCTCACGTTAAAAAAGAAATAGAACCTTAGCGGTGCTGCAAATCTTCTACTGAACCGTTTCTGTGCGAAATTTGTTTCGACAATGTGCAACAGCACCCAGCGCTGATCATTCACCTGTTCAATTTCGTTCAATTTCGTTACTTAGGGAATATTGCATGGTGTAGGAACAAGCTGCAATGTCGAAGGCTGATCAGCTTGTCATCGAAAGGCGATTACGACCAATATATGGTATGGTTTCTAGCTCTACCTAGCCTCTTGCGACTAAGCTTTTATTCCTAGATGCTATTGACGCGGGAAACCCAAAGAAAGCTGTGCAGGAGGCGGACAAGGTTTTAAAAAAACATCCAGTGACAGTTTGTGCAAAGGTGAGGCTTTCATTTTTTGTTGGGACTCAAGTTCTACTCTTGGCGTTCTTTAGGTTCTCAAAGCATTGGCACTCATCCGATCGGACAAGCTCGCCGACGGATTCGAGATCATCAACAGCTTAGACGTGCCTGGCGCGCAGTTCGATGACAGCACGCTGCAAGCGTTCGTGCACTGTTTTAAGGTAGCTCTCGATTTGTTGGGGTATTTGCTATTATTACAAAGCCCTATGTCTCTTGTTGACACTGCCAGTCGTACATTTCCGCAGAAACTGTCCAAGCTGAATCCTGTGTTGAGTTGGATATCTACATGTGACCCCGGTCCGTTATCCACCCTTCCACTCTGCCACTTCTTCCTGCGTTAACCTTCAATAGAACAAGCATACCGTTATCGCGGCTCAACAACAAGTCAAGAGGACGAGGCTGGGACTGACACGATTCACGCATATGGGAGAACGGCTTCGGCATGCCCACTTTGCTGCTTTGTTACGGGTCGTAGACGGGAGGAGGCCTTGGTGGCGGCCACTCGAGTAGGTCGACAGATAATACGTGTAATTGTAGCAGAGTGTTTTCTGCTGACTTAATACCACCCAAGACTTATCGAGCAAATACTGAAATTCCACTGCATCACCTGTATCACTCGTCGTTCCAGTGGTCATCGACCTGCTCGAGCGGGCGCCAACAGCGTCTCCATTCGTCTCTGACACGTACCAGAGTGCTCAAATGGATCCTCCTCGAGGGATACGAAGACCGTGGAATCCACTGGGTGACGACCTTCGTCGAGTCGTCGCGGGTGTCTGCGAAGCGCATTACGTGGTCGGCCCACCTAATTTTCGACAACTTGGCCCACTCGACAGCGTCTCTGATCTTCGAACGTCGGCGAAGCTCGGAACTCCGGAGGCCTTCTCTCACCTGCATGAGTCGTGTCACTCCGAGCGTCGTCCTCTCGATTCCACGCTGTGCGACGCTGATCGCGTGTTCATCCTGATTTCGTATAGCCCAGGTATCTGAGGCGTGTGTTGGAGCAGGAAGAACGGAGGAGTCGAATAGGTGGGCATGGGGTCGAACGTTCTTCGTCTTCTTCGCGACTTCTTCGACGCTCTTGAAAGCTCCCCAAGCCGTTCGTTTCCTCCTGCTCAGCTCTGGCGCTAGGTCGTTGGCCATATTGACTTCGCGACACAGATACACGTAGCTGGAGCATTCGGAGGTCTAGTGGTACCCGTGAAGCAAAGGGCCCGTGGTGCCATGGGGTTGCCGGGAAACATGTTAACGCGACAAACCCACGGCACCACGGAGCCGGTACTTATGAAGCACCCGTCCTCGGGTGCCGTGGGTTGCCGCGTTTCCGCCGCGTTAACAAGTTTCCCGGCAGCCCCACGGCACCACGGGCTCTCTGCTTCATAAGTACCGTTCGTTCTGTTGAGCGAGAATGGGGCATCAGAAACTCGTCCGTTCCTCATGAACATCGCCTTCGTAAGATTCAGCTGCAGTCCAATGTTCTCACATAAACGATCGAAGTGGGCCAGCATTCGCTCCGCCTGGCTGATGCTCGGTGTTATCGTCAGGGAAGCAAAGATGGTGCAGTTGCCGGCCGGCGACCTTCACTCCCATGTGTTCCCATTCTATAATAGTTGGCGCATGACGTTTTCGAGGGTGGCGCTGAAGAGCTTCTAGGATATGGTATCCCCTTACCGAACCCCTCTCTTCACGACGATGACGACGTCGTTGTAGAATGATGAAATCTTGGTCGTGAATCCACTGTACAGCTCTCGAAGAGCTCTATGTACTGAGTAGGAACGCCCTGGTGAGGAGGGCTTCGATGACCGCTTCAGATTCGACGGAGTCGAATGCCTTCTTCAGGTCGATGAACGCGAGACACAGCGGGAGCATCATCTCTCGCGACACTTCGCCAACTATTATTCGATGAGCTTCGTAATGGTGCGTACGGGTCGATCGTGCTAAATCATCTCCGAAGTCATGCTTGTTCGCATGGCGGCGCTTCGTCCAGCGTTCTGCTAATCCTATTCAGGATGACTCGTGTGAAAAGCATGTAGACTAAGGACGACAGGCAGATCGGGCGATAGTTGCCAATGTCGTGCACGTCTCCCTTCTTGTACAAGACGGTCTTGCTGGTCTTCCATTGGGATGGAACCTTGCACTCCGACAGGTAGCGATTCTGTAGGGACCGGGTGCTGTACGTTTCTTCAGCGACGAGATGGCGGTTTGGATCTCAGAAGGGAGAAGAGAGGGGATGACGTATCCATGCTGCGGAAGATAGCATGGGGGCAGGTAGACGTGGCTATCGAAGAGATCGGAGTAGAAGTCGTGGATGACCTTCTCCATGCTCCTTCTGGAAGAGGTGACGGTTCCGTCAGGACGTCAGGGAGCGGTAATCTTGGTCTTGAAGTTGGCGAAGTTCCATCGGGCATTGCGGACGCTCAAACCTGCCTCTACAGCTTCAGCCAACACTTCCGCCCTTCTCTCCATAACGTCTTCCTTTATCGCCATTTCCATAGCTTCGCAAGCTCGGACGTCTGTTGGGAGTCGCCTGACGCTCGTGCTCCAAGCTGGCGTATCAGCTCGGGAGTTTCCGGAATGAATCGTCTTTTGGTGGTCTTCAAGCTCTCGGGTCCGTTAGCATATCGCAGAGATGGTGCACGAAGCGCATTCCTTGTGAATGTTGTTCATGACGGTATCTCCCCAAAGGCCGGCAAGAGAGGTGTGAAGGTCTCTGTTGATGGTCGCTCTGGGACTCCTTTTCTTGAACTTCGCGGCCTTCTCTTCTTAACGCGAAAAGCAAAACCTCGAGCGCGAAGAAGGCGGTGGTCCGATCCAGGGGTGTGCGTTTAACGATTAACGATTTACCGGATTTACCGGCATTTTTCGCTAAAATTTTTCAACGAAATTTAACGACGAAAATTCCCGTTAAGTTGCATTAACGGTATTTTACGCACCACTTTTAAAATTTTGCTGCTTCTTCATGTAAATGCATTTCGGGCGAATTTTTTGGTTGAGAGTCATTTCGTGTTTTTGGACTTTCTTGGTGGTTTTCTGCGCTTGATTGCTACACAACCAGTTTTTGAACAGTTTCTTCTGCGGCGTTTATTTCATAATTGGCGTTGAAAAGGCATAGGACACGCGAAGAGAGCGCTGCGAAATACAAATAATGCGAAAAATAAGTGTAAGAAGCGAGGTAGGGGAAGAGAAACACCCTTCCCAGCAAGTTTCCCGGGAAGCTGAACCGGTTCTTCGTGCAGCATCAGGCGATGATTACAGGACTACGTTAATTCAAGGTTAACGTTAACGTTGTCCGCCGCCTAACTGATAGAGCGTGGCTGCTGGTACTCTCATTGCTTCGCTTTTACTGAATTCCATGTATGTATGTCAACGATTTTGCTCAACTTTTTCGTCTTTTTCGAAGGCTCTCTTGGAATCTTTCGTTGGGTGAAGCATAGTCAGTATGCATGTGAAGCAGAGCATACTGACTATATACGTACATATGTAAATAAAAAATAAACAAAAAATATGAACAAGCCGATGTTCACTTTTCGTCAGTTATTATACACGGGGTTATCCAGGCGGTTGTCTAAAGCTGGTGTTTTACATGTGGTCTTTTGCATGAAGATTTCTTCAAGTTCTTCGAAAAAGATATATCGTTGAAGGTGCAGCTCCGCCTCTAGCAAGAAATTTCCCTTAGGTCTATAGAGTTTTTCGTCAAATTTGCAAAATTACTATACAGGGTGAACCAAAATAACGTGGACAAGAATTTTTTTATTAGAATTATAAAACAACCAACAATTCGAGAAAACGACGACTAAATTACAACAAAACAAACATTAGGGCACATCATGTTCAAGTGGTTTCGAAGTGGCCTCCCTTGGAGCGGATGAAGAGGGCCAAACGTTTCGCGAATTTTTCGGCGATGGGCCGCAAGTCATCAGGAGACAATCGTTCCCACTCCTGGCGCAAAGATTCCTTCAGGGACTCGAGACTGCGGTGGCGTTTGACGCCGACCCTAGCCTCTAAAATGCCGACACACTATAGTCCATCGGATTCAAATTCGGAGAATACGGCGACCATTCCGAAGGCGTGATGAAGTCGGGGAAATTGACCTTGCACCACGCCTGCGCCCTCTTCTCACTGTGTGCGGGTGCAGAGTCCTGTTGGAACGTCCAATGGGCATCACCGAAGTGCTGCTGGGCCCAAGGAAGAACTACGGACTCGAGAATGTCCCGCTGGTGCACATTATACTTGTGTCCTTCCAAAAATTTTTCGAATAAACGAATAATCGAATATATTCGGTTTCACGAAAAACCGAATATTCGAATAATGAATATATTCGAATTTTGGACCTTGTCGAATATTCGAATAATGAATATATTCGAATTTTGGGCCTCGTCGAATATTCGAATAATGAATATTTTCGAATTTTGGGCCTCATCGAATATTCGAATAATGAATATTTTCGAATTTTGGGCCTCATCGAATATTCGAATAATGAATATTTTCGAATTTTGGGCCTCATCGAATATTCGAATAATGAATATTTTCGAATTTTGGGCCTCATCGAATATTCGAATAATGAATATTTTCGAATTTTGGGCCTCATCGAATATTCGAATAATGAATATTTTCGAATTTTGGGCCTCATCGAATATTCGAATAATGAATATTTTCGAATTTTGGGCCTCATCGAATATTCGAATAATGAATATTTTCGAATTTTGGGCCTCATCGAATATTCGAATAATGAATATTTTCGAATTTTGGGCCTCATCGAATATTCGAATAATGAATATTTTCGAATTTTGGGCCTCATCGAATATTCGAATAATGAATATTTTCGAATTTTGGGCCTCATCGAATATTCGAATAATGAATATTTTCGAATTTTGGGCCTCATCGAATATTCGAATAATGAATATTTTCGAATTTTGGGCCTCATCGAATATTCGAATAATGAATATTTTCGAATTTTGGGCCTCACCGAATATTCGAATAATGAACATTCGAATATTCGAATTTATTCGAATATTCGTTCGAAATTATTCGATTCGGTCTGAAGTATACGACAGAAGTATTTGAAATGAAAGTCAAATTGAGCCCTAGCCTAAATGCCTTTTCTAAATTCTTCTGTAAGATCGTGTCTTCAATTTTCAAATCCAAACTCTTCTAATCTTAATGAATTTCGACCGTAACGCACAACTGACATAGTGCCACAAAATTTATCAATAGCGAATACTTTGGTTGAAATTGTAGATATTCTACGGCTTCTGATGACCCTCGTAAAGCAAATACAGAAATAAACGTAATCTCAAACACGACATGTTATTTAAAGGCATTATGTTAATATGTATATGATGTTTTATGTTACAAACCCGGACAAGAAAAAACAACAATTGAGTGAGGAAACACCTCGCCGTTAAGCTGAGAAATAAGGTCTCCTACAAGTGAATAACAGAAAAGGACTTTGAGAAGGATGAATGATGCTGTGGCAATTTGGGGTGAGATCGCAGCCAGTGTATACCCTTCCGACTGAGAAAATGAATGTCAAATAGTCTGCCCATGCGACACTTCTCGAACGGTACGACTGGAAGATGGTCTCCCAAACACATATTACTAATAACCAGAAGATCGCTCCTTGGCACTCAGCGTGACATACTTCCGATTGGTATTGGTGGCCGGTGATTGCAGTCGAAGAAAGCCTCAACCAAAGAACCAGGATGTGTTCCTAAGCCACACCAACGGTAGACCAAACAAACCGACGATGAAGTACTTTCGACAGAGGTCGACCTTGGCCGCATCGTTCATGTTTCTCAAGTCCATTGGTCGGCCTTCGCTTGGGTAATTAAACATGTTTCCCATTTCGAATATTTTCATGGCTCCATATGAAATATGTATACCAAACGATAGAGCTCGAGCTGCTGAGCTCAAACCTTGGTTTTTCATATACTTGACTTTAGGCGAGTTATATCCAGAATGCGCAAAAACTGACTCCCAGTAGTCTATCTCATAACCTGTATCACCTGTCGTCCCGTTGATAATCGATTTGCTCGAGCGGGCGCCAGCAGCGTCTCCATTCGTCCCTGTCGCGTGCCAGAGTGGTCCAATGGATCCTCCTCGCTCGAGGGACACGAGGAGCGTCATATCGGTCGTTCAGGGCTTTCACGAAGAAGTCCGACCAACGCGTTGGTGGGCGTCCCGGTGTTCTCTTGACATCCCGCGGAATCCAGTCGGTGACGGCTCTCGTCCAGCGGGTGTCTGCGAAGCGCATTACGTGGCCGGCCCACCTAATTTTCGACAACTTGGCCCACGCGACAGCGTCTCTGATCTTCGAACGTCGGCGAAGCTCGGAACTCCGGAGGCTTTCTCTCATTGCGTGAGTCGTGTCACTCCGAGCATCGTCCTCTCGATTCCACGCTGCGCGACGCTGATCGCGTGTTCATCCTGTATTCGTATAGCCCAGGTCTCTGAGGCGTATGTTAGGGCAGGAAGAACAGTGGAGTCGAATAGGTGGGCACGGAGTCGGACGTTCTTCGTCTTCTTCGCGACTTCTTCGACGCTCTTGAAAGCTCCCAAAGCCGCTCGTTTCCTCCTGCTCAGCTCCGGCGCTAGGTCGTTGGCCATATTGACTTCGCGACCCAGATACACGTAGCTGGAGCATTCGGAGATGCTCGTTCCGCTGAGCGAGAATGGGGCACCAGAAACTTGTCCGTTCCTCATGAACTCGTCTTCGTAAGATTAAGCTGCAGTCCAACGTACCCACATACACGATCGAAGTCGGCCAGCATTCGCTCCGCCTGGCTTATGCTTGGTGTTATGAGCACGATGTCGTCAGCGAAACGAATATGGTGCAGCTGCTGGCAGTCGACCTTCACTCCCATGTCTTCCCATTCTAGTTCGCGCATGACGTTTTCGAGGGTGGCGTTGAAGAGCTTCGGGGATATGGTATCCCCTTGCCGAACCCCTCTCCTTACGTCGATGACTACGTCGTTGTAGAATGGAGAGATCGTGGTCGTGAATCCACTGTACAGCTCTCGAAGGACTCTGATGTACTGAGTAGGAACGCCCTGAGTGAGCAGGGCGTCGAGGACCGCTTCAGTCTCGACGGAGTCGAATGCCTTCTTCAGGTCGATGAACGTAAGGCACAGCGGCAGCTTATACTCTCGCGACACTTCGATGTGCTTCGTAATGGTGTGTATGTGGTCGATCGTGCTGAATCCTCTCCGAAATCCTGCTTGCTCGCACGGCTGTCCTTCGTCCAGCGTTCTGCTGATCCTATTCAGGATGACTCGAGTGAACAGCTGGTAGACTACGGACAGCAGGCAGATCGGGCGATAGTTGCCAATGTCATGCACGTCTCCCTTCTTGTACAGCAAGACGGTCTTGCTGGTCTTCCACTGAGATGGAACCTTGCACTCCGACAGGTATCGTGTGAAGAGCCGCGCCAGGGTGTTGATGAGCGCTGGCGGGAGGTTCTTCAGGTGTTCGGGTCTGATCCTGTCAGGGCCGGGTGCTGTACATTTCTTCACCGACGAGATGGCGTGTCGGATCTCGGAAGGGAGAACAGAGGGAACGACGTAACCATACTGCGGAAGATGGCGTAGGGGCAGGTGGACGTGGCTATCGAAGAGATCGGAGTAGAAGTCGTGGTTGACTTTCTCCATGGTCCTTCTGGAAGAGGTGACGGTTCCGTCAGGACGTCGGAGAGCGGTCATCTTGGTCTTAAAGTTGGCGAAGTTCCGGCGGGCATTGCGGATGCTCAGCCCTGCCTCTGCTGCTTCAGCCAACACTTCCGCCCTTCTCTCCTTGAGATCTTCCTTTATCGCCGCTCTGCATAGCTTCGCAAGCTCGGACGTCAGCTGATAGTTGCCTGACTCTCGTGCTGCTCCACGCTGGCGTATAAACTCGAGAGTTTCCGGAGACAGGCGCCTCTTGGTGGTCTTCAAGCTCTCGGCTCCCTTAGCACTATCGTGGAGATGGTGCACGAAGCGGTCGTATTCCTCATCGACGTTGTCCATGACGGCATCTTCCCAAAGGCCGGCAAGAGAGGTGTAAAGGTCCCAGTTGATGGTCGTTCTGGGATTCCTCTTCTTGAACTTCGCGGCCATCTCTCCTTGACGCGAAAAGCGAAACCTCGCGCGAAGGAGGCGGTGGTCCGATCCCGTATAGAACTTGGGGACAACGGAGACGTCGGTCAGGCAATACTTGCGATTGAAGATGATGTGGTCGATCTCGTTGTGGAACTGGCCACCGGGAGATTCCCAGGTCCATCGTAGGGAGGGAGGCTTCTGGAACTGCGAGTTTCCAATGATGGTCTTGGTCGACATGATAAGCTCAGACAGCCTTTCACCTTGCTCGTTCCACTCCAAACCGTGGGTTCCGATGTGAAGTTCTTCTGGCGACCTTCGCGGTCCGATCTTGGCGTTGAAGTCGCCGACGATCACGTTGTAGAAGGTGTGATCTTCCTTATAGAACTTCTCCAGCTCCACGTAGAAGGCTTCGACCTCTTCGTCGTCGTAGTCGGATGTTGGGGCATACGCGACGAATACAGTCAAAGCTAGCACGGAGCCACATCGCTTCAGTCGCAGACGTCCGATTCGGCTTGTCAGAGACTCGTACGAATCGATGTTCATGGCCAAGTGCGTGTTGACAAGGACACCAACGCCGCCTACTCCCCTGCTGTCGCATGTTCCGAGGAACAGTTCTTCTCCGTAGTCGTAGGCGGCGTGTAGGGGGTGGTGTCTTCTCGTCTCGGTCAGTCCGATGACGTCGTACTTGATCTTCTTGGCTTGCATCATCAGGTCCTCGACGGATGCTTCCGATGCAAGTGTGCGGGCGTTGTAAGTACAGATCGTCATCCTAGTCCTTCTCAATTTGCGCAGCCTGGTTAGGCCCTGAGATTTTAGCAGCCTCTCCGTACTCGTCCTTTCCATCGCTGCAGAAATGGGGGCTCTTTCGGGGTCAGGGGAATGAGGCCCTTTAGTGCTGCTGTGTTTGACTTCCATACAACACAGGTAGCTAGTCAGGCTCTGTCGTGCGGGCGAAGAACTCCGGGCAGCCAGCCAGACTGCCCGAAGGGACGGGGCGAGACTTTTGAGGCGGCCCCGAATCGCCTTACGATGTACTGCCAGTCTACCGAGTGCAAGCTTTTGGCCGGGCCGACACAGTTACAATCCGCACAGTCATGGACACATCCGCGCACACTGTGCACGAACATGCCGCTCCCACGCACAAGGAACGCGTCGACCCGACACAGCAGGAGCAAAGAGTCCATCCCCTGCATCCCACCTGCGTCTCTGGGCAGTACACGGTCGCATTTGGTTCGCGTTTAACTCCCTTATCCACCACCCGGGGACGTGCCACGTGGCCCTGCGACAAGCGGCCCGAGATCCCTCTTAACAAGAGAGCCCGAAGGCTCTCTATCGAGGGAGATCCGTGGCTATCTCAGTAGCGTCGAATATATTCGAATATATTCGAATTTTGGAGCACGTCGAATAGTCGAATAACGAATATATTCGAATTTTGGACCTTGTCGAATATTCGAATAACGAATATATTCGAATTTTGGACCTTGTCGAATATTCGAATAACGAATATATTCGAATTTTGGGCCTCAGCGAATATTCGAATAATGAATATTTTCGAATTTTGGGCCTCATCGAATATTCGAATAATGAATATATTCGAATTTTGGACCTCACCGAATATTCGAATAATGAATATTCGAATATTCGAATTTATTCGAATATTCATTCGAAATTATTCGATTCGGTCCGAAGTATAGTGCACATCTTTTTCTTTATCCACGAAAACCAGAGGAGTCCTGCCAGAGGGATGATTCCGCCCCAAACCATGGCCGATTATGGGTTCTGACGGTGTTCGACGATAGCAGAGCTGCTTGAAGCTTTTGTAAACCAGATCTTATCATTTTGGCGATTGTGCGCCTGCTCCACGGTGAACAGCTTCGCATCTGTGAGCAGAATCTGTTCCCAGCCACGACCTGCGGCCATCGCCTCCAAACTTCGCGAAACGTTTGGCCCTTTGCATCCACTTCAAGGGAGGCCACTACGAAACCACTTGAACATGACGTACCCTAATGTTACTATTGTAATTTGTTGACGTTTTCTCGAATTGTTGGTTGTTTTATAATTATGACGAAAAAATCTTGTCCACGTGATTTTGGTTCACCCTGTAATTCCGTTCATCAATCCAAAATGTGCTGTACAAAAATGGGGGCCTCAAGCGAATGTGCTACGCACTATCGCAGGAGGAAAATGAGAGTGGTCAACTGCTGAAACTTCGTGAAAGAGTGATAGGCAGTGGCGAATTCTATTTGGAGGAGGTGAACCAACGTTAGTATAGGGAGAGAACCTGCCTTCTAATACGAGTATTTCTTATGCATTTCCTTAGGAGCACAGAGGAGAATGAGGTTTAATGTTGAAATCCAGGTGAATTGGGTAACGAAGACAAAATACACAATGCAGCGGGATTCGATCCGATTAAAATCCCGTCAACGGTCCGTTGCTGTTCATTTGATTCTGTCCTGTCGTCTGCAGTGAGAACAGAACTTTGGGACCAAAGTAATTATTGGGCTGTAAAAATCTCAGCGAAACTTTTTTTGTAAAACATTTTGTCAGGGTTAATGAAAACGGTCAAAAACGTTTAGCCGCGCTATTGTGCATAGCACTTTGGATCTTTGCAGAAGCTGGACACTTTCCACAAGCTAAACGAACTGTGTGTACTAAGAAATTTGTTATTGTAGAAGTCTTGTTGTTGCTGTTTGGTTTTGGAATCTTAATGATTTTTCTCGTTTAACAATTTTATTGACGATAAATGGACTGTTGTCATTTGTTATGAAGATGAAGACATACCATATAGCCATATATATGGAGTCGAAAAAATCAATAAACAAAAAGAACTGGCTTTTTACATACCAAAATACAGCCAAGCTGACTGCAGCTAAAGAAGAGTTTATTTAACGAATTTACCGATTTTAACGCAAAATTTTTTCGTTAAAAAGCAGTTAAAAATTTTCGATGGTCCATGGTCCGTCCCTGCGTAGAACATGGGGACAACGGAGACAAATGCTCGCGGTCAGGCAATATTTGCGGTGGCTTGTACTAGTCGGTGTTCATGGCCAAGTGCGTGTTGAGGAGGACACCAACGCCGCCTACTCCCCTGCTGTCGCATGTTCTGAGGAGCAGTTCTTCTCAGGAGTCGTAGGCAGCGTTTAGGGGATGGTGTCTTCTCGTCTCGGTCAGTCCGAGACGTCGTACTTGATCTTCCTGGCTTGCATAATCAGGTCCTCGGCGGATGCTTCCGATGCGAGCGTGCGGGCGTTGTAAGTACGGATCGTCATCCTAATCGTTCTCAATTTGCGCAGCCTGGTTAGACCCTGAGATTTTAGCAGCCTCTCCGTACTCGTCCTTCCCATCGCTGCAGAAATGGGGGCGTTTTCGGGGTCAGGAGAATGAGGCTCTGTAGTGCTGCTGTGTTTTACTGGAGTACACACGGTAGCTAGTCAGGTTCTGTCGCGCAGGCAAGAAACTCCGGGCAGCCAGCCAGACTGCCCAAATGGACGGGGCGAGACTTAAGGCAGCCTCGAATCGCCTTACATGAACTCCCAGTCTACCGAGTGCAAGCTGTTGGCCAGGTTCACACAGTTACAACCCGCGCAGGCGCGAACACATCCACGCACACTGTGCATGAACGTGCCGCTCCCACGCACAAGCAACACGACCGACCCTTCAGGAACAAGGAGTCCGTCCCCTGCCTCCCACCTGCGTCTCTGGGCAGCGCACGTTCGCATTTGGTTCGCATTTCATTACCCTATCCACCACCCGGGGGACGTGCCACGTGGCCCTGCGACAAGCGATTCCTCTTATCAAGAGAGCCTGAAGGCTCGCCATCGAGGGAGATCCGTGGGAGATTTCACCTAGGAAGGAAAACACGTTGCATATCCGTCCTAACGGATTCAGTTCTTGCCATCACCGTCGTTCCCTATTTTCATTCCTGCATTTCAAATGGGTTTTGAAAGTTTCTTTAAACAAGTGAGATGAGTACAGAGTAGTAAGGGTGTGAGGATCGGCTGCGTTATCGTTTCCACTTGGTATTGCTAAAGCCCAACGTTCTTAGGTCCTCAAATCCTCAAATCCTTGGCATTCAGCTGTTTTTGGCGTTGAATCGCGCCCCTGTATCCTGTTTCTATTGAAAAGTGGCTCATCTACGCAGAAGCGTACGTAATTAAATATTGTTTAGGAAGCCGGCTGTCCCGAAAGGATTACAACACTATACGAACGTGCGGTCGCCGTTTCTCCCACGGAACAAAACCTTACACATTTGTTTATGGCTCACGTTAGGAATAGGTAAGATTTAGTTCCATGTAATGATGCACCCTTTGGAGTTATAAAATTTTAGGTCATTCAAAAACCAGCAATTAGTGGCTATGCGTTTGTTCAAGGAGTTCAACAACACACCCTATTTCTTTTGGGCTGTAATGAGTATTGTTATGCAGGTATAGTTTTGGTCACTCCTTCTTGAAATCGCATGTGCTGTTGTCATTCTTTTGTAGGCACGCGACAGCCTTGAAATGGGTATGAAGATGTTTTACCCACTTGCAGCTAAGATGGTCGAAAATCACGTTTCCAAGTACGGTTATAAGGCGGGTGCAGGTTAGCAGAAGTTTCTTCTTCGAAATTCTAGTTTAACTGACAGATTGAAAGTTTGTGTATTACGAAACCTTCTGAAGCGATTTTACGGATCAGTATTGTGCTATATTGCAGAGATCGAACTTCACGCCATGGTTTATGAGGGTTTGGGTAAATTCTCAGAGGCCGAAAAGCTTCTGGGTACTGAGAATGCTCGGACCCTTCTGACTACACCACCGACTTTCCTCATGGCTCGCAGGCTGTCCCTTCTTTTCTCAGCAAAGGATTATCAGACGGTGATGGATAAGACTATCGAGGGCCTACATTCAGAGTATGTCGCCTGCTTTGGCTCTCGATGTCGTGGTTTCGCTGCTAACATAATTCTCTTTCAGTCCAGATGACTGGGTCCTGTGGAAAATGTTGTTTGACTCAGCTTTCGAGTTGTTGAAAGAAGCTAAAAGCGACGAAGAGCAGGATAGGTAATTGCTTTGGTTGTGAACGTCAATATCAGGACGGTTGATTATACTCTTTGAAGGAAGTCTCTTCAGAGTTTTGGTGGCATTAGATGGACTTATTCACGCCGAAGGAATGTCTACAAGTCGTTTGCGTGGACCTCATCTCGCTCGTTTAGAACTGATGGGACGGTTCCATAAGGAAGACGAGCCTATTTGTAGTCTCCTAGAGAAAATGAAGCTAGGTATGGCTTGTGGGCGTCAAATATCTCACGTACCAGGAACTCCGTGTGCATAATGTTCAGGTCCTGCCATCGATTTGATGATAAATTACGTGCTAAGATTCTACGCGAAGCCGTGCTGTTACAATGATGTAGTGCAGGTAGGTTTACATGCTCCCCTTATACCCTCGCTCATTGCCAGCTTCATTTGCAGTATCTGTGGCTGCTGGACAGTGATAAGCAAGAAGAGCTGGTCGATGGCATAAAAGATTTCATAGACAGCGTCATTCACCAAAGAGAGCAGGCTGGAGAAGACAGGGTGCGTTTTCATATCGCACTTTACGCAGCTACTTGAGTTATTTATCTGGAGTTGATGAAACGTTGTTGTATTCCGAGTTTCCTTTAACTTCTCTTCTACCCTTTTGACTACGGGTGTTTATGTTCACATCAGGCTCAAGTCTATTGCAGCCATTTTTTCGTTTCAAGGTATGTGAGGCTTCCATAGAGGATGGATAATCGTCGAATTCTCTGTATCTTTGTTCATCTGAATCTGCTGCAGCATGATTGGCCGATGATGCTAGGGTGTTAGTTTAAAGCCAGTCTGACCGCAAGCGCTTGTACATGACACAGTGTAAAATATCCTACTTCGAGATATTATCAGAGCCATTTTCTATTCTCAAGTCTTTGCATTGTTGTTGAAATCGGTTTTACCTAGAAACATTACAATTGAGATGCTCTTGATTCGAGATTTCTTGTTTTGCTGCGCTTGGAATCGTTTCTAGGACCTGTTCGTGTTCTCTTCAGCGCGGTTTTAATAGCTTTAGTCGAAAACGCGAGGGTTGAAGTACAGGGTTCGCCTTGTGATTGGTCACTAGTTAACACACTGGCAATTTGAATGGGTACTGCTCCTTAGTGATGTGCGATGAACGGTCGATAGACAACGGACTAAAAGTGTGTAGGAGCTTTCGGCAAGACTGGCACCAATTCACCGGTCGGTGAGAAGAGGAAAGGTTGCTTGGCCTGGCCGTGAACTAACAGTAGGTCTGGAATCGTGTGGGATGGCCGCGAGATCCCGTGCCTCTTGTCGACTGTGGACCGTTGAAATCGCTGCATAATTGACTTCATGTGCCCTCTCTATGAGCGTTATGCTGTCAGAGTGAAAACAAGAATTTTAGGGAAACATAGGACATCCCAGAGAAGTGTTCGCGCTGTTTTAGTGGCCATGTAATCCATACCCCTTTGAGTTGAATGAAATTGGACTTGCACATACTCATAGAACAATCACCCAACACGGTATCTGTACTCTCCTATGCTGAAATGGAGGAAAGGAGAATTGGCAAGGGAAGGAATTCCAGCTTTCCCGTTTCAAAATCCTTGCTGATGTGTGGAGATACAGGTCCGCCAAGTACCTGAAATTCTGACATGTGTAAGTTGCAGAAGGACTAGCATCTGATGTGTCCCGCGTAAAAATTGCGGGAGGGCATGTCAATGCATCGCGACAGTTACCTAACTGGTAGCGTAGTGAAAGCTTGTGGTTGAGAATTTACGATCTTTTGCGGGTGACTTTACCGAACCTTTAATTTGGGCATCAGCTCTGCACCGTAGTTGGACACCGTAGTTAACTTATGAAATTTTGTGCGAGGGTTGTTATTCCTATGTGAGCAAATAACCCACCCAGGTTGGTTCCTGTTCGAAAAGGGAGCTACTTGATTTTGCAGTTTCAAAGTTGTTAAGAGGATAAGTAAATCGCACACAGCCTTTGCTGCTCTATCACGAAGCATTGTTCCTCGCACACGGATTGAGAACTACAGGAATTCAGATTTGTAGCTTAAGCTAAGAGTTAAGGCGGAAAAATTTCTCGACTGCCAGTTGGCATGTAATCATCATTTGCTCTCCATGTCATTTAGACATTGCGACACACTGGGAAGGTGCGGTTCTATTTGAGCACGTGACCCACCTGCTGTCTTTCTGCACCTTAGATAAGCTGTAGAATGAATCACGGAGCTTAGAATTGCATGAAGTATGAACAATTGTTAAGATACTTTCATTTCATTTATTCGTGCCAGTGCTATCATTGAACAAAAGTGATACTTTGCAGTAGTAGCTTCATTGTTTGCGTGGTGACACAGTCGAGGAAAAATCGACTATCGTGTTGAAACTCCGATTACATGTTGCATACACTCCGATTAGAAGTTTTTTTTTTAGTTTTTTTTTTATTCTTCGTGTTCCGCCCATGCCAATCAAACCTCTTCCTCAGAGGCAGGTGCTACCTCACTTGTCTGAGAAGATCAAAACGCTAGCTTCCCGAAGAAATAGAGTGCGTGACGCGCCCTACTTAGGTAACTAACGCCGATCTATGGCATTTACTTCATCAGCTTTGTTGCATATTTTCTTGTTCCGAAGATGTGCTGCTCCAAGATAATATAATGTGTCGCTGTCGCTGTTTTTGCTTAGTCTCTTCCAACATTCTTCGAGCAGATCTTGCAGGACAGACTTTTATTTAGTTTTTGTTTTCCTTTTGTTGACACCTTCTTGACCCTACATTCTTTCTTTTTACATTTCTTAGAAGTGCTGGAATCCGTGAAGCGTTTAGGTTGCTGTGAGGGTACTTTTGCAGTGACCTGGCGTTGCGCAGTTCTTTTGCTTCAGTGGTGGAGCGCACGAGGAAAAAACCACTTCGAAACAAGAAGGAAATTTGCTGCACATCTAATAAAGTAAACGTCAGTGGTCGGCGTTAGTACCCTATGCGGGACGCGAAGCGTACTTCGTAATTACTATCTACTTCTTCGGGATATCGTAGAGACAATTGGAATTTCTATTTGGCCCATACAATGAATGCCTTGTGATGTGCAGTCGATGAGCAAAATCAAAGAGCAAAAGATCAGATCGTTTTTCCGCCCCAGACACGTATGATATCAATAGACAGTCCTGAGAGATGTATAAAACCTGTGCGCCATGTAGCTTCGAGTCTGTAGGAATTAGGCATACAACGTTTTTAAGGATGCCAACTGTTGGGCTGTTATTATGAATGAACGTCTTCGGCGAACAATTGGGACAATTGACAGCATGCCGAGGAAGGATAGGAGAAGGCATGTGCAACTTATTATCCAGGGAATTCTTCAGGTGTGTTTCGCGGCTGGAAGGTGATCTATTTTTTACATTTCAGTGTTAATGCATCGGACTTTCTGTTTTAGCCAAATCGAGAGCAACTTGCTGGAACTGCACTAGCGCAGCTAGCAGCTGCTATACTTTGGAACGAATGGAAAGTTCATGGTGAGTTTTCTATGTTGTCTGGGTGGAATCGAGCATACATGCACTGAACTAGTTCGTCGTTAACAGCTGTTGCTGAAAGCACTGATTGGCTCAGCGAAGTGTCCAATTGGTTTAGTCGCATTGCCTGCCGGCACATACAACCGCGCTTGCTTCAGATGATTGGCAGTCTTT
The DNA here is from genome assembly GCA_947359475.1 of Heligmosomoides polygyrus bakeri. Lineage (NCBI taxonomy): Eukaryota > Metazoa > Nematoda > Chromadorea > Rhabditida > Heligmosomidae > Heligmosomoides > Heligmosomoides polygyrus. Next base: position 68,575,803 of record OX375867.1, read on the forward strand.
CTATGAGATGATTCTGTTGCTCGAGTGGACGTCGAACGAGTACCCTACTGATCCTTTCTGCAAACTTGTGCTCTGCCGTGCATATGCGCACATTGGTTAGTTGTACAACGACTTGGAAAACGAATATTGGAAAAACGAATATCCGTCATTCCAAATGCATTTTCAATGCTTAAGGCTGCATGTATCGAATGGTGGCCTTAGCTCGTTCGCTTGACATAAAATCCGTACAGCGCGACACCCTAGGCTACATCATGTTCCCGATGCCAGAACTTTGTGGAAGGTAGTTGAGTTTAAATCACTTGGAATATGGGCTCCTCGGTATAGAGATTTCTTCACCTTAAAGTTAGCAAGAAACATATATTCTCATTATTTTGAGAATATTGGCTGCTTGATGTTTTGCGTACAGATTGATTTCCAGGTTTAATGTTGGAATTGTTCACTACACTGAAATGGTGGAGGTGTATGAACAAGCAGAAAAGGAGGTGGGTGAATTCGTATGATTCAGTTCTGTACCACCATTTAATGTCATCTTTGAAGATCAGCGAAGCTTTAATTGGAGCATACCGAAATGGGGCCTTTATGCAGGTGCCGAACCTTGTCGCTCTAGCGAACAAAATGAAGAGATCAGTGATGGCGAGTTCTCTTGTCTATATTAAATGCCCCTCAAGCAGTTCTTTTCGGGCCAGTCGTCTTTATATATTTTGATGACAGCAAAACCCAAACCTTGCTTTTGGGACAGTTCGCTCCTATCTCCAAAGAAATGTATGCTTGTTTGTTTCTCGAGTTTTCTTTGGGGCGGCCAATATTGGCTGTCAATATTGGCTCTAAGAGTCTACTGTAATGCAGCGTTAGTGTCCCTCGCACTCCACCACACTATGTGTTCCCATTCCAGTTATCCTTGTTTTCCAGTCCGTTGCGTCGAATGAATTGCAGCGATACTTGTCAGCCCTTTTCGCTATTGACAGTATTGACGAAGCCGTTAATACTCTGCACGGAAGTGACGAAACTATTGGTAATTTCTAGTCCTTGTCATAAAACTGCCTCAAAATCACCTAGCTTCTATGCACTTCAACAATCAACCTTGTATTTATCGCAGTGGTTTCACCTTTTTTAAATTAAGCTGCGGGTTTTAGAATGGGACCTATTGTGTGATAACCGTGATCTCACTGTGATACCGTCATTTGAGAAGAATATGAAGCAAGAGATCGAAGTGTTGAGGAAGAAGACACAAGACGAGTTTGTGGGTTGCGTCTTGCTCAATTCCATGCAACGTTGCCTATCCTGAAAACACGTTTTGCAGATAGACTTCACTCGGCACAGGCACTACACCTCGCAGGCGATCGGTTCCGCTGGTGGCGCAAAAGGTGCCGGTGCGGACGAACTGGGTGCCGATCTTACGCTTTTAAGGGTTCATCTAGATGACTGTCGCAGGAACTATATGGCTGACACACCTGATGTCAGTTCCGTTTAGTTCAGAGCTTCGCCATGCAGTCGTTGGGTTGAAAGGTCGAGAAATTTTTCCTCAGCCGTCGTGTTCTGTTTTGCAGAGTCGAGTTATGCAATCTCCTAGTGCCATTCACTTGGCTCATTGGGTGCACGGAGGCTTCGTCGATCCCATTATTTCCCTTCTTCAGAGTGTATTTGACGTAAGTTTGTTTGTTTGTGTTTAACGCTAGGTGACTAATGTACTTGTGTTTCAATAACGTCGTTAGGAAAGAGTAAGACAAGAGCATCTGTGGAATATATCAGAAAATTTTCAGCTGAAAGTGGCAAAAAAGGATAATTCGGCCGTTTCTGCTACGATTCTCCCCTCCATCGATCAATTTAAGGAGAATTTGTCAGGTTCGTAATACAAGAAATCAAAGCCAAGTGTAGTATTACGCAACTAATTATGAAAACTACTATCGCATTGCTTTCCAGTAATGCTACCTTCCTTTGAACGACCGGCTACTCCTTTCTTTATCCAACGCGAGATCATCACATGCTCAAGAGTACTCCAGTCGCTAGCCGCTTGCCAGCTTTTGGTGCGGATTCTGGAAAGGCATGCTTTCAATCGCACTGCCGACGGAAGTCACAAGAAGGGCAAATCGACGGGAATGACAAAGGTTGGTGTTAACTTCATCGCACCTTCATGGGTTTTCTATTATTCTAGATTTCGCTTCGTGTCATCACTCCTTGTTATAGAATCAGTTTGCTATACATTGCGAATCTCTCCGCGGCGCCATACGCGATTGCGGATCGCAGTTGAGTTTGCGGTTAAACAAGATAGAGGAGCTGCTCAAGGATAACGATTTCAACTTGGTGCCAAAAATAGGATCGGATTGGAGCGAGGTAGATCCGCTAACAGCGCTTTGTGCCTCTCTAGTGTTAAAACTTTTCAGGAATTATTCGAGATGTTTGCCTCACAAAATATGGTGGTATGCGATCGGGTTTATAAGTCGTATTTCAACTCATGTGCCGATATTCGATATTTTTTGGAGCATACGATTTCTTAGGTATAGTTTAGTGTTTAATTTTCACTGCTTCAGTTTATCAGGTACAAGGGTTTGAATTACAAAGTTGCCGATTTCGTCATCATTGTTTTGTAGTGATGGTCTCGTTTCTGTAAAGGTAAAGATGTCAACATTTTTCTATTTGCTAGAGAACTCAGATATTTTCTATCTCCGTGGAATCACAAAGGGCGAGGTGGTGCTGTTCACTTGGTCCGAAGAGTAAAACTTTCTAAACTCTGTGCCTCTGCTATTGTAGCAGATTTTCAACAAAGCAGTTTTTTTTTACGAAACGACCTTGTGTTAAATTCTTCATTAGTTTTTCACTATGTTTTGACGCAATTTGGACGCTTTGCAGCAGTTCCTTTTGCTTCCTTGCGGTGCTACATGGTTGCAAAACTGCTTAAGCTGTTGAGGATCCCGAAAGATGCTACGAGGTGCCAGTTGAATAACCAGCTTTCAGGTGTCATCACCGTCGTTCTTTTCCGGAAGCAATCGTAAAGTGTATTTATTTATTTTTTTGCAGCTGGATAGAATTGAGTCAGATGAATATATGAGCAGTATTGTTTTTGACTTCTATGCGAGATGGTTATAGGATTTTCTTGTTCCTCCTGAGTATCACTCACACGTCATTTGCTACCTATGACTCTGTGACCAATCGGCGAACTGCGTTAGGTTTTTCAATTTGGAGTCGATCTGAATTTTCAATTTCGCTGTGTCCGAGACTGATCACGAGACCGTGTTTCTCTACGTCCTCCTTTCTTCACGTCAGCCTGAAATTCACCTAAGGCGCAAGCCTGTAATGTGCTGCGTATTGTATGGTCTTGACCGAGGCTCGTGTCATACCTTCTCGAACTTCGTAGGTTCCTTTTCTCAATTTCTGCCTTTGACTGCGCTTCGCTGATCGAGTCACCTTGTGCTCCCTGAATCCGGTGTGTCCTACGCGGTGCGTTGTTCATAATATACATTCGTTATGCTTGTTGCTGACGTGGATTACCACTGGTTAGGTGTTGAATTGTTGTATATCTGTTCTAATTAAAGAAATCGACATCTTCTTTCTTTTGCATTCACCTAGCGATGGGCCTACGTACAGGCAAATGTGGGAGCTTCGTATGGTATCTTCAGAGCCATAAAAGTAGAGCACTGGTCTAAATTTGCGCTTTTCTACTTCACCAACCACTTTAGTCACCTTGCAATGAAAAATTCCATGGTGAGCTTTGGCTATGCTATTTTGACAGTATGTAGGGCCGTGTGAGCGGAGCCCAGAATTACAGTTGGTTTTTGCTGAACGCTTTTTTAAAGACAATCTTGTCCCTGGAATGAATGACCACTTCTTCATTGAACACATAATCTGTTGGCGTGGGGCAGCGTTCTGGGTGGGCATCGACGTAACCCGCTGCTACCCACGCGTATGACAGACACGGCGGAAAATCTGAGAACTAGCACATTTGAAGGCGCAAATAGACAGTTTTGGTTTGTTGTAAGCACTGACGATCTAAAATTGACTCACGCGATCATGAGAAAGCGTAATAACAACAATCTAATATATGCAAAAATATTGGCAGTACGCGGACTCAAACTCCCCGTGTGCTCCTAAGAGGCGGCACTCCTACGGACTGTGCCAGCAAGCCATATCTCGTGGGTGTCACAGGGGTTGATGATTTTTTGTGTACATGTTTTTTTTACCTATTTTTCCGCTCTCTAGAAAAGCGTTTAGCAAAAACTAGCTGTAGTTCTGGACTCCTCTCACACGGCCCTACATCCTGCCAAAATAGCTCCGCGAAAACCTCACCATGAGTTGGGAACCTTTCCTTGTTAGCATTTCCGACCCCCCCCCCCTAGTAACCCCGTAGAGAGCCTCAAATGAAGGAGACGAATTCGATGGAGGCGCTTGGTGAAGCAGAGGGCAAATCTAAACCAGTGCTTCGCTTTGAGGCATCTGGAGACGACGGGAAGTCGAAACATCAGGTCGCGGTATTAAAGTCCATCTGAAAACCTTGAATGACAACGTACTGACAAACGTTCAGGGTGGTGGTTGTGGATAATGGAAGCACCAAATTTTGCGGAACGTAAAAGCTCCCGGATGGGTGCTGCCGTGCTTCTGGAGGTTCTTCAGTGGTAACGCCTTGATAATCACCCATTGTTGGTTTAGCCTGCCTGGAGCAAGTGAGATTCGTCTATGGAAATTACATACGAGAAAAGTGGTTGCGCTCACTTGGTGTAAAGATTCCGCCAATGCAGACAAGTGCTAGATGAAGATTTGTAAGTTCTGCGCAGAGCACAGAATGTTTAGTGAAGACACCTATCCCCTAAACGATATCAGATTCAGGAACTAAGCACATTTATGTTCAGAAACCATGTCATTAATTTGGAAAGTTTAGAAAATGCGAAGACACGCAGATATTTGAAACAACAACTGCATTCTTCAGAATACATAAACATTCCCACGATTATACGCTACTAGCTTTCATGCCTATCTGTTCTCTATGATTACCTCTTCGATTGATTTTACAGACATTTCAGAAATTTTATCCTTCTCCAAGGAGAGGGGGGCTTTATAGCGAATTGAAGGCGAATTTATAATCTGATTGTTGTTATGGCAGGTCTTGCTTCTATGATTCAGATTCACAATTCAATAAGGTTGGGTGAGGGATGTTTAGACACCACTCTAGCTGGGTGACTGTCACCAAAAGATCTTCCCGTTGCACAGTATAGCAGATTTTAAGGTGCTCTTTTGAATTGAAATTCTGTCATCGGTCGAACGAAGGGCATCGCGGGTCATCAAAACGAAATGCTATCGCAAACCTAATAACAGAAACATATAGTCCACTACAGGTCCGCGCATCCGTCTAACATGAAAAGGGCCATAGTCACCAATATATTTCGAACAGCAGTCGCAGTGTCGTTTAACAACACCCAGAAGGCGTTGTGTCGGGAGCTTGCAGAGCACATCGACTCCTTGGATGGATATCCCTCTATAGGGATTTCTACCAAACACAGACATCGCGCAGTGGCTGCAAACGGGAACGGGGCCGAACGAAACAAAACGCCCTTCTGCGCACCGTTCATATCGAACGACGTCAACACGGAAATCCGTGGTTGCCTTCGAAAGGTGGACCTCCGTGAACTGGTAAGGTTGGTAGAGGTCAATCCTGTGAATTTGAAGAAACAACTAGTTCGCAACCGATTGCACGACCGCACCTGTCCTACCCCTCGTGCTTAGTGTATCCTTTTGGAAGATAGGGTGATTGCATGACCGGGGGAGTGGTGCACCTCATGCTAGCAAGGAATGTGGGGAGCAGTACGCCGGAAAACAGGAAGGCCGCTGTGTACAAAGGTGAAGGAGCAAGTAGACGGCCTTAGAAGGTCGCAGAGATCGACTCCGATGAGCGAGCACAGGGTAGGGTGTCATGGCGGCCAGATGATTCAGGTGGCCGTAACGATCCTTGCCCGAGTGAGTGAGCGACGTGTCCGCGCGGAAATCTCTCAAGGCATTCTGGATCGCATCTCGAGACCTCAAGATCAACAGCAGAGACGAGTGCGCGGCGGTGACGCAAGAACGGAACCCTTTTGTCGGCTTTTGTGGGTTTTGTTTTACTGGGTCATGGCCTAGGAGGTCCTTGGGGTAGGTGGTTCCTAGGGCTTAATTCACTCAGCGACGTCCACCTCTATCTGACGGTGACCGGTGGAGCTCTTCGGCTTCCACCACAATGGTTAGCATCGTTTCTCCCATCGTTTTCATGCTATTCACCTTTCGACCTCTTTATGTAGGATAAAACGACCTTTGGGGGAGTAGTTCCTCAAATGTTATTTGGGTTCTTCCAGGCTCCGAAGAAGGCGAAACACCCAACAAGCCGAATAAGAACTACCAGACTGTCCAATAATTCTTGTCCGAAAATTTCACCATTTTTAATTTTTTTCAGCTTTATTGAAAAACAAGTCTAATCAACAATATAATCACCACAGTTATCCACAACAGTGGCCCATCGATTGGGCAGGTCGCCGATGCCCTTCGCCTAGAACTCCGGGGGCTGCGACTCGAAGAAGTCCGCGATGTCGGATTTGAGGTTGTCGTAGTTGGTGAATTTTCTTCCGGCCAAATGGTGCTTCAGCGGGCGGAAAAAGTGGTAGTTGGAGGGGGCGAGGTCCGGGGAATACGGCGGATGGGCAACCGTCTCCCAGCCGAGCGTCGCCAACTTCTGCTGGGTCTCCTTCGCCACGTGGGGGCGCGCGTTGTCGTGCAGCAGGTGGACCGAGGCCCGTCGGGGACGCTTTTCTCGGATGGTGACGGCTAGTTTCTCGAGCTGATCGGTGTAGATGGAGGCGGTGACCGTCCTGGCTTGCGGGAGCAGCTCGAAGTACAGCATGCCCTTGGCGTCCCACCAGCAGCAGAGCATGATCTTCAGCAGGTGCAGGTCGGCTTTCGGCGTCGTCGGCGGCTCTTCTCCGCGCGGGATCCAGACGGCACGGCGGGCGACGTTGTCGTAGAGGACCCAGCTCTCATCCCCAGTGACCAGGTCCTCGAGAAACTCCTTGCGATGCGGACGACACTCGTAGTACACGAACGTACCACTTCGACCTTGGTCCATTTTAGCTTGTACTGGTAGCTAGACGCGGCGACTGCGCCTTATATACCCCTAGCTTGGAACTCTGGAGAACCTTCTAGGTTTTTACACTTGCCTGATATTATAACACTTCTAAGGAAAATTATAGAATTTTGAAAATTTTCGGACAGGAATTATTGGACAGCCTGGTAATTCTAATTAAGAATAAAGTACTGTAATAAAGTACTAATTACTTATCCCACCATATATAATAGAGGAGGGTTTTTTTGTCTCAACGTGACCGTGGGAAACTTCGTAAACTCCGCGGGCTCGATGGTTTAATCACCCAACTTTGAGCCAGGTTCTCGACTTCTCTCTCCGAAGGGAAGCGCAGGGAGGTGAGCAATCGCCGCTGCCGAGGAGGACACGTGAGGCGTTGCGAAATAGGCCGGCGCCGCGGCTCTGCCCGCGCACGTGTTGGGTGGCTACTGCTTCGAACTGACCCCCTTGAAGGCTTCTGCCTTTGCTACCGGTCAATTAGTGCTTGCAATTAGGTGCTGCTACAGTTGTGTTACCGCAGGGTACAACTCTGCCGCCTGTGTGCATGGCCGAGGTCACTGCTCATTCCTGTTCTTGCTACCTTCTCTGTGTTCGGGCATAACTATCATGATAAGATCGTACAGATCTTACATGATTAGCCGGGAGGAGTCTAGGTACTTCTGTGTGACATAAATAGTGTCTTTTATCATTTATCATTATCTACAGAAAAGGGGTATCATGATAAGATCGTACAGATCTTACATGATTAGCCGGGAGGAGTCTAGGTACTTCTGTGTGACATAAATAGTGTCTTTTATCATTTATCATTATCTACAGAAAAGGGGTATCATGATAAGATCGTACAGATCTTACATGATTAGCCGGGAGGAGTCTAGGTACTTCTGTGTGACATAAATAGTGTCTTTTATCGTTTATCATTATCTACAGAAAAGGGGGGGGGGGGGGGAAGAAGCAGGCAGGCAGCCTGGCGTCGGAACGTCGTCTGGTCTCGTGGGCGGACCCGACGGGGTCGGCTTATCAGGTAGCTGTGGCTCCAATGCCACGACATAACATTCTGATGTGTACGAGCTTCCGCTTTCACTTTTCTGAGAACAGCTCCTGCTGTGTTAATCCATACTGCCGCTCTTCGTTACTGCCTTTGCCACCTTTCACTTTGTTTCTCTTCGAGAGCCTTTTAAGTTGACGTCAGCGTTGTGGTGAGAATCTGCGGCCCTATTCTAGTGCTCCTCGCTCTACACGTTAGAGTATGCCCCTTGGTAGGAAGGCACATGTATGCCCATTCACAGCAGAAGTGAACTAACTTGGTTCACCATAGGGCTAGAACCCACCAGTGCTGCTGATAATTTTGAATTGCATACAACACAAAACGACGGATTGAGCGTTCCCACATCGTGGCCCTCCCGCCCCAGCCTATTTGATCCCCACTGCTAGTTGTAGCACTTATATCCACTCGTGTGCTTCTTAAAGAGGCTGACAACCACTTAACACGATGAGCCCTGTCCACCTGAGCCGTTTTGTGCCTGATTCTGTAGGCTGTAAGTAAGATTCTCCCATTCTAAGTTGGTTGGATTGAGCCCATCAGTTTCTCCCGCCCACATAAACTTCCTACTTTCTACACCCTTCCAAGCTGTTGGATTTTTATTCGAGTGATAGCAGAGGTTGAACAACAAACACGACGGTCCTTATCCCACCTTTGTGATTAAGTGGCTTTTACACTATCAGTCGATTAAAGGCTGCGGTGAACTTTTCGAGGGCATGGTGCGATCTCGTCTTTTATTGCGCTATATGCTTGCTCATAGGCTGTAAGTGTCGCGAAGCGCAACAAATGTACATAATGGTCAGAAAAGATTTCATTCTATACGATTTAGTTTTGCTTAAGTTATCTGCTTGCTGATCAGACGTTTTGTTTACAGATTATGCTGACATTCCTTCTCTCGAGCTCGATCCAAGACCGTATAAAAGCACAGCAAGAAGCCGAGATGACACCCTTCCTTCCGTCTTCGATTCGACTCGACTCCAGTCGCCTGGACTCGTCGCCTCCAGCTTCAATACCTGCGATCAGCCTTCGACCGATCAAGAGGACTTTCAAGAGGACGCGGGACTCAATACCACCGGCTAGATCTCCTGGCGTACCGAAACCTCCGACTCCAGCCAACTCGGACGAGGCAAATTCGACCTGGGACACGACCTCTCCGGACCAAGAAGAATTTTGGGTACTCCACCGCGTGGCCAGTCAAGGAACGACTGTTAGGCGAGCAACCCACAACCACAATTTGGTGCATCGGGTCAATAGGATCTGGACCAACTCAAGTATCGAGGACAATAGTACTCAGGTCGGTTCAATACTCCTCCAACAGTTCGGCGGTTTTTTTTGGATCTTCAATATCAAGAAAGACCTAACCGCCCTTTACTTTTCGTGCTCAATATTTCAATAAGGCCCGGTTCGAATCAGTACCTTGTTTGACCAGTCCTTTAAGAAGATCTAGCCTCTGAGTTCCCTCAGCATTGGTCCCTCATATAAGGCCCATAATTGTGGCTTAGTAGGGAAGGTAGTTTTGCCAAATTAGCTTCAACCAAACGCTATGGCCTACCAAATAAGGACCCAAAAGAGGCTCTTAACGGTCTTCACCAATAAGTTAGAGCACATTCTGTCAAAATTGAAAGAGGAGGGATTGGAAAATGTCCCACTGGACTCGAATAACCCTCAAGAAGTAAATAATAACGCGCTTCGATTGGAGGAAAGTATTAGCGCTATTGAGTCAATAGTCTTGAAGGTAGAACGCACTCTGTCGGATTTCGCCTCATCAGTAGATAAGTGCGAAACTTCCAACAGCAAGGAGCAAGATGAATTCGAGACCTATTACTGTCGGACAGAGACTTCGCTCTCAGAGGCAATCGACTTCAATATCTTGCTACAAGCACGACTTCGTGCTCTTCGTTCCTGTGTTCAATCAACACCGACGCCATCAAGAGCACTTGATGCACCCAATACGTCTGATGCCGCGCAGATTAATCAACCCCAACCAAGGGCACTTGAACTTCCTAATTTACCAATACCCACCTTTAACGGAAATGTGTGGGAATGGACCAATTTTTGGGAGCTGTTCAATAACAACATTCACTCCCAACCCCTTCCAGTTATGTTCAAATTCAATTACCTGCTATCAGCTTTAAAAGGCGAAGCAAGAGAGTCAATAGGAAAGTTTCAAGTGACTACAGAAAACTACGATAAGGCGATTCAATTCCTTTGCGCTAAATATGGCAATAAGGAATTCCTTATCAATACCCTGATCGAAAGGTTGGATGGATGCACGTTACGGAGCCCATCCGTAAAAGATCAGCGATTCTTGCTGGAGCAAGTTCAGGTGATTACTTCACAACTTGCGGATCAAGGGGAACAATTAGATAGCTCCTGGATGATCAAAAAGGTGTTGTCAAAATTTCCCACCCGTGTGATGAAAAAGGTCATTGCAAAGAAGCAGAATCAGGGTGGTCCCCAAAATTACCTCACGATGAAGAATACCATTCAATACCTGGATGAGATTCTCTCGACAGAGGAATTGTGTGTGCTCTACACGGAAAAAGGGTCTTTCAATTCGTATCAAGGCGAAAAAGGTCGCTTTTCCTCTCAAGGGAACAAAAGCCCATCAACCTCATTCTCACATCAGGCGTCAAGCAAAAATGCTGGCAGCCATAAATGCATGTTTTGCAAGGGGTTGCACTCACCATTCGCTTGCGCAGTACACACAACTCCTCAAGCGAGATCTCAATACCTACGGCAAAGCCGACTTTGTCTTCTGTGCGCTTCACCGTCGCATAAAACGACAGAGTGCACAAGGCGACCCTGCTTCAAATGCAAAGGACTTCATCATACTTCCTGCTGTTTCAAGCAAAAAATCAATAGCGATCCGTCATCGTCTCCTCCAAAACAAGAAAAGACCGTAACTCCAGGAAGGCTACAAGAGAAGCCGCTGAAAAAATTCAATAAGCCGTCAACTATGGTACACTCGAGTCAAACTGTCAATTGCGATAGCACAGTTGACGGCAACATAGTTGAGCAACCCCAGGTGGTTCTCAATACACAATCAATATATCGGTCATTTTTACCGACTGGGGAAATCACCATACTGGACCCTAATTCAAGGGAGTTGCGAAAAGTGGAGATACTTTTCGACAGTGGTGCCGAAGTATCCTTCATAGACAGCTCTTTAGCAAATCAACTTAAACTCCCAGTCGTATGCGAAAGACGGATGCGATTGCATACCTTTGGAAGCGAAGAAGCTCGCGACACTTCGTGTAAGCTGGTTCGCATTGAAACGTGGGACAACGATGGAAAGCCTCATTTAATGGAGCTCTACACCCACGATGTCCTGACAAAATCGTTTTCTCCTCCTCTCATCCCGGAAAGGGATATGGAAGCGATACGCTCGCTTAATTTGTCAATATGCACTCATGCGGACAAGAAGATCATTAAGCCAGGAATTCTGTTAGGATGCGATCATCTCTGGTCTCTAGTATGCACTGATAAGACCCCAGTATCGCTACCCTCAGGGCTAACCCTGCTTCCGACAAAGCTCGGATACGTTGTAGCAGGGAAACCCAATTCAATATCACAAGTCCTTCAAGTTTTAAAGGAAATTAGTGAGGTAGATCAATGGGAGAACTACTGGAGAATGGATGCCGTCATCAATACTTTGGTATTCGATAGTTCTGAAGTGAGCGAGGAAGAGAAGGAGCTCTGGGAAAAGTACTGGGCTATGGACGCCGCTGGTACTGAAGAGTTCCTTGGACCAAAAAAGGAAGAGCAAGAAGTCATCGACCAAAAAGTGTGGAAGCAATTCAATGACTCCATCGAGCTAAGGCAGGATGGCTATTATGTCCGCCTGCCGTGGAAGGATCAACACCCTCCATTACCTGATAATCGAGCTCTAGCATACAAACGCCTTGTCAATATATGGTCATCCCTAAAGAAGAACGAGGAGCTACTCGATCAATACAACGAGGTGTTTATGGACCAGCTCAATAAGAATATTGTGGAAGTCGTAGATGGCAATCCCTCCGTATTCGGAACTCAAGTTCACTACATCCCACACCAGCCGGTACTCACCCCTCAGAAGGCAACGACAAAGCTTAGAATCGTCTTTGATGCATCTGCACATTATAAAGGAAATCCCTCCCTGAACGATGTGCTGCATAGAGGACCGGTTATACTGCCTTCCTTATATGGCCTTCTGCTACGTTTCCGTACCGGAACAATCGCCTTAATATCAGATGTAGAGAAGGCATTTCTCCAAATTCGACTCCACGAGGCTGATAGGGACGCAACGCGATGTCTATGGCTTCGGGATCATAAAAGTCCTCCATCACCTAACAATGTCCAAATATTTCGCTTCACAAGAGTTACATTCGGGCTGAAATCCTCGCCTTTTCTACTGGCGGGAACCACTCATCACCATCTCAATAAGTGCGAGGACGATCCAGTGGCTCAAGAAATCAAGTCCAACCTCTATGTTGACAATCTCATTCTAACCATGGACTCCGAAGAAGAGGCAATACGGTACTACCAGCGATCCAAGCAAATTTTGAATAACCTCAATATGAACTTGAGAGAATTTGCATCCAATCACTCCAAATTGATGGATTCAATATTAGATCGCGACAGAGCCAGTAGTACATGCCCCAAGGTGCTAGGAATCACTTGGAGAACTAAATCAGACGAACTGGTAGCTTCATGCACCCTTCCTAAGATGGAAGTCGTAACCAAGAGGACCGTGACGAGTTCAATAGCTGCTGTCTACGACCCATTGGGATGGCTTATCCCTTTGCTTCACCGATCAAGAACGTTTCTACAATCGCTTTGGAAAGACCAATATGGATGGGACAGCCAACTCTCCGTCAAGAAAGTTGAGGAATGGCAAGAGATTCGAAGTCAAGTTAGCGGTTTCCACAAGGCTCTTCCACGCTTAGTGGTACCAAAGGCTAGCCAAGTCATCTTGGTCACCTTTGCGGATGCAAGCTCAAGTGGAATGACCGCTTGCACCTATTTGCATCATAGTCTGCTGAAGTCGACAACTCTGTTGATGGCAAGAGCAAAACTTCCGTCTCTTCATGGTCAAACTACAATACCCAAATTAGAACTCAATGCCTTAACCTTGGCAATGAGATTGAGTAACTCCATAGTATCTCAGCTGGGATCATCCCTCAATATTGAAGGAATATACATTTTCACCGATTCGGAAATTGTGTTAGGATGGATCAAAAGCAAGCCGGGAAAGGAGCTTGGAACATTCGTCAATAATCGTCTTGCTGAGATAAGGAGAATCACAAGCCATCTGTTAAAGAGCCAATACTATGTAAGATTCGGATATATCTCAACAAATAGCAACCCAGCGGACTGTGGAACTAGAGGACTGACAAAAGAAGAACTCCTGAATCACTGCTGGTGGAGAGGACCAGAATTTCTCTATCAAGAAAAAGAAAAATGGTCGAAAAAAGAACGTATCTTTGACGCCCCACTAGATAATGATGGAGAAGATGCTAAGGAGAAAGAAGAAGAGCTTTTTAGAGCTTGCAATACGACGCAGCGTGACGATATCAATGGGACCAATGAGTTAATCAAGAAAAAACAAGCTCGGTCATTCTCCCAGGCTAAACGTATTATGGCTTACGTACTACGTTTTGTGAAAGCAGTAGCTACGAGCCTCAACAGCAAGAATGGCAAGCAAATAGTCCTTTCAATATCGAAGGATACGACGTGCTCCACAGCTACTCGATTTCTGACAGCGCAGGAGATCAAAGAGGCGGGGATGGTCCTTGTCAAGCAACATCAAAAAACAAGTATCAATAAACATATACTTAATTCTCTTCAATATCTCAATATTCGTGAAGATTCGGAAGGAATATTGCGATGTTACGGACGACTAGGACGTGCTCAACTACCACTTCAAGCAAAACATCCCGCGCTGGTGCTGCAGAAAACGCCTCTTGCTGAAATGATCATTAATGAGGCTCACGAAAAGGGACATCCCGGTATAAACCACACAGTTGCTCTCGTTCGACAGGAGTTCTGGATTCCGCAGCTACGCGCACAGGTGTCACGACTGATTCGCAAGTGCGTAAAGTGCCAGAAGTTCAATAATCTGCCATATCAATACCCTGCTCAAGAGGACTTACCGAAAGAGCGCGTAGTGCGATCCTGCCCATTTGAGCATGTGGGACTAGATTACTTTGGCCCGTTGTCAATAGCTCTTCCGAACGGAGGCAATGGAAAATGCTATGGAGCAATAATCACGTGTATGGTCACACGTCTGTTACACTTAGACGTGGTTTCTGACCTTTCGACGGTAGCATTCCTCAATATGCTAAAGAGGTTCTTTGCGCGAAGAGGAGTTCCAAAGTCAATAACGAGTGACAATGCTCCGACGTTTCTTCTTGGAGAGGCAATCCTCAACGATAGCATTCAAGCAGCTCGTCAAGATCCTACCATTGCCAAAGAGTTAGGTAATAGAGCGATTGATTGGAGACATATCACGCCTTACGCTCCCTGGCAAGGAGGGTTCTATGAAAGGCTCATAAAATCCATCAAACACTCAATGTACAAGACTCTTGGAGGATCAATGGTCTCTCTCGACGATCTTTTTACAATAATAATCGAAATCGAAGGAATGCTCAATACGAGACCACTGACGTATATTGCTCAGGATTTCGATGGATCACACATCTTGAGGCCAATAGACTTCATACAAAAGGATATGGACATCAAATTCCCAAATGTACAAGCAGAAGAAGGCCGACAAGATCCATGCTTCATACCAGCTTCAGAACTGGCTACCTTGCAGACCAAAAGGCAAGCGGTAGCGGCACTAGAAGCATCCTGCAAGTACACAGAAGCGTTCTGGAAGGTATGGCAGTCGCAATACCTTACGTCTCTCAGAGAAAAACACACTCTTCTTGTCAATACCAGGAAAGGTTGTGCTCAGCCTCCTCAAGTAGGGACTGTAGTGCTGATCATGGAAGCAGCTATGCCACGCCATTGTTGGAAAAATGGAATAATCGAAGAGCTCATATCCAACGCTAACGGCACCGTAAGAGAAGCTCTCGTCCGTCTTCCGTCTCGACGCATGATAAGGAGGCCAATAAATCTCCTTATTCCTCTGGAGTTGGAAGATGAATCAAGCAGCTCTAGTTTGGGCTCAAGGAAAGAAGACTGCAAGCTTCAGACAATCGACGTGAACCACGAGGTACCTACTTCTACTAGGTACAACCTTCGTGAACGACGAAAAATCAATTACGATGAAAGCAGTGAGATCGGAGCAATAGGTACCACCATCGCAATGTCACTGATACAATTGCTCACCGTAGCACTCCTTTTTGGACAATGTCAAGCAATGCCATCCTTCGAAGGCAATCTATCATCCTCAAGAAGAAGGATTCAATGTTCACAAGGAGGAGTGCAGGTGTTCTTACCTGAAAGAACTCCGTTCGAGATTTGCGCAGAGCAATACTGCGTAGAATTCAATAACCCTAGGGAATACGAGAACGTCAGCTTTCCGCCAGAGGTTGTTCTGCACGACCACCTCATACAATGGAAGTTTGTACACTCGAATTCGATTGAAACTTTCGAGACATACTGTCCAGCCGCACCATTTTGCCAGTCAGTACACTGCACGTTGTGTAGCGCCAATATTCTGAACCCGGAATGTTGGCCAGTAAGGGCCATCAGTGCTGTGGCAATCATTATCTACTTCCTTATAACCGGGTGCTATGTCTTTCTGTACGTTCCTCTGGTTGTTGGACGGCCTATAAGAGTGGTCGTCAACATCCTTTGGAGATCAATTCGGTGGCTCCTTTGTCATCTGAAGAGGCGAATTTCAAGACTCAATAGGAATTCTATAGCCCGGCGTAGGAATCTGGCTGAGATTCTTGCCATAATCTGCGCATTCTCAAGCACTTCACTATGCTGTCAAATGGTTAACATCTTTGATCATTCCATGACAGTGTGCTCAACAGGAGGCAAGAAGTCATGTAACGTACAACACTCGGAGGTATTCAAGATCAATACCTTCAAGACCGATGCATGTCTCAGATTATCGGTAAATGAAACGACGATGCACGAGCTTCGTCTGCGCTGGAAGTCACTTTCGCTACATTGCGAGCCTGTAACGACCTTCTTCACGAGGGATGTCGTTCACAGAGTAGTAGACAGCAAACGCTGCCCCCACAGCGGATCTTGCACAGGCGAAAAGTGCGCTGCGATCAATTCGTCTACCTTGATACCAGAACTCGAAAAGGGAAATAGGTACCCTGGCAATACTGCGTGTGTGGAATCATGCGGAGGGCCAGGGTGCGACTGTTTTTACTTAAGCTCTGGATGCTTATTTTACCGGATCTATCTTGAGCCTCTCACCACGAAGATCTACGAAATATTTCATTGCACCAGATGGACAGAGGAAGCCAAAATAGAAATCACCCACTACGACGCCATCAATAGGAAATCATCTACTCTGATAACCCATTTATCCCCCAATATACCTACAAGTTGGAAAACGTTTGCCTTTACCCTCACTTCGCTTACGGTTCCTCCCCTTCCTCTGCTTAATACTCAATTTCTAACGGATTCAATAAGAACATCAATATGGCACTCAAGCATTAGCCCTCCACTCCATTGCTCTAGCGTGGAAAATGCGCGGTTATTGAACTGCACAGTGCTGGACAAGTGCCAATGCTTTCCTGCAGAGACGAAGGCTAACTGTCGATGTAAAGACGTGCCAATGGAGCCATGGATCAATAACATGCGAAACCAACTGCCTGTGGTTTATCCTTCGCTGTCGTTCCAACGACATGTGAAATCAAGGGTGCAGGCTAAGGTGTCAAGCATGGTAACTTCCGAAATTATAGTCAAATTCCAGGACAACCTTACACCAGAAGTTCTGGTGGATGACGCAGTTTGCACGGTCAAGGCTTCCGATCTGACTGGATGCTACAATTGCGAAAAGGGTGCCATAACACGAGCGCAATGCACTTCTTCGCAAGATAATAGCCAAGCAGAAATCGCGTGTGGTCAAATAGGATTTACAATACCGTGCAATACTACCGGTGTTACTTCGATACTACGCTTCAGTTTTTCTCAAGCCAAAGCATCGGTAAGGTGTACCGTAGCTTGCGGGAAGAAGAGATCCTCTTTCGAATTAACCGGTATACTGAAATTCACTGCGTCCGTCCAAAGTGTGGTAGAACAATGGCTCATGAGCGACTCAATAACAAAGTCAGAAATACAATGGCCGGACTTCTTCCACATTGGTTCTGTGTTCTGGCAATGGTATAAGACCCTACTGGCAACCGTAATAGGCGCAATTATTCTTTTTCTAATCACATACCTCATCTTGTCAGCTTGTGGATTACAGATCGCAATATTGATCATGATGCTTCCATTAAAAATAGTACGGTCAGCGGTAAAATTCATGTTTGCGTGCGTCCGAACGATGTCTACAAAAATTAGGCACTCAAGGCACAGCAAACAATACTAGTGCCCAAGAAGCACCAATATATGCCATGTATATAGTAGAAGTAATATCAATAGCCATTGCTCTGACCAGTTTCAATTCGCTTCATTTTCAGACGCCCGGCTCAATCATCGATGGCGCAGGCAAATCAATATCAACAAGACTTTCAATTCCTCGCCACGCTTCACGCTGACTCAATATCAGAACTCGAGTTGGAACGAGACATGACGTCCACCCTTGACGAAATTCATCGATATATGGACGTTTCGAAAACGCTCGACCTCGACTGGACCCATCATCTACTAAGCACCACTTGCGCAGGGCTCACGGGAGGAGAACTCGCCTTGCTCACCAATCGACTACTTCGGACGGCCAGCGTCACCAAGGAAAAGCTCCAAAGTCTCATGCAACGCTTCACGCTCTTCGACTCTGTCTACCTGAATTTGGTGAACCTGGGAAGGATCAAAAGGACGACAAGAGAGCGGTGGCGTCAAGGACGTGGAAAGCATGACGTGAACGCCATTGATCTTATTCCTGCAGTTGTCAAACAATTGACGAAGCTGGACAACAACATCTCTGAAATGGAGTACGAGCTGAGAACTGCAGAAAAGATAATTGGCGACGAAAAACGCAGGGGAATAGTTACACCAATCAACCCCTTCGAAGAAAAGGTTCAGAAAATGGAGGAAAAGCTAGAGCAACTTGCCGTCAAAGTCGAAGCTACGAACAAGGAGCCACAATTGTTAAAGCGAAAGCTCAGCCTGTCGGAAGATGGCCGCTGTTACAAGGTTCAAGTCTTGTCGGACGACGAATATCTGTCACAACTCATTCATGAAAACTCGGGTGCCGAGCAAGACGTGTCAAGCGAGGAAACTCAAGCTTGCCACCAGGAGAGGAAGACTCCTCAAGACAGGGATCAAAAAGAGGAAAGACCTGATTCCAACCGCCAAGACAGCCATCAGGAAAGACCTCGAAGCAGCCGTCAAGAGTACGAAAGACCTCACTCCAGCCGCGTGGACAATGAGAGACCTCAAAGCAGCCGCAAAGAGAGCGAGAAAACACACTCCAACCGCCAAGAGAGCAGCAGCGAATCGAGAACTGGCTACGCACTGCAAGTTCCAAAACTCTTCAAGACCAATAATTCAAGAAGAGATGATTCACATGTGGCCGAAATTCAGAGGGACCTCTGGGATCTTCAGCGCGGACTGCAAATGCTCCCGAAAAGGAAATACAACGATTGTCCAGCACTTGTTCACCAACGTCTTATCTGCGCATTCTGTAGGGAATCAGCACTTCATTTCTCTGATTCATGTCCAGAAATAAGGAGCGGTGAGGAGAGACTCGCATTCGTTGAGAGAAATAACCTTTGTCGGTTTTGTCTTCTCCGATGCGATGGTGTTAACTGCAAATATCGCTACAAGAAATGCTGGTACTGCGAGATCGTGGAGGTCACGATCCTAAGATTCCTCATTCCTGTGGACGAAGGACATCACCGCGCGCTATGCAGCATTCCGGATTCCAAAGAACGGATACAGGAGCGCATAAACGAAGTTTCACGGGAGCTTGAAGCGGCCAAAAGATCACATTGACACTGCCGCGCCGGGAGTGTCGCGAAGCGCAACAAATGTACATAATGGTCAGAAAAGATTTCATTCTATACGATTTAGTTTTGCTTAAGTTATCTGCTTGCTGATCAGACGTTTTGTTTACAGATTATGCTGACATTCCTTCTCTCGAGCTCGATCCAAGACCGTATAAAAGCACAGCAAGAAGCCGAGATGACACCCTTCCTTCCGTCTTCGATTCGACTCGACTCCAGTCG
Organism: Heligmosomoides polygyrus bakeri; assembly: GCA_947359475.1. Taxonomy (NCBI): domain Eukaryota; kingdom Metazoa; phylum Nematoda; class Chromadorea; order Rhabditida; family Heligmosomidae; genus Heligmosomoides; species Heligmosomoides polygyrus. The sequence goes on from OX375867.1 coordinate 68,595,220, forward strand.
CCTGGACTCGTCGCCTCCAGCTTCAATACCTGCGATCAGCCTTCGACCGATCAAGAGGACTTTCAAGAGGACGCGGGACTCAATACCACCGGCTAGATCTCCTGGCGTACCGAAACCTCTGACTCCAGCCAACTCGGACGAGGCAAATTCGACCTGGGACACGACCTCTCCGGACCAAGAAGAATTTTGGGTACTCCACCGCGTGGCCAGTCAAGGAACGACTGTTAGGCGAGCAACCCACAACCACAGTAAGTAAGATTCTCCCATTCGAAGTTCGTTGTGTCGAGCGCATGTCGGCGGAGCCGGCGACCGACGCTGGGTGAGGAAGCATCCGTAGCTAGGTTTGGGCTACGTCCCTAACGTGGCCCGCCATACCCGACGCCGGCGGAGCCGGCTAGCCTGGCGTGGCCCGTGGATGCGATGCCGGCGAAGCCGGCTAGCCTGGCGTGGCCCGTGGATGCGATGCCGGCGATGCCGGCTAGCCTGGCGTGGCCCGCACACTCCAGCGTCGGCGCCGGCGGAGCCGGCGACCGACGCTGGGTGAGGAAGCATCCGTAGCTAGGTTTGGGCTACGTCCCTAACGTGGCCCCCCATACCCGACGCCGGCGGTGCCGGCTAGCCTGGCGTGGCCCGTGGATGCGATGCCGGCGAAGCCGGCTAACCTGGCGTGGCCCGCACACTCCAGCGTCGGCGCCGGCGGAGCCGGCGACCGACGGTGGGTGAGGAAGCATCCGTAGCTAGGTTTGGGCTACGTCCCTAACGTGGCCCGCCATACCCGACGCCGGCGGAGCCGGCTGCCTGGCGTGGCCCGCGGATGCGATGCCGGCGAAGCCGGCTAGCCTGGCGTGGCCCGCACACTCCAGCGTCGGCGCCGGCGGAGCCGGCGACCGACGCTGGTTTTTAGTAATAATAAAGTACTAATTCTAATTAAGAATAAAGTACTGTAATAATCTCGGTGCACATTTTCACAAACCAACAATTCAACATTTAGCTGACAGTTTGTCGTTACTTTATTCTTAAGTAAAACTGGTACCAACTACTATCAGGCTGTCGCACAAGTCCCCGCCGTTTTTTTTCAACGATTAATTGTAGATTTGGCCGGCGGTCTCTTGCATAGCGCTATAAGCTTTCGAAAGAGTAATTAGCTCTATCAGAGCGTGCGTTGCATTCCTTTTTTCATCCTGAATTTTGTTAATTTTTGAGTCGTTAAAGTGAAAAGTGAAAAGTGGCCATCGCCGACAGTTGCTTCTCCCCACTTAGGTTTGGAATTTTTGCGCAGCTTTCCATAGCATTTGAAAGACAATGTTCTGTACTATGAGAATACATGTTGCTGCTATTTGCTCACTTGTCCTTTATTGATTTTTAAGTCATCAAATTGAGACGTCCGAAGGAGAAGAGTTGTTTTTACCGACAGCTCCTGCTCTGTGGTTGGACTTCTTTGCTTGGTGTTATATGTCGTTCGGAAGGGGATGTCTTGCTCATTAAGAATTTGTGTCGCGTTTATTGGCCCATGCTGATTTTTGTCGAATATCAACAAAATTCCAAAAAGAGAAAAATCACCTTCACCAAAAACTCCTTCTCCTTGTTCAGTTGTTGGGCAAGACACCCTCTACCGAATAGCATATAACACCAAGCAAAAAAGTGCACCCCAAAGCGGAGCTGTCAATAAAATTCAGACGGAACAGTCGGACGTTCCAATTTGATGACCTAAAAAAGAAATAAAGGACGAATGAGCAAATAGGGCCAACACGTATTCCTGTAGTACGGAACATTGCCCTCCAAATGCTATGAAAAACTGCGCAAAAAATCCAGACCTAAGCGGAGAGAAGCAACTGTCGCAGATGGCAACTTTCCAGTTTTTCATTTTTCACTTTAACTACCTAAAATTTGACAAAATTCAGTATAAAAAAGAAATGCAATACACACTCTGATAGAGCAAATTATTCTCTTTCGAAATCTATGCAGCGCTAGGCAAGAGACCGCCGGGCAAATCTGCAATTGATCGTTGAAAAAAACAACGGCGGGGACATATGTGTCACGGTATAGTGGCCACCGCCTCTGTATGCCACCACGCCCCTACATGGGTTGGAACGTTGGCAGTCTCCCTAACTGCATTCTTGCTACATGGTTGTTGTATATAATGAAGACTAATAATAAAGGCTTGTAAAACATCACTCCCATCTCAGGCAGAAGCATGACATATGGGACAACCTAATATATAAACGTGTAGGAATGAAAGGCTAGTTAATCCTGTACTGGGATTAAATTTACCTTAGGTCGCCTATGCTCACTGCGATGCTTCACCTGTATCACCTGTCGTCCCGTTGGTCATCGACTTGCTCGAGCGGGCACCAGCAGCGAACCCATTCGTCCCTGTCGCGTGTCAGATTGGTCCAATGGATCCTCCTCGCTCGAGGGACACGAAGAGCGTCACATCGGTCGTTCAGCGATTTCACAAAGAAGTTCGGCGAACGCGTTGGTCGGCGTCCTGGTGTTCTCTTGACAACCCGCGGAATCCAGTCGGCGACGGCTCTCGTCCAGCGGGTGTCTGCGAAGCGCATACGTGGCCGGCCCACCTAACTTTCGACAACTTGGTCCACGCGACAGCGTCTCTGATCTTCGAACGTCGGTAAAGCTCGGAACCTCGGAGACCTTCTCTCATTTGCGTGAGTCGTGTCACTCCGAGCATCGTCCTCTCGATTCCACGCTGTGCGACGCTGATCGCGTGTTCATCCTGATTTCGTATAGCCCAGGTCTCTGAGGCGTGTGTTAGAGCAGGAAGAACGGAGGAGTCGAATAGGTGGGCATGGGGTCGAACGTTCTTCGCCTTCTTCGCGACTTCTTCGACGCTATTGAAAGCTCCCTAAGCCGTTCGTTTCCTCCTGCTCAACTCTGACGCTAGGTCGTTGGCCATATTGACTTCGCAACCCAGATACACGTAGCTGGAGCATTCGGAGATCTTCGTTCTGTTGAGCGAGAATGGGGCATCAGAAACTTGTCCGTCCCTCATGAACATCGTCTTCGTAATATTCAGCTGCAGTCCAACGCTCTCACATAAACTATCAAAGTCGGCCTGCATTCGCTCCGCCTGACTGAGCTCGGTGTTATGAGCACGATGTCGTCAGCGAAGCGAAGATGGTGCAGTTGTCGTCCGGCGACCTTTACTCCCATGTCTTCCCATTCTATAATAGTTCGCGCATGACGTTTTCGAGGGTGCCGCTGAAGAGCTTCGAGGATATGGTATCCCCTTAGCGAACCCCTCTCTTCACGACGATGACGACGTCGTCGTAGAATGATGAAATCTTGGTCGTGAATCCACTGTACAGCTCTCGAAGAGCTCTATGTACTGAGTAGGAACACCCTACTCAGTGCATAGAGCTCTTCGAGCTCTTGGTGAGCAGAGCTTCGATGACCGCTTCAGATTCGACGGAGTTGAATGCCTTGTTCAGGTCGATGAAAGCAAGGCACAGCGGGAGCATCATCTTTCGCTACACTTCGATGAGCTACGTAACGCTGAATCCTCTCCGAAGAGCGTTCCGCTATGCTAATCCTCTTCAGGATGACTCGAGTGAACAGCATATAGAATAAGGACGGCAGGCAGATCGGACGATAGTTGCCAATGTCGTGCACGTCTCCCCTCTTGTACAAGACGGTCTTGCTGGTCTTCCATTGGGATGGAACCTTGCACTCCGACAGGTAGTCTGTGAAGAGCCGCGCCAGAGTGTTGATGAGCGCTGGCGGGAGGTTCTTTAGGTGTTCGGGTCTGATCCTATCGGGGCCGGGGGCTGTACGTTTCTTCACCGACGAGATGGCGTGTTGGATCTCGGGAGGGAGAACAGAGGAGACGGCGTATCCATCCTGCGGAAGATAGCATGGGGCAGGTAGACGTGGCTATCAAAGAGATAGTGAAGTCGGAGTAGAAGTCGTGAATGACCTTCTCTATGGTCCTTCTGGAAGAATTGACGGTTCCGTCTGGACGTCGGAGAGTGGTCATCTTGGTCTTGAAGTTGGCGAAGTTTCGTCGAGCATTGTGGATGCTCAGACCTGCCTCTGCAGCTTCAGCCAACACTTCCGCCCTTCTCTCCTTGAGATCTTCCTTTATCGCCGCTCTGCATAGCTTCGCAAGCTCGGACGTCAGTTGGTAGTTGCCTGACGCTCGTGCTGCTCCACGCTGGCGTATCACCTCGAGAGTTTCTGGAGACAGGCGTCTCTTGGTGGTCTTCAAGCTCTCGGCCCCATTAGCACTATCGTGGAGATGGTGCACAAGGCGGTCGTATTCCTCGTCGATGTTGTCCATAACGGTATCTTCCCAAAGGCCGGCGAGAGATGTGTAAAGGTCTCAGTTGATGGTCGTTCTGGGACTCCTCTTCTTGAACTTCGCGGCCTTCTCTCCTTGACGCGAAAAGCGAAACCTCGCCCGAAGGAGGCGGCGGTCCGATCCCGTGTAGAACTTGGGGACAACGGAAACGTCGGTCAGGCAATACTTGCAGTTGAAGATGATGTGGTCGATCTCGTCGTTGAATTGGCCACCGGGGGATTCCCAGGTCGCAGTTGAAGATGATGTGGTCGATCTTTGTGGAACGGGCCACCGGGGGATTCCCAGGTCCATCATAGGGAGGGAGGCTTCTGGAACTGTGAGTTTCCCTGGATGGTCTTGGTCGACATGATAAACTCAGACAGCCTTTCACATTGCTCGTTCCACTCCAAATTGTGGGTTCCGATGTGACGTTCTTCCGACGACCTTCGTGGCCCGATGTTAGCGTTGAACTTGTCGACGAACACCTTGTGGAATGCGTGATATTCCTTATAGAACTTCTCCAGCTCCACGTAAAAGGCTTCGACCTCTTCGTCGTAGTCGGATGTTGGGGCATACGCGACGAAGACAGTCAAAGCTGGCACGGAGCCACATCGCTTCAGTCGCAGACATCCGATTCGGGTTGTCCGTGGATGCTTGTTGGACCAAATTCGATTGATAGCAAAGAAAAGTGGTGTAGATAAGTACTATAGTTAGGAAAGGCTGATTCGCATTGAACTCTGGGCATCTCGCTCCATGACATTAGCCTCAGCTCGCGAACCCCGTTTTGCCTTCCATCTTAGCATGTATTTTCGCCACACCTTCACCTAGTTCTTTACAGATCGGCCGCTCCGTCTGGAATCTGTGCGGTGTCCATCTTGCGTCTACGTCGCAAAGCGTTTTCAGTCCGCAGTCCCGAAGAACTCGTATACATTATGTTAAATCGCACGTTTAGGAGAGACAATTGAAACGGTGATGCTCAGCTACATTGTCTTTGATTCGACGTGTTAGGGTGAAAAAAAGCCATGTGGCCACGCTGCAGTAAATGGTCGGGTGAGGAACAAGGGAGGAGAAGGTTGCTCCAGAAGGATTGTTGTACTAAGAGGTAAGTACTATACAGTTCGAGCGCCTTTCCCCTACCATTCTGTTACACTTCTCATGAGGTGTGACTCTGGAAAGTCGAAAATCGCCCACGTATTGCTTTCCATCTCACTGCTCGGGCTCCAACACCCATAGTTTACAGAGAGAGGGTTCATACGAAAATAACTGGGGATGACAAGACTGAAGCTGGTATTCTAGCAGCTGCAGTGACGGGTGAGAAAGAGAGCAAATGAAGCAGAGCCAGGTGATTTCTTGCCTCCAGTGATTTCATGCACATTGTAGCGACTGAATTTGCTAGTGAAGGTACAAATGTAAACGTTTATTCCAATTAAGAAGTGAGTCGGTGCAAGTTAGTTAAAAGTCCTGAAACCGATTGGGATGTTGAGCAGCCGGTTAGTCGTTGATGGAGAAGGTCTTGTCGTGAATCTCTCCTGGATACTCAAACTGCAGATTGACTCGGCCGAAGTCGTACACCTTAAACGAGATGGTGAGGTGGGTCACGCGCAAATGGCTTGCGTTCAGATGATGTGGACCAAGTGAAAGAAGTAGTTGATATTTTCTGAGAGAATTTCGAAAAGACTAGTGGAGTAGAGGAGTTTTGAACAAAGCAAGTGCTATGAACAGGAAGAAGTCTAGACCTTTTCTAAAACAACAACAGCAGAGTGTTGAGTGATCAGTTTCTCTAATTAAATACATTTACTTTTCAGTTCAGAAGTATCGGCCAAATAGTTTCGAACGCGTACCTTTCTCGCCCGTGTTCCCAGTGTAACGTAATCCTCAGGTAGCCGAATGGCCCATCGCTTGTATCCAAGCTAAACGGAATCTCCATTGTAAGATCAGTAGGAGTAAGAGGCAGAATGCAAATTCCATAGTACGTAGTTGTCCCGTAACCATCTTCATCTATTTACCAGCCGTCAGAGCGGCCTCTCGCCCGCACTCACGTCTTCTCAACGGCTTTGCCGTTAGTGATAACCTCTCATCATCAATTGTAGCTGCCATCTATGTCATGTTTTCCGCAGGAAGAACACCTTAACTACGTCGATTGCGGCAAGTTAGAAATGGTCACGAATAGAGGCTGCTATTCTAGAGATATTGAATACTACTCAGGAAGGTTGAGCCCACCAACTACAAATCTACACGTAATTGTTCCGCTAATATAGTGACGCAGTGCTAAAAACAATCCAACATTTTTGAATGCTATGGAAGATTCAGAGAATCAGCATTTCATTATAACCGAGCAAGTATATTAAAATGCTGTCAGAGACTATAAATACAAAACATTCGTCGACTACCCTTCAGCGACCTCGAGTACCTCCAGGGCTGAAGTTTCGGACCGCTCGAATTTCACCCACAAAGAATCGATAATTTGATCAACAGCGTTTGGTATCGATCGGTACTTCAAAAACGAGCTCCAGATTCGCGTTCAGTGACCCACAGCGCTGAAGCTTTGGGCCGCTGTCGATCGTCATCAATCGTTGCGAATCATTGAGAATACCCGTGCCCCCACTCTAGTTGTGATTGTGACAGACGGAAAACACACACACACACACACACACACACACACACACACACACACACACACACACACACACACACACACACACACACACACACACACACACACACACACACACACACACACACACACACACACACACACACACACACACACACACACACACACACACACACACACACACCACACACACACACACATACACACACCACACACACATACACACACCACACACACATACACACATACACACACCACACACATACACGCATACACACCACACACATACACACATACACACACGCACACACACACATACACACACCACACACACATACACACATACACACACCACACACACACCACACACACCACACACACACCACACACACCACACACACCACACTCACACCACACACACATACACATACACACACATACACACATACAGACACCACACACCACACACACACCACACACACACCACACACACACCACACACACACATACACACATACACACACATGCACACACCACACACACATACACACATACATACACACACCACACACACACATACACACACACACCAACGACATATCGGTTATCGTATCTGTATCTCTGCACGTCTGTGTCTCTCTGTATCACATACTATGTAGGCCGATATGGTGAATCCGCGGAAAGATGGTACCGGCGGTATCGTTGATGAGTCTCGTGTCTAAACCACAAGCCTGGAAGCGGGTGCATGCCAAAGCCACCGACTGCGCTAAGACGCGGTTTTGGCAGATTTATTATTTTTTCATTTACACACCTTTAGGTCTGATATAAAAGGCAAATAAAAACAGATTTGGGCTAACTAACCAGGAAGAATTTCGGAAAGCACGAGTTATAGCGAGCTAGTACTATTCGGGAGGAACGTTTTAAATGCTTCAAGTCCGTTTCCTCAAGCCTCATGTGACTGGTATCGAGGTTGCAAGCTGTTATAGCCGTGTTTCATTGCGATCAAAACCCTAGAGTTGAGATTTTTTATACAGCGCCGGTGGTGTAATGGCGTATAGTATTCCCGCCCACTCAGCAGGAGGTGCGGGTCTGAGTACCGTCTGGCGCTAGAGTTTTGATCGCAATAAAACGTCGTTACAACGTTTTGAATACATTCTAATCTAGATAAGGCATGCTAATCGGAATAGTCCTTTTGATTTTCACAAAGCCAACTATGACCTCACTGGTCAATTTTTGCTTTCCCTCGATTGGAGGAAACTCCTTGAAGAACACTCTGGTGTTAGCGATAAATATGAGCTCTTCTTGTATATCCTACATGGCTGCATTAAGCACTTTGTGTCTGTGGAAAGGTTACCTATAAATTATGTCAAGCTGCCCCCAAATTTGATTAGACTTAATGATCAAAGACAAAAATCTGGCAAAGTATCAATTCTGTCCAAGCTCTGAAAATTTGGACAGCTTTAGATCTCTAAACGATAAGTTCAGCTAATACAGCAGATACAGAGAGAGGAAAGTTCTTGAAAGTCCAAACAAATCGCTTCTCTACAGGCTAATAAATTCTGTGATGAAGCGACCTGGAAGAATTCCTGCTTTGAAGGACGAAGCCGACGTAACTAACTGACGATCCAAGCCTTCCATGCTGGCGGAATTCTTCTAAAAACCCTGCTCAAAGCACGATCCCAGTAACGACTCACATGAAATGGTGAACTCGTTTTGCGTCATCGAAAGTTCAGTATGGTTTCACCTGGAGGAAATTTATAAGGACTTATATTCTTTGCCTTTATCGTATACTGCTACACCTGATGAAGTACCGGCATGTTTTATCCAAAAAGTTGCCATCGCGATCTCTTACCCCTCGAGCACATCTTTAATGCTAGCTGTGCCTCAGGTGAATCACTCCACCGTTGGAAACATGCTTTCGTTACACCAATACCAAAGAAAAACCACACTGTTCGCCTCCAACTATCGTCCTACAATACCGCTCGCGCCGCACGGTCAAAAGTGGGCGAGAAAACGCCAACATAGCGTCGCAAAGCGTCGCACGCTCATAACTCCTTCAGATTTAGGTTTCTTGAATAAAGGTTGGTACCATTCGATTCGCCTCTTTGAGATCTACACAAAAATGTGTAAAACTTTACCGGAGCACCCGTATTTTCGCCGTGGGTGGTCCAAAATTGGCCGGACGGGCGATTAGAGCAGCTTATTTCCCAGGATATGCGTGCTTTCGGAGTATCTCCAAGATGGCGTACGTCGCCAGTGCTCTGTCATGCCAGGAATGCTCCAAGAGTGCGCCGTGCACAATGTACACAGAACCTAACCTATCAATCGAGTGGGCGAGCGCATGTCTCCTGCGCTTCTATCTTCTCTCACTGGGAACTGCGACGTTTTCAAGACTATTTCGAGCCGTTTGGAGAATGTTATCAGAAATTCCATGCCATCCCACTCAGGATTAGCTCCAATCTGTCCCAGCGAAACTTTGGTGTGCGCCGTGAACAATGCATACAGAATCGAACCTTTCAATCGAGGGGGAAAAAGCTTGTAGACTGAGCGTTTGGGGAGTTTTATCAGAAATTTCTTGCCGCCCTACTCAGGAATTGCTACAAGGCTGTCCAGCGAGCCTTTGGAGTGCGCCATTAACAATGCATACAGAATCGAACCTTTCAATCGAGGGGGGGGGGGGCGACCGCTCGCAAATTGCACGCGCGGGCGTCTTTGGAGCACAATAGCTCTGTCAAGTTGGAACCGTTCAGGTTGCAGCTTGTAGGTCTTGTAGGCAGTCGAACGGTCTGCTAGCACGCCAAAGCAGAATGGTTTAGCATAGGAGGGAGCAATGTTATAGGGGTGCGAAGATGCAGGTGAGGCTTGTGTGAAGCATTTTTTTCCGAATTCCGTGGACCACTGTGAGAAGACGCCACAAGCTAACGGCCTTAAAATGCGTAGGCGGACAGAGCGCTTAAGGTACTTTACGACGACGTGCTCGTAGCTCCTCAGCTGCCCAAACTGCTCAGCCTCAGCTGCCGTTTTAGAGTGGCGAAACCTAGCGGTTAGAGTTTCTTGCGCTCCTACTTGCCCAGACTTGAGTCTTCGAAACTCGCTATGGCACCGTTCCGTTCAGCATGGAAAGCGCTATCGAGCGGTATCAATTTCGACCGATTTTGAAAACATCAATTTTTGACTGTTTCGCATCGAGGACGAGGCCGCGGCAGAAGGACGATGACGTCATCGAAAAATCGATGTCTTCGAGTTGGGCCACGCTTGATACCATTCGATAGAGCTTTTCATGCTGAATTGAATGGTGTTATTGAGAGTAGGAAAAACTTTAATGCGGGCAATTAAGAGCGAGGAGAACATCGACTGTTGTTGTGCTAAATTGCACGCGCGGGCGCGTTCTGAGCGCGATAACTCTGTCATGTTTGAACCCTTCCGGTTGCAGCTTGTAAATTCTGTAAGCAGCAAAATGGTCTATTAGTGCGCCGAAATACAGCAATGTAGCTTATGATAGGACAAAGTTACAGCAGTGCGAAAATGCAGGTTAGCAAGCCTTGTGTGACACGATTTTTTCCAATTTCAGTCGACCCCTTCGGGAAGATGCAGAGAGCTAACAACCTAAAAATGCGCCTGCGAGCAGAACGCGTAAGGTTCTTTACGACGACGTGCTCACAACTCTCTAGTTGATTAAACTGCCTTAGCACAAGCTGCCATTTTAGGGCCACGGACACAGCGGTTGAAGTTTCCTTCTCTCCTTCTCGCCCATATTTTGGTTTTCGACACTCGCAATAACAACGTTAGCTTCACCACGAAAAGCTCTATCGAACGATGTCAATCTCTACCAATTTCAGAAAAATCGATTTTTTGACAATTTCCCATCGAGGACGCGGGCGCCCTAGGCCGAGCCTGCGCGAACGTCATCGGAAACCGATATTTTCTAAATTGGCCGAATTTCCTCGTGCTAACTTCGTTCAAAATTGTCTAGGGGTTAATTGGGGCGCTGATTACGAATCCGACATCCGTTTTCGAAAATTCCAAAGATTTCAATAGGTTTTGGATTTTCTTCTGGATAACTGAGGGTGGTCGGGTAAGAATCACCGATTTCGCTCAAACTTCGTATAGGTGCGGGGGCCTATTCGGGATGCCGAACACGATGCCGAAGTCCATTTGCCGATTATGGCAGGAGACCACCGATACCAATGACTGAAGGTGATCGGTGACCCTGATCCGACCACCTCAAACGGGAAGTAACCTATTGAAATCTTTGGAATTTTCGAAAACGGACGTCGGATTCGTAATCAGCGTCCCAAATAACCCCAAGATGATTTTGTACGAAAAAATTTGGCCATTTTCGAGAATATCGATTTTCGATGACGTCATCGTCCGCGCAGGCTCGGCCTAGGGCGCCCGCGTCCGCGATGGGAAATTGTCAAAAAATCGATTTTTCTGAAATTGGTAGAGATTGACATCGTTCGATAGAGCTTTTCGTGGTGAAGCTAACGTTGTTATTGCGAGTGTCGAAAACCAAAATATGGGCGAGAAGGAGAGAAGGAAACTTCAACCGCTGTGTCCGTGGCCCTAAAATGGCAGCTTGTGCTAAGGCAGTTTAATCAACTAGAGAGTTGTGAGCACGTCGTCGTAAAGAACCTTAAGCGTTCTGCTCGCAGGCGCATTTTTAGGTTGTTAGCTCTCTGCATCTTCCCGAAGGGGTCGACTGAAATTGGAAAAAATCGTGTCACACAAGGCTTACCTGCATTTTTGCACTGCTGTAACTTTGTCCTATCATAAGCTACATTGCTGTATTTCGGCGCACTATTAGACCATTTTGCTGCTTACAGAATTTACAAGCTGCAATCGGAAAGGTTCAAAAATGACAGAGTTATCGCGCTCAGAACACGCCCGCGCGTGCAATTTAGCACAACAACAGTCGATGTTCTCCTCGCTCTTAATTGCCCGCATTAAAGTTTTTCCTACTCTCAATAACACCATTCAATTCAGCATGAAAAGCTCTATCGAATGGTATCAAGCGTGGCCCAACTCGAAGACATCGATTTTTCGATGACGTCATCGTCCTCGGCCTCGTCCTCGATGCGAAACAGTCAAAAATTGATGTTTCCAAAATCGGTCGAAATTGATACCGCACGATAGCGTTTTTTCCCATGCTGAACGGAACGGTGCCATTGCTAGTGTCGAAGACTCAAATCTGGGCGAGTAGGAGCGCAAGAAACTCTAACCGCTAGGTTTCGCCACTCTAAAACGGCAGCTGAGGCTAAGCAGTTTGGGCAGCTGAGGAGCTACGAGCACGTCGTCGTAAAGTACCTTAAGCGCTCTGTTCGCGTACGCATTTTAAGGCCGTTAGCTTGTGGCGTCTTCTCACAGTGGTCCACGGAATTCGGAAAAAAATGCTTCACACAAGCCTCACCTGCATCTTCGCACCCCTATAACATTGCTCCCTCCTATGCTAAACCATTCTGCTTTGGCGTGCTAGCAGACCGTTCGACTGCCTACAAGACCTACAAGCTGCAACCTGAACGGTTCCAACTTGACAGAGCTATTGTCGCCCGCGCGTGCAATTTGCGAGCGGTCGCCCCCCCCCCCCCCCCTCGATTGAAAGGTTCGATTCTGTATGCATTGTTAATGGCGCACTCCAAAGGCTCGCTGGATAGTCTTGTAGCAATTCCTGAGTAGAGCGGCAAGAAATTTCTGATAAAACTCCCCAAACGCTCAGTCTACAAGCTTCCCCCCCCCCCCCCCCCCCCACCCCCCGATTGAAAGGTTCGATTCTGTATGCATTGTTCACGGCGCACACCAAAGTTTCGCTGGGACAGATTGGAGCTAATCCTGAGTGGGATGGCGGGGAATTTCTGATAACATTCTCCAAACGGCTCGAAATAGTCTTGAAAACGTCGCAGTTCCCAGTGAGAGAAGATAGAAGCGCAGGGGACATGCGCTCGCCCACTCGATTGATAGGTTAGGTTCTGTGTGCATTGTGCACGGCGCACTCTTGGGGCATTCCTGGCATGACAGAGCACTGGCGACGTACGCCATCTTGGAGATACTCCGAAAGCACGCATATCCTGGGAAATAAGCTGCTCTAATCGCCCGTCCAGCCAATTTTGGACCACCCACGACGAAAATACGGGTGTTCCGGTAAAGTTTTGCACATGCTTGTGTAGATCTCGAAGAGGCGAATCGAATGGTGCCAACCTTTATTCAAGAAACCTAAATCTGAAGGAGTTATGAGTGTGCGACGCTTTGCGACGCTATGTTGGCGCTTTTTCGCCCACTTTTGACCGTGCGGCGCGAGCGGTATTGTATTGAGACATTGACTTGCATCTGACGCTTTTCTAGCATTTTCTTCATACTTTTCCTTGTTGGGCGATTATTTCATTCAAGCCCTCACCTTTCTCTCCCATTTTACCACTTATAGCAGTTAGTAAGTACGAAGGAAAAGAGAAAATGAATATGAAAATGCAAGGAAACGGTTTAGCGGAATTAAGAACTCAAAGAACTTCCTCATAAACAGGAAGAACTTGGAAAATGGCTTTTGAAAAATCCAAAAAAGAGAGTAAGTCTCACCAGAGACGGTTTTCCATTTGTCTTTGACCTCGAGGGATGAAAATTTTGCTTAATCGGAGAGAGATCTGAACGATTAACCTTGGATAGGAGTGCGCGCGGCAGCCGACGCCTCCTCCATCTGTGCTACCACGCGCCCAAAGTAAAATACACTCCTGCTTTCAGAGAATAAAATATATGAGAGATGTGTCCTAAGAAAACCACTCTGAGCATGAAATAGGGCGTGGGCATCAATTACTATGACCTTAGTACCACTTTTTAACTGGCTTTTTTGATGGTTGCTAGAAGCACATTCCTCTTCAGCCCGCAAGCCCTTGAAGACTAAGCAGTGATTACAGTACTGAGTAATTACAGAGAAGGCTCAATTTTATGGCCCAGAATATACAGAACATAGCTCAACACCAAGAAAAGATGGTGAATTAGAGCAGGAAATCTATTTTCATGCATCGCTGGCACACGTTCAGCACGTCTATATCCCAAACACGGTCAATACAGATAGTTTTATGCCCTTCGCCTAGGTTCTCCATCTCAGCTGTTCGACACCAAGGCGCTCCGTCGCTAAATAAGCGCGACATCCCGTCTTTCCCCCTACTCAAAGCTTGGTGAAGATTCCCCATTTCGGGGAGGGCGTGGCCTCACCCCGAACGGGGGCTGGGCGAGACGAGCATTCCGGGGAGACGTGCCGGGGCACCCCATCCCCCATTGGGGTGGCTTAGGGTAGACAAGCATACGGCCCCAGGGGGTCCCTTCTCGAGACAATATGCGGGTTGGAGGATGGTCTGGATTTCTTCAACGTACACAGCAAAACATCATGTTATGCTTTCTCTAGCGTAGTTATCCCTGGCGTAAGATTCCGCTGGAATATGAAATTACGTATAGTAAAGAAGATAAGGACGAAAAGTCGAATCACAAAGGTGCACCTCCTAACACGCATCGTGCCCTCCTGAATCTATTCCACGCCTGGAAACTACACCTGCCGAAACAGGCTTAGATGACCTTCAACAGCTACGATATATGTATTCAAGCATAGCGTCGTCGGTGCAATCCTAGATGGTGGTGGCCGCTTTTAACAGATTTCATAAAGACTAAACATATTCAATATTGAAATTTATTTTACTCAATCACTCCTTGGAAAACAATTGCACTAATAAAATCAATGTAAATAACACAGAAAAAATGAACATATATAACATTTGTGAGTTGGCTTGGGAGGATTGCAAATGATTAGGGCATGGTAAGGTTGCTTTGTTGGTTGGTGTCCAAAACGTTGATTGATGATGCCTTGGCCGATTTTATTTATTTTACTGATGCTATCTGTTCTATCTGCCAAAAGGTGATTCATCCTCGGTGCAGATCTAGCATAGGGGACTATAGATATGCGCCGAGAGCGGTCCCTCTACTAGAAACTCGGAAATGAGACCATCTGAGCAACGATGTTTCTGTAGTTTACTTAATTCTATTTGTTGTTGCCCATTTATGTGCTTCGTTATGCCGGGAAACCGTTTAGAAGCGGCCACCACCAACTAGGATTGCACCGCGTCGTCTCCATTTTAAGAACTGTTCAACAAATTTCTAGGATTTTATGAAAAAAAGGGTTGGCGCTGCACAGAAGGGTGAGGAAATTCCCTTCCTGTGTCACCTGCCGCACCGCTAATCCTCGGGTTGCTCGAGGGAGCGCCGGCAACGTCCACATTCGTCCCCATCGCGTGTTACACTTCTATGGATCTTCCTATCTCTAGGGGCACTAGAGAGATGAAGATCCATAGAAGGGTGACACGCGATCCAGGGCGCTCACAGATCATGATAGCTGTTTTGGATGAATCGTAGACGAATGGCGCATGTGATGATTTGCCTTTAAATTCCTTCTCGTAAAACTACCCGACAGCTCCAGCTGTAGCCCTATGATACGAATGCGCTAATGCAGATTCAGATGATGTGGTGTCTCAGGAAGAAGTACGGGCTCACCCACCACCTTAGGATTGCCCCCTTTCGACTAGGATAGGTCCGCTGTTCTCCTTCATTCCAAGCGCGGATTTCTTCGATGCAGAGCTAAAGGGAGGCTTGTAACGCCTTCCTCGCCGCGGTTTACTTCATCTCCAGGATTCTGCTGGAATATGAAACAGTAGTAGGAAAATGAGTAGTAAAAGTTGCCGTCACAACAGTGCACCACTCTCTTACACGCATTGTGCCATTAGTATCTCTAGACTTGCGTCTGCATCCCACTTCGTCGAAACGAAGCGGTCATCAAAGCTCCAGGTTGCCCAGTGTATCGGTGTTCTTTAAGAGCTATACGGCATATCTGCGACTAATACCTCGCCATTCCACATCGACGTACTAAGACCTCGCCATTCCACATCGACGTCTTCGTATGTGAAAAGGAGGTGGAGAGAGTTCGTAGATACCATATTCCCGAAGATCTTCAGCGCCGCTCTCAAAAATTTGGAATGAGGAAACATCGGAGTGAAGATCGACAGCCGGCAGTTGCACCATCTTCGCTATCGTTGACGATATCGTGCTCACAAGCATAGGCCAAGCGGGGCGAATGATGACCGACTTTAATCGTGCATGTGGAGCTTCGACTACAGTTCGATGTTACATAGACGATATTCGTCGGAAAATCGCTGTGATGATCCACTCATGTCTGAAAGAACAAACATCTCCCAATGCTTCAGCTTCGTGTATGTGCTAAATCTACTAGATACTATGTAGGTCGCAAAGTCGATATGGCAAACAACCACATGCTGAAGATGGGTAGGAGGAAACGAGCGGCTTGGATGGATCTAAAGAGCGCCAATGAGCTAGTAAAGAGAGCGAAGACCTTCTGGATCCGCGCCCCCTTCCTATTCGACTTCACCGCCCTTCCTGCCTTCAAAATCTGACCTCCACAAATGCAGGAAAATTACGCGAACAGCGCCTCGTAACGGGCGGGTAGAGGGAGCGACGCATGGAGCAACGTATTTCACTCATTCGAGAGGCTTCGTTGACGTTTACGCATCAGAGACGCTCTTGCTTGAGCTAATTCGTCGAGAATCAAGTGGGCCCTCCACGCAAGGAGATTCCCTATTACCTACTGGACGAAAACCGTGTTCTACTGAATTTCTCAGAGCGTCATTTGAACACCATTGGGTTGATGGAACTTCTTCATGATGTCGTGTGGGGAGGCGGAGATGAAACCATCCCAAAGGGTCCCCCTAAAACGTAGGACGTTGTAAGGCAGGTCAGATGGTCATAGACGCGAAGGTGCGCGAAAGAAGCTAATAGAAAAGGGGCAGGTAGGGGGAGAGTCGTTCTCGTCTGCTCTCGTTCGATCCCCGCACCCGTGTCCAGTGCCCTCAGAACGGCCTTAGTGGAGTTCTGAGACCAACTCTTAGTGAGACCCAGCTTCACCAGATCTCCTCCGTGGAATTCTGGTTCCTTCGTGTACGCCTACTTTCGAGCCCCGCTTGCCATCGAACGTTTCACCTCCGCTTCGCCGATTCGACCCGTTGCTGCTCATCGTTGTAACCTTGTGTACTTTTATTGCGTGTTCTGTCGTTTCTTATAAACCTAGTTGCATTATCTGTGTGTTGGTTCGGACCAAAAGGTTTATACCTGCCATACCTCTAACTGCTCCGGCTTACGATGAAACCCCGGGACCAAAGTTTTGACGCACTCCGTTGACGAGTCGAGAATTTGCTGGTCTCTGACCTAAGAATTCGACGTTCAGCGGAACGACATCCTAGTCGAGTCAAAAGAAAAATCGAGCTCTATGCTTGAACAATCTCCACATTCGCTGTTGTCTGTAAAGTCGCCGGAGCACTGATGTCACTGGTTCAGACTATATGTATGGGGAAGTTTGAAGTATAAACCAAGAACATTGCTACCTGACAATGTTGGCTCTTTTCAAATTCTGATTTCTATGTAGTACGGTCTTAATATGTAGGTATAGGTTACCGATAATGAAGCGAAAAATTCGTTCCAACCGTGGGCTGCTCATCAGAAATATTCACGCCTAGGAGTGAGTGCGCACTCAACCCACAAACGGCGGCTGCAGTGTCATGCGTTCAGAGCATCAATTTCAGGGCTACTGCGAGAACTAATGTCATGGAAGCGGTTGAGGTGCGTGGCTGCTCTCGCTGAACACTTTGATAAGTGCCTTTTTAAATGACAGGCCTTCACAGAAATCGCACCCAAGAAAAGGTGAAGATATAAACTCGAATGAAGTGTCGAATGATAACAAAGATCTCGCATTGGATGCCGAGGAAGATGAACGCGATAAGAAGGTTATATTAAGAACGAAAAGAAAATGGAGGTGAACATTTTGCTCAAGATTTTCACGGATTCGTTCCCAAAAAGCTGCTGAAGGCCCATGCATTTGCAGCACTCTCACAAAAGATGTACATTTTCCCTTTCCCGAAGTCACTGTTCCATACTCAGCTCGCGATTGTAGCCATATACTTAAAAACAAAGTAATTTTTACATGAATCTGATCGAGACGCAACAGAGCCTTGTTGAATTATTTTTAGCCGACGCAGAAAATAGCACTGCCATAACGATAGAATTTACGATTTCAAATCTATTTTAATAAGGATTTAAAAGCGATGGAGAAAAGCGATTGCTCTATTCCAGTCGGGGAGAGCACTGATTAAAAGCAAGGGAAAACCTACAGAGCGGCCTCTTATGGCTAGGAAGTTGCCTGGAAATAACCTCTCCTAGGCTATTTGAAACTGTCTTATATAAACCACTTCATTTAAATTCTGGTGTTGTTGCAGAAGAAAATACTCTCACTGGGAAACATTTTATAAAAAGTGCGTTAGGGCTTAGTACTTATAAAATAACAGTTGACAAGGTTCCATAGGTTCATATGTAAAATTTCACGTGGACCTTCTCACACAGAGAAAAACTTCATTTTGTATTGTTGCCGGCTGCGCTACCAACGCTAAGGGCGTCTGTGGCGCAACCGGTAGGAAGACTGATCTCATGTGGCACTGCAAATCGATTGTCAGTTCGATTCGCGCTACTGTAATGGTGTAAGGTCACAGAACGGCACAAGAGGTTATAAGAGAATACACTGGTCAAACGATGCGCTCCATAAGGGAATGCGTAGCTCGAATATGAGTTCAAGTTCAGGAGTCCTATAGAAACAGTGTGCATAGAGCACTCCAAGCAGAGGTTAATTAGCACTGGATTTTATTATTATTAACCGCGAAATAGCTTGTATGTAGCAAATGCCTCCTACTGCTTCACATTTCAGCTACGAGCTTGTGAAACCTCTTGTAGTTGGAACTTATAGTACAATCTATTTGGTGAACAAATTCGTCGAAGGAGGCCCAAGCGTAAAAATGGCGATGAAAGCTGAAAATGCAGATGTGAACTCCGAAAGCACGGGATACGCTCTAGCCGTGAGTTTGAAGCGCGCCAATGGATGGGAGGAGTGCGGTGATCGTTTATGAATTTCAGAACGAAATTCGTTTTCTTGTTGAATACCAAAAAAGGTGGAGGGACCAGGTAACCACGTCGCACACTAAAATGCAAATTATTTCGGAAGATTCCCTTGTCATAACAGTAAAGTGTTGCAGATCCGCTTCAGCGACCACTTGTTACCGATATGTGACTTCGGACATTCGAAAAAATATAAATTCATGATACTGCCGTTATTAGGACCGAACCTCGATCAGCTAAGAGAAGAGATGAAAGCTGAATTCTCGTGAGTTACGATCCAAACGGTCGGACTAGTGACTAAAGGGACGATAGCGGCCTCAAACGTGAGAGAATACGTATGGTCGACATGGGGGTGTGTGGTTTAAAGAGAGAAATCCCGTTAGAAGACAGAAGGAGTGTAACGTACACAAAAAATGTCCAAGTGCTCAATGTTACAGTGCTCATCAATAGTCCCCCACGTCGTTGTGAACCATTTCATGTTAATCCTGCAATCGCTTCCATTACCAGAGCCATCCATTTCCTCCACGCGGATCTCCTCCATTAAGTAAGAGTAAAAAGGCGCCATAATGTCTATAGGATATAACCAACAAAACCAGGCTCGAGGAAGAAGAGAGCAAGGATTTTAAGTCCTTCAAGAAAAGGAAAAATAATTAGTGCAAGCGAAAAACAGGTGAGACTATAAAATGATAAAAAGGAATGTGCCCCGTTAGCACCTCATGAAGGCGATGACGTCGATGCCCTGCTCTGATTCCTCAGTTGTGGCAGCCGAACTCTTAAGGTTAGTTACACAGGTGCCCGGTGTTAAGGATATAATTCAAACCCAAGGCGAAGAGTGTTCTCATTAGAAGGGTATGTCATAGAAGGCGGACCATTCGTGACCTTAAAATGTGCAACCGGTTAAGCCTTGTTGACCTTCACTGAGTTAGTTCTGCTTCACTACTAGTCGATTTCGAGGTAGACAAGAATCTGCCATCTGGCCATTGCTGGTCATTTATAAAGCAGAAAGGTATTCAAACACTCCCCACATTTCGTAGAAGTACGAGTCCTACAAGTCTGGGATAAAGGAAAAAGGACGGCAACAATCAATCCCTTTTTGCATACGCCACGCAATCTACGTACTTATATAGGATATTGTGGAAGCATCTTTAACGACTCTTTAAGCAGATGAATAACGTTCCCCTTCACAGGCAAATTTAGTACCAATTCACCGAACCCGGAGAGATGGAAGGCTTCGTTGGTCTAGACTGGAAATCTGAACCAAGAACCTGGTAGCAGGTGCACGCGACGGCCGGCGCCTCCTCTGGCTCCATGCACGCGCCTAGGGTTACAAAATACTGTTTCATTAACACTAAATTTCATTACTTGTTCTTTTTTCATTGAAGGACAAATTCTGAACAACGTATGACAAAATCTATTTTTCCGCACCAGCGTGTGCAGTATTTAAAAGACTGAAGTGGAACGCCACTTGACTGACCTAAGACAAGGTTAAGGTTTTCCACTGCTGCTCGACTGGGAATACAAGCACTGGATGCGATAACGATGTTGCATCAAATAAAAATGCTGCACACTCGTATACAACCGACCCACTTCTGCATTGGAACCGACCACAGAAAGAACATGCTGTACCTCGTTGGACTGGGACATATCTCAACGTTCGGGAAGAAGATCACGTGGTACGCGGAAAATTGTTCCTCTATCATTCAGTATCGTAGAGAATACCGAAGGCCATCGCGTTCCTCCATTCTTTCCGGATGGCATCCCCATAGAGCGTCGCCTTCCGTATTCTATGGTTGGATGCTGGTGCAACTAGAGAGCTTGGTTTTCGTACGCGACCAAGCTGACCACAAACGAAAATGTGTGATCAGATTGCGTCGTCGTTTGCATTCGTCATTGATTGAAATGAATTCCGAACTGCGTGGTAGGCGCCAGAATGCTGGTAAAGCCTTTAGGGACCTTTCTTTTCCTCACAGCTCATATTAATAAGTGCCTTGCTTGATATGTGCAAAACCAAGCACTGATTTATAAAGACACATCTTCAGCCGAATGGATGAGTCAGGGCGTTTCTATACCTCCGCCGTGGCTCGACTGACTGCGCGCCTCAAATTTTCAATCTCATGCGCGTTGTACTAACAGTGTGATATGAATTCAAATTGAGACGCTGCGATGCGATTGCAATTGAGGTTTGTGCGCGTCAGCGACGCTAAGCTACGAACTTTCACGCATTACCGTAATTCGCGAACAAGGTTCTGAAGATGATGGCGAGTCCATTCTGCCTGCTCTCGTCGATCAACGAGTGAATTTCTCCTACGTGAAAGCATTAGCCAATTGCAGCGGTGGATACAAGACGTCAGTTCAGTTAGTTCAGTCCAGCGCCTCTTTACCATTTCTATTGGGAAGAGGGGAGAGTATGCTTCGGCAAGACCTGGACTAACCATAAGAACCTTGACGTGCACGGGATAGACAGCCCATCAATCCGTAGTCCACCGTAGGATTCTCCTTGATCGGTCAGTAGCATATTAATATGGTGTTCGAAAGAATGTCCTCACCGTAAAACGGCGTCTCTGCTCCTTTTCGCATGACGGTTAATAGATACGCGGTGGGGATCCACATGAAGCATCGTTGGGTGCCCTCTGACGATCTTCATTCTTCATGAAGATAAAGTTTCCGTAAAAAAGGCGTACTCCGGAAAAAAACTCAGCGAGGCGATTGCCATTATCGTTCCATTCTCCAGATACATATTTTCTGACCCTGTAGCCCTCTTCAAGCGTCATCCCAAATTTCGCATTGAAGTCTGCGATGGCGAACCAGTAGAATGATTTCTCATTCCTCCAGCTCCCTGTAGAAAACATCGCATTTGGTCTCATCAACAGTTGACGTAGGTGGGTAGCAGATGATGACACTGATCGGCTTCTGACGAGTGGATTGAGCCGAACGATGGCCAGACGAGGTGCCAGGGTTTCCAAGGAGTTGACGAGAAGGACGACAGATGGGTGCACGACGAATCCTACGCCTCTGACATTGCGGTATGGAACCCTATATACACAAATGACGAATGTTCCGTTTCTCAAATGTCGAACGCCGCCCTTCCGAATATTGGTCTCGCGCACGGCGATCACGTGGAACCTGGAATGTATTGCCGCTACTGAAAGAGCTAGTAGGTCGGCGTTTAAGGAGACTCTCCTGGCGTTGTATGTACAAAACATGAAGCTTTCTTCGTGTTGCGTCCTGCTCGTCTCGCCTTGGTCCAGAATCAATGACGTCCTATACAACCTGGCAAGATTTCTATGCTTCTCACAAGTCGTCTTACCGTCCGACGTCGAAGACGGCATCGCCCATCATGCAAGGAATTGAGACTGGTGCAGTACTGTCATGACAAAAATAAATGATGTATACAAACGAATAGCCTTGTCAGAGCGTATTCAGGCTATGATGATTCGATAGGCTTCCAGAGAGTTGTCGAAGAAGATATGAAGAAAAAAACGTGACAATTTATTGAGAAGCACAGAGTTGCAAAGGAATTCTAACAATTAGCAGCATTCGTTATAAGGTATTTAAATGTGAAAGGTAGCGAAAATCATTCACAGCATCAGAGAAGTGGTTTGAGCGGCAAAAGTAGAGATGAAAATCATGATGTAATATATGGTATTTGCAGGAATCGTAAAGCGCAGTATGCTCCGAGACCATTCGCCTCCAAAAACTTGGCAAGTATGGAACTGGACTGTTGGTGAGTGCATGTTTGAAGACGATTTACCAGTGTCTATGAAGTTCACTTGGCAAAATGTTGTCAATGGCCGGAGAAAGCACCTCCACATAATGACGAGCACGGCTAAGCAAGATGGGTAGCAAGAACCCCACAGCTTCTGAATGGTACATAGTGGCTACTTCTAGAGGATTCCGAAGAAGAAGAATCCCATCTTTACTATATATAATCGGGAGAGGCATGAGTCATGTCTGAACGTTGCCGGAGAACTGGTCCGCTTGGCATAGTGCCGAGGCGGCGCGCGGTTTTTCGTCGTGTCGTCTCATGCACTCCACGCCTCCCTGTTCGCCACACCCCGGAGTCCCTTCCCTAGCCCAATCTGGAGACCCACTCTGCTCATCTGACTCTCCCCGCGGCGACAGCAGGTCTGCCCTGCTGACGACACATGAGGTGTTGACGGGAGACGTTGATGGGCTCATCGCATCTACGGTGTTTAAGGAGTCATCATTATCATCTTTATCATTATCATTACCATCATTACGAAGCCCACCGTGCTGTCCAAAGCCCGCCGCGCTGTCCGAAGCCCGCAGCGACAGCGGGTGTTTACTGCCAACGACACATGACCTGTAGATGGCGCATGTTGATCACATTTAGGGTGTTTATCGACCGGAGGGATGGAAATCAAAGACCAATCCATGAGGTTTCGAATGACGTATCTGTTGGCGTGTACTTCTTCGTTCAGCTATCTAACATTAGCAACAGCATATTGTTATGGCCGATGGTGTTTCGATCGGGCAGTCGGTCCTATTAGTCGCTCAGAAAATCAATATCTATCGATATTATCCATCGCTTGAGCGGAGCTATTGTTTCCCGCCAGACTTAACCGATCTGGGTGGGTGTTCCGTGATTATGATGGCCGACGGGAGGTCGATCAGGAAATCAGCCACCATGACGAAGTTTCGCACAGGCAATCAATATCGACCGATATTGTTGATATTTTGAGCGCTGATATAGGCTTTCTCTCAGACTTTATATCGATCGGTAATACCGATCGTTTCACCTGTTCTTTCTCAGACTTAATCGGGTGGGTGTTCCGTGATTATGATGACCGACGGAAGGTTGACCAGGTAATCAGCCACCATGTTGAAGCCTCCATCAAGCAATCAATATCAACCGATATTATTGATTGGTCAATGTCATGGTCTGGAAGACGCTTCTTTGATTTGGAAATTGTTCACTTTGATCTCAAGAGCATATATACTTCGCGCGCTGGATCACGAAGCTATTTCTACCTGCCCAGGTCCTCCAATTTTAATGGGTGGACCAGGAGAGGTCAGCGAAGAAAGTTCGTCGGACATGCTAGGCTTGGGCTACGTTCCCAGCGTGGCCCGCCATACCCGAAGCCGGCAAGCCCGGCGTGGCCCGCACGTCCAGCGTACGGCGCCGGCGAAGCCGGCGACGGACGCTGGTGTTAAGAATAATTTGTAACCTCATTTACGATTTTAAAAAAAAGATTATCGGTCGTTCAGCTTGTAATCCTACAAATATTCCATTTGGATTTGGCAACCTTATCCTCGAAAGACAAATAAACTACAAGTACAAGGTACCAAACCAGTAATACTTGTAGCGATAATCGATACATAAATAGAAAGTGAAGTGTGACAATTACTCGGCTCCACATTCCTTCTCATTGCACTGTAGGTCTCACAGTTTTCAAGCGGAAAATGAGCGCACTGCAAGGAAAAAGGGCAATAGGATTTCTTGCTTTGAAGGAGGTACTCTAACACGCTTCACTATTTTGCCTTTCTATATTGTTTGCGAATTTCTTTCATTTTTCATTGTTATTTTTATCAGGTATGTTTCTAGAAAGATGTTTAGTTATTGTTGTTTTTCAGTTTTTTTCCAGTACTGGATCTGTCTTAGTTGAATGACGATGTGTTAGATGTTATGCGCACCTTCGAGTGCAATAAATAAATAAATAAATAACATAAAGTGTAAAAGGTTCCAAGAATCGTCATATCCTCCTAGGGGAGCGCGTTTGAACACATTTGTTCATTTATTTATTTAGTACACTATAAATAGTGCCCATAAAGCAATGAAACATACTGGATTGTTAAAGGAAGGAAAATAGAAAACGAAGTGGAAGGCTAAGGCATAAGGGTAATAATAACCACATATTATTGTTTGTGGAATAAATGATTAGATTTCACACCAATGCAGAGCAGAAGCAAATCTAAACTGAAGGTACAGCATGCTGAGGCTGTTCTGAGTATTCTAGCATAAACAGTGACTAATTCTGTATGCTGCCAATAATTGAGTGAATCGCAGACCTACATAAAAGCCAAATCCTTCCTCCTTTGCCTTCGAATTTTTAGTCCCTCTCACTTGTCATCCCGTCTTCCCATGTACTTCACGATTTTTCGCAGACACTTTATTTGTGAAACTTTTTGTAGCCTGATGTCCTTTTTTCGATTTACCGCTAGACCGGTTCTCACCGGCCCTTAAATTTCGCACCTTGTTCTGAGCGCTAGGCTTGCTTTAATGCTTTTTCACAAAACCGCAAGCTACCCTTGTCACCTAATAATTAGAAGCTGATGATGTAGCGATTCGAGTCCCAGTATTTTGCTGTCCGATACCTAAGTGAAAGTGGCAAAAATGCTTGGTAGAGAATAATCGCCCTTGTACATCAGTACCTTCCAGGTTTCTTACCTTGATGGACTTATTTGATCGGCACTCGTTGCCCTGGAACAAGTACAAAAACATGACTAGGGAGACTATTGAAGAACGAAAGCTGCTTCTTTTTTCTGCTCCGTTGGGAGGAACATGTGAGGGTTTAGGACGATACCAAGCATTCCCCATAAAAAGATAAACCTATTTCAGCTCGTCGCGGAAGTGGCATGTCTCGAGTTCCTCCAGAAGTGCGCAACATCTGTGCGATCATGAACAAGCAAAACTTCAAGGTACAGATTTCTGTTAAGAACGAAGCGGCTCTAAAAGCTTTCCGTATATTTTTTGTCAATCGCGAGGAGGATTCGAACCCTTGGTTCTTCTTCTGCAAATGACTTCTTGTCTGTGACCAGCCAGATGGATGCATGTGAACTAATTCGAGGAGATTAGTACACTCCCAGAACGGTGAATTCACACCAATGAAATTCAGTATCGCTCAGTTGTCCACGTACACAGAGATGTTTGCTGCTGGAGCCCTTCGTCGCTTGCCATAACACAAGTGACGGAAACCGCCCATGCAAGAACAATTTTGGTCTATTTAGCAGAAGAAACGGTACTTATGAAGCAGAGGGCCCGTGGTGCCGAGGGGCTGCCGGGAAGCATGTTAACGCGGCAACGGCAACGGAAACGCGGCAACCCACGGCACCCGAGGACGGGTGCTTCATAAGTACCGACCCCGTGGTGCCGTGGGTTTGCCGCGTTAACATGTTTCCCAGCAACCCCACGGCACCACGGGCCCTTTGCTTCACAAGTACCGAAGAAACTCTGTCTAACCTTTGTGGATACCTGCATCTTTTAGGTCTCGCTTTGACGTCGATTTCCCGAGCAACCGCTAGTTAAATACATCTCCATTCCTTCTTATCAGACCAGATCTATCTTATAACAGAGCATTCCAATGGATCTACCTTGCTCAAGAGGCAAAAAGTGACACAGCATCCTTCGCGGAGAAGTCCTACCAGGGCGTCGGCAAATCGATGCTTTTTCAGCATGTTCGGAATTAACCTAGTTGCAGTTTTCGCCCACTCCGTGTTTTCGAAACGCATTCCATGTGTCCAGCTCACCTCATTTTCGGCGAAGTTGCCCATCTGAGAGTGTATCTGATCCCCGAACTTCGAGAGACTTCGGGACTATAGAAGGCTCCTCTCACTTGCCCTAGAGTCGTGCCACTCCAAGCAGTGCTCTCTCTATCTCGATCATTCTGGATCACCGTTCACGTGCAGAAATCTCTTCCGCTTCTCGTGAACATCGTATTCGCAGGATTTCCTTCGTAGATAGCATGAATTGTTGTTCGCTGGAGATCATGCCGTGGAACCGTTTAAAGCTGCAGTTTTTTGGGATAAGTTTTCTACAGGTGTTGCGGTCAGGCATAACGCTGCATTGTGATCCTGTAATGCTGCCGCAGCAACCAGGTCTCTGACACTCGGCGCTGAAGAACAACACCGAACTCCTGGAGTAGCCCTCTCTTTGCGAATCAGTGACATCACGGCGATGTCGAAGATGTCGTCGTTATTCCACGCTGTTATACCACATAGCATCAATTCTAACAAGCGTTTCACTCCGTTTCTCTGTCGAAGGTAAACAACCGAGAATGCACATTTCAGCCAGTTGACCTGCGTTATCAACTGATCAAGTACTTGAATCGAACCAGCGTCAGTATGCAGAGTCCGTATGAGTGGGAGGAAACACCTGTAAGTCATCAATGCGCTCTAGTTCTAACTGCCTCCTTCATAAACTTCCTTTAAGGAATATCGAGCATGCAAAAACATTAAACCAGATCCCGCTGTATACGAGAAAAACGTCCAAGCCATTGCAAAGTGAGTGGCATACATTAAATTACCAGCAAAAGAGTAAGAATGCGAAAGTGGCTCAGAATTCTGGGTAGGAGTTAAGGCAAAGCTGCTCATGCCCCAAGGATTCGAGACGAGAACAGGTTTATTGGTCGGCTATGCAAAAATTCCACGAATTGACTGCTGGAGGTCTACGTTCGCTAATGTAGTCACAAAACATGTCTCGCTATCATGCGCGGCCGGTTTCCGATCCTTAGAATTGTCTCTGAACTAGAGAAGAAATCTTCCAGGAGTAATGGGATATCGCACGAGCTTTTCGAGTATTTATGGGGTTTAACAGTTCAAATTCTTCAACAATAAAAGAAGATTACTATGATTAGCGCACCTTATGACAGGAGACATGTTAAGTGAACATATTCATTTACTTATTTGTTCAGGGCGTAGACAAACTAAGAAGAAAATGAAGAATAAAAAAGTAGTGAAGTATGAAGAAGAACGGGACAGAAGCAATTACATAGAATGCGTAGACAACTCAGACAGACATCAATTCTAGTGCTACGTCTTCAACACGTGTCTTATAGCCCTACATTGAAATACTTATCAAGCCAGATGAGTTCTAGAGGCACGCCTAGACGGACTCGCCACATCTTCGTGCGACCCAAGCAGATAATTAAAATCTCTGAGGATTCTGTACGTTAGGAAGTCTGACCTACGTCCCCTGCCACCGAGATTCGAAGTTTGAGCTTTCCTCTTTCGGATCTCGTCAGCATCCCATCAAAAAATTCTAGTGCGTTCATCTTATTGGAAGTGACTTTGTACATAATCATACAAGCATATGAGCAACTTTCGAGTTCCAAAAACTTTAGGATTCTGAGGAGTTATGAGTGCTTGGAACTCCGACCCCTCTACGATGAAAGCTCTATGACCGATCCATTATAACTAACTTGCTCACAACTTACTTTGAGCACAAGAAGTCACATCCTTTGGACTAAAGAGCCGTCGAATTAGAATCGATGTAGAACCAAGTCTGTGTGAGTCTGCTACTTCCATAAAGCAGGGTTTCAGGTGCACTGCTGACCTGCTGAAGGAGTATACGCCTCCTCCAAAGGCTACTGATGACGAATAGACGTAACGGCCCAACATCGACGAAACCATACTTCTTGTGATATTCTTCAGTATTAAACACACTATTTGCTTGTCAATAAAGAAATAAATTAATTAATATAATCCTTGTGAATCTTCCACTAGTCCTTAGAGCGGTCTTCATGAGCAACGTCTCAAGAAAGTTTTGGCAATAAGGAGACTAAATCTCCACAGCGAAGGCGTTCCATTTAGGCTGCGAAATTCGCTGCTAAGCATATACTTAACATTGGACTCACGCGTAGTTATCTTCAACGAGTAAGTCGCAATGGGGTACAATTTCTGACACAGGATGCTTAAGGACTGCCATTAGTGAAGGCTAATCACGGGGACCTTGACTCGCATCGATTGCCAACCACACAGCCTTTGTGGCGTTCACTTTGAACCGAACATCGCCACTCAGGTCGTACCTGACGTACCCCGAATTCATATTCGTCTTCACTGCACACTGCGTAGTCTGCATATAGCGATGTGCAAGGAGTACGTTTCTGAGAATTTAGTGTGCGTTTCAGTTTCCCTAAGTAGTAGTTCACCTGCCCTATAAATGAACACACTGTCTAAAATTTTAGAGTAAAAAATAATTGTTGAAATGTTGCTCTAAAGAACAAGGAGGTGTCCATTTTTTGGTGCTAAAAGAAGAGATTGCGTCCACGTCCAAAATATCCCGATTTTTATTCGATTGACAGCAACATTTCTGTATGCGTAGAGTTTCGCATCTGTAAACGATGCAACAAATACAACTGCAAAGAACACATCATTTTAATGCTTCATACGCAGCACTTGCACTTGCAGGAGACGAGGTGGTCCTGTAGCAAGTCAAGGGACATAGGCCGAGGCTACAAAGCCGTTCTGTGTGGCAGTCCCAGGACCACCAGCGGTGTTGGCATAATCGTCTCAGAACGGTTCCGAGACGCGATTGCAAGCGTGGAAAGTTTCAATGACCGCTTGATGAAGGTCGTAATCGCTGCAGAACGGCGGCGGTATCATCTTTTCTCTGCATATGCTCCACAGACTGGATGCTCTGAGCGAGCCAAGGATGAATTTTGGAGCCTGCTGAATGAGAAGACAGCAGAAGTGCCGTCACAAGACGTAATCATTGTCGCAGGTGACCTTAACGGGCACGTTGGCGCTGCGAAAGACGGGTACAGCTGTCATGGTGGTTTCGGTTTTGGTTCACGTAACGCCGATGGTGAGCGTATCCTCGAGTACGCGGAGTCGCACGACCTCACCATCGTGAACACCAGATTCCGAAAACGTGAATCCCACCTTATCTCATTCTACAGCGGGAATTCTAAAACGCAGATCGACTTTGTCCTTGTGCGAAATCGTGACCAAGGGCTTGTCACGGACGCGAAGGTCGTGCCGTATGAAACGGTCGCCACACAACACCGCCCACTGATCTGCACTGTGAGGATCACACCACCGATGTTTAAGCGGGTCGAACGGAGCGGTCCGTCAAGAATTAAGTGGTGGCGACTGAAAGAGAATGAAGCAGCTGTTACTTCGCGCATTCGGTTGCCGACGGTCACGACCGTCGACGAGACATGGCAAATAGCAACCGACGCGATTCTCAATGCTGCGCGTTCCGAACTCGGCACTACGAAACCGGGACGGCGTAAGGTCGATAAGCAGACATGGCTGTGGACTAACGAAGTTAAGGAAAAAGTCCGAGAGAAGAAGAGATTGTACCACGCATTCCTCGGCGATAAGACAGCCGATAAATGGCGGCTGTATCAGGAAGCCAAGAAAGCCGCTAAGAAGGCGGTAGCCGTTGCAAGAGCCACTCATTACGATGATGTCAACGGGAAGCTTGAGTCGTGCGATGGCGAGCGATTTCTTTATCGACTCGCGAAGGTACGCCATCGCCAGACTGAGGATGTTGAGAAGTTCTTTGGCATCAACGATGAGAACGGTCATCTACTCATGGACCGCAAGATGGTTTTGAACCGATGGCGCACCTACTTCAAGGAAATCTCGACAGTAGAGTTTGCTCATCCAAGCATTTCATCTTCTCCTCCTGTATACGGTCCCGTTCAGAAAATCACCGTAGAGGAGGTAGAAGCGGCTTTGAAGAAGATGAAGCCGGGCAAGGCAACGGGCCCCGATGATTTGGCGGCCGACTTATGGAAGTCGAAATCCTGGTACCCAACGAAGTGGCTGGCGACGTTCTTCAACCAGGTTATTGCGGAGAAGAAAGTGCCCGATATCTGGCAGAGAAGCACGACGATTCCGATTTGGAAAAAGAAGGGCAGTCCAGCAGACTGCACAAACTACCGTCCAATCCGATTGCTTTCGCATAGCATGAAGATCTTCGAGCGGATTGTCGACGGGCGCATTCGTGATACCGTCCAGCTCTCTACCAACCAGTGCGGCTTCGTAGCTGGTTGTGGCACAGTCGATGCCATACACGCCGTTCGTCTTCTGATAGAAAAACACCGCGAGAAACAGAAGCCGGTGCATCTTGCCTTCCTGGATTTGGAGAAGGCCTTTGATCGCGTTCCGCGTGAAGTGATATGGTATGCCTTACGGAAACATGGAGTCCCCGAAGAGCTCATAGAGTGGGTACGGATACTGTACTCTTGTCCAAAGAGTCGAGTGCAAGCTGCAGCAGGCACGTCGATGGAGTTTCCCATCTCTATCGGAGTACATCAAGGGTCTGCGCTCTCACCACTACTCTTCGTCGTCGTTATGGATGCCATATCGCGTGATCTTCAGCAGCCAGTCCCTTGGACGTTGCTTTATGCTGATGATGTAATGCTTGCTAGCGAAGACAAGATTGAACTCCAGCGGCAGGTACAAGCTTGGTGCGATCGCTTGGAGAGATTTGGACTCAAACTGAATGTCAAGAAGACCGAGTATATGACGACCGATGAAGACGAGTCCAGCTCCATTAAGGTAAATGGCATTGAGCTGCCACGTACTTCGGTATTCAAGTACTTGGGATCAGCAATCGCGTCCGACGGCGGTTTACTCGTTGAAGCCAACTCACGCGTGAGTGCAGCGTGGTCCAAATGGCGCTCTCTGACGGGAGTGCTCAAGAAGATACCAGAGCGCCTCAAGTCGAAGATCTACAGAGCAGTCGTCCGGCCTGTAGCTATTTACGGAGCTGAGTGCTGGCCCGTTACCAAAGAAATTGAAAGGCGCTTCAGCGTAATGGAAACGAAGATGCTGCGGTGGACGGCCGGAGTTACGCGTTTGGATCGAGTACGCAACGACTCCATACGGCAGAGGTTCGGTGTCACCCCGATATTTGAGAAGATGCGCGAAGCTCGTCTGCGATGGTACGGCCACGTCCTTCGCGCAAAAGGTGACACTGTCCGGAAGACTGGTCTTAACCTTGATGTGCCCGGTAGGCGGCCACGAGGGCGACCAAAACAGCGGTGGCTTGATACGCTGCATCAGGACTTGAAGATGGCTGGGTTGCACCCTGATCAGGCATTTGATCGGGAGAAATGGCGCCAACATTCCAGGAAAGCGGACCCCGCAACTAAGTGGGACAAACGCTGAAGAAGAAGAAGAAGAAGATACGCAGCACTTGCACTATCGATCAAATAAAAATAGCAATGAGCAAGTCGAGTATGTGGAGCGATAGCTTCTCTTGATTGCCGCCTTTTTGCGCTTCAAAACAAAATTTGATTTATTAGCTTTCCTCAATAACTAACATTTTTATAATGATGATTAACGAATGATCATTATGATGCTACACTCATTCGTGCAGCTGAGCTATAATAAAAGATTTCAGAGAAGGTTTTAGCAAATTTTCCGGAACAAAAAATTATTCTAAACATCTTGCAGAGTCTGTAGTTTAGCCTGTTACCCTTATACCATTCTCAATTATGTAATTGAGAATGGTATATATTACAAGTCAAACATTCCGCGAACGATTCGAAAAAGGCTTCAAAATGTTTTTGCTAGTCTATCACTTGCATCACCATTGAAAATTAGCACTTGAAACGTTATGAACTACAATTTCAGAGCAAGTCATCGCTTCTTCAGGCAGAAAATGTGTTGTGCCAAAGCTCCCTCAAAACGAAATCACAATACGAACATTGCTGTATTTTTTCAATCACTAGCTCGATCTTGTTGTCAAAGCGGCATTGAAGAAATTATTAAACTTTTCCTATCCGAACAACGAATCAGAAGACAATCCGAAAACATTCAAATAGATGCTGAAGAGCGTTCTGCGATGATGTAAAAATATCACAGAAACGCGTATCGCAAAACTCCTTAAAACTACTACCAGCAGGAACGAACTATGAACTGGTTGTGTCGTCATTCGCTTGTCCTGTAAAGGTTGCGCTCAACATTGCTCGAGGCGTTTTCCAATGGAGACCAATTAATGTTGAGTTTCGGATGGCGTATACAGCGTGGCTACAATGCACGATCTGTAGTTTTCCTAGAGTGGTTCCTGAGAAAAGATTGTCGTTCAAATGAGATGCTATATGCGTTCGATAGAGCAGCCCGAAACGTGTCCGTGTGCAAATCCCATGTCTGCGGGAGACGGGTTCAAGCTATGAGTTCGTCTTCTCGAGTGGCCATGGTGCATTTCAGCGACGAAGGATCTCCACCTGCTTAGATTACAAGAAGGCTCCGCATCAAAGATAGGAGTGTAAGAACTGCGGCGCACTACAAGCAACGAAGACGCCAGACACCATCATTCGATTCCAAAAACAGGCCGACCTCGGACCGCCAATATACCTGGCATCCGCAAGATAACCAAAAAGATGATGCAGAAGAACGGCGAGGTTAGCCTGAGAAAAACTGCTTCCGACTTAAATATCACACGTTGAAGCGTTCAGGGCATCGTAAAACAAAAGCTAGGGCTTCGAAGTCATCGACTCTTTCATGGACATACCAGCAGTGAAGCTGCGAAAAAGGATAGACTTGGAGATGAAAAAACTCCTCGACATCATTCGTGAGCGCCTCGTTGGGTTGAAGAGAAAATTTTCAATGTTCAGGTTGCTTGCAACAGTGAAAATCACTAACAACTTCTGCCTTTATGCTCAAGAATTCTGTTTCCAAAGTTTGTGGTGGTTTGGGATGGATTAACATCTGAAGGCATCAGACCCCTCGTTTTCGTGAACAAAAATGTCAAAATCAAGTCCGATGTCTAATAGAATGCTATTCCGTTATAAAAAGATAATCTGAATCCGCAGGCTGAAAAGACAATTTCCAGCAGAGAGTTTGTTCTTCAGCAGGACCGGGTACAAGCGCCTGAATTATAGTTGACAGTTAAAGTTTCTGTGAGCAGAATTGTCATGTGTTCTGGGGCACGGATATGTGGCCCTCAAACTGGCCGGGTCTGATCCCAATAGACTACTCCGTATGGAGCTACGGTAAAGGATCTTATAGAACTGTCACCAACATTTGGACAGTTTGAAGGCGGCCCTACTTGGACAATGATAGAAGATCGATGTCAACTACCTGCGGCCCACAGTAGAAGTGGTCACCAAGCGACTCGAAGCCTGCATCCGTGCCAAAGGAGACCATTTTGAAGAATATCATTGACCGAATAATCCTTTGTAATTTGGTATTTCATAATAAAAATAATATCAGGCTATTTGTTGTCGTTCCTCAATTCTGACGAAAAAGCTATCGCACTATACTTTATGGCCACCCTGTACAGGCACAAGAAGATCTTTGTATGAATCTGCTGGCATAGAGCCGTAACGGTTGAGATGGTGTCTTTGGCTGTTGAGGACGACTGCTTTCTGTTTGTGATAAGAGTTGGTCGGAGTTCCTCATCTCTGTAGTGAATTAAGCCGTCTACTTCAGGCCTAGGAACACCTTCTGGCTGAGGCTTCTCTCCAGAAAAATCGCACAACTTGCTGTTCACACCTCAAGCAATCAGTTTTGACTATTCAGTTATGTAAGAAATTTGTAGCCTCCTGCAACCCATTACATACCTATTGACATAAAGGGAAGCCACTCCGCCACTTAGCGCCAAGATTCATGAGAGTTCACATCAAAACAATGGGGATTAGGACTACTAAGCACAGAGCGAGAAATCTCTTGTTTGCCAAGCTATATAAAACTATATAATCAGCCCTTTCTACCAGTACAACAAGTCTATGGATTTTGCAGTTGAAAGCCGAGATTTGCGGTCTGTAAAATCCAGGTTGTTGTTGACGAGCTGCCAGTTACCCATGCTAACCCATCCTCATACCACCGATAAGTTCGGCGAAATAGTACCATGCTTATCTGTTAAGGATGAAACCATCTGCTGGTCATACATAGGGTGTTATGTAGGCCAGGCACGCATTAGTACTGCCACAACATCTCGTAGAAGAGTGCATCGCGCGTTCCCGAAAGAGGATGCTGATTCAGAGTTCTGCGGCATTCCACCTTGCCGCAATCAGTGAGTCGTCACTCACATCCCTCAGCGGAAGCGATTCTTAGACGTTTATGGTCAGGTTAACGTAGCCACAGTTCTTGGCAGCAATCTGCAATTGCAATGCACTGTTGCAGAATACCTAGAGGACTGCGGCTACACTTGCGAGACGCGGAGCTGTGTGCGGCATCGCAACGACTCTTCATCCGTAGAGCTCCCACCACATTGGCGGTGTAGGTTCTACCACGCTAGGAACGAAGGGGAACAGGGAGCAGATTGCGGTGCTATGACTCCGGCGCAGGACTAACG
The DNA here is from genome assembly GCA_947359475.1 of Heligmosomoides polygyrus bakeri. Taxonomy (NCBI): domain Eukaryota; kingdom Metazoa; phylum Nematoda; class Chromadorea; order Rhabditida; family Heligmosomidae; genus Heligmosomoides; species Heligmosomoides polygyrus. Next base: position 68,630,110 of record OX375867.1, read on the forward strand.
GAGCCCATTCTCCTTCATCCACTAAATTTCTGTAGCTAGATTAGCTCTCAGTTCTCGGACGTGAGAGCGATTGAAGAATTGTTACAACGATGATTTGTTGCGATCAAAACTCTAGCGCCAGGCGGAACTCGAACCCGCACCTCCTGCTGACCGGGCAGGAATGCTGTTCGCCATTAAACCACCGGCGCTGTTTGATCGAACGTAGCATCTACACCTCGTGGGACCGATCAGCACTCATCCGTATATCGGGATAAGCCGACCGTTGATATCAGCATGGAACCAGTGTAGCTGAAGGTTTTGATAGATTGAAGAATTGTAGACACACAACAATGTATTTTTATTGAATGGTTGGCTGTCATACGATTCCTAAATTGTTTTAATAGTGTGCTCAGATTAATACCAGTTCATCGCTATATCATTTCTTCGAGAGACTGCTTATAGCTTCCTTCAGAATATCATTCGCAGTTGAATGGAACTTCTCACGCTCTTTGAAGAACTGAAATATCGCGGCGATATCTGCAAATTAACTCATAATAGGATAACCGTGTGTAATACTAACTTTGACAATTTCTCTTTGATTAGTAAAGATGGTAACTGGCAGCTCGTCAATAACAATCTGGATTTTAGAGGCCTGAAAACAGATGAAACTCGCACCCCTGTACCTATGGTGCTATATGTATCTAAGTATTCTTACTTGGTCATTGAAAGCTTTCACGGATTTGTGATATATCATTCCTTTTTCTTCGAGCACATCTTTCGTTTTGGAAGTTTTCACCTAAAGTGGCGTCGCAAATTCGCACTTCAAAACATAAAATAAGCTTTTATTTGTTTATATAAGGGAACAAAACCATAGATTCTCCAACTAGAGGAAATCGAATGGAATCCATAGGTTAGGATGAATCATTCGAGTAAATGAAGTCTACTAGAACGTTCCATCCTAACCAACCGCTTTTGACAAACCTTGGAATCCTATAAAAGGAAAGGAACTGTTTGGAAGCGTAAACCCACACAAGCGATGCCTTATCAGAAGCCACAACGCATATAAAGACCGTCCCATATTTTATACTAAGGAGGCTGGACGTATAGTACGTACAAGCCGAGAGAATGAAATTCGAAGCATCTTTAGAAAAAGATTACGCATGGATGAGGATCAAACGAAAGGTGCTCACTACAGTATATCTTTGCCTTAATCTTACCGCGATGACAGTAGCTATCTACTGTATCTTGAAGTATCACTTGTCGATAGTCAAGTTGCACGAGCAGGCGTCCGCTCTCTCTGACAGGTGCCAAATTGTTCCTGCGGATCCTCCTCGCTCGAAGGTGGCTAAGGACGTCAAATCGTTCATTAGAACTTTTATGAAGAAGTTCGGTGGTGACCGAGTTGTGTTTTTTGACACTCCTCGAACCTTGAAATACAGTCGGTTGCTCTCGTCTATCGAGTGTCAGCGACACGCATTACTTGCTAACCTTTTACTATACTAATTCTCGACAACTCGGTGCATGCGACAGGGTCTCTGATCTCAGGCCTCCGTCGTCCTCCTCCTCAAACGTCTCCGAAGCTCACAACTTCGGACGTGTTCTCTCATTTGCGTGAATCCTGCCACTCCAAACATCGTCCCCTCGACTCCTCGTCGAGCGTGCGATGCTGATTGTGTGACAAGCCTCTCTTTGTGGGCTTCTGATTAGCACGTTAGTGAAGGAAGAATGGTGGGACCGAACACGTGAACACAGACCCGAGCGCCGTTTCGTCTTTTTCTGGACTTTTTCGGCGCTTTTGAAAGCTCCCCAAGCTGCTCTCATCCTTCTGCCCAACTCCGGCAGTATATCCTTGACCACGTTGACTTCGCGATCTAGGTACACCAGCTAGAGCATTCGGAGATGTTCGTTCCGCTGAGGAAGGATGGGGCATCAGAAACTTGTCCGTTCCTCATGAACATCGTATTCGTAAGATTCAGCTCTAGTCCAACGTTCCCACGCACACGATCGAAATCGGCCAGCACTTGCTCCGCCTGACTGATGCTCGGTGTTATGAGCACGATGTCGTCAGCGAAGCGAAGATGGTGCAGTTGCCGGCCGTCGACCTTCACTCCCATGTCAGCCCATTCTAGTTCACGCGTGACGTTTTCGAGGGTGGCGCTGAAGCTTTGGGGGATATGGTGTTCCTTGTCGACCCTGTTGCGCTTGGCTGATGCTCATGACCATGAAGTCGTCAACGAAGAGGAGACAGATATTGCAGTTACGGGCCGTGATTTTTACTCCCATGCCTACCCATTCCAGATCTCGCATGACGTCCTTAAAAATGGCGCTGAGGACCACTGCAGACACCGTATCCATTTGAGCGCGAAAGTTGGCACGATTTTTCAACAAAGAAGGCAAAGCACCGAAGGACTGGGCAAACTGCGTGGCTGTACCGATTTTCATGAAAACGAATGCCCTGCTGTATGCTGGCTATCGACTAATCGTTTGCTGTGTCATGCGATGAAGGTCTTTCAACACGAACACCATCGGCGCAGTTCACTCCACCAGTTTGAAGGAACACCGAGTAATGTGCAAGGTAATCCAGTTCGCCTTCTAGAATCTCGAGAAAGTGTTTGAGCGTTTCCCTCACGATGTCCCTTGGTTGCTCTACGGAGAAATCGCTTTGCATACATGACCGCGTTAGTGCTCTAACGGCAACCTTCACCTCTGGTCTTGCTCTTGCTCTCCCTAAGAGATCACTTTTTAAGATGCAGTAGTATGGAGACTGAGATCATACATGCCTTCTGGGTTAGAAGGAGAAGAAAACACCGAAACAAATTTGTAATTTGAGAGGTGTAAATCGTATTTCACAACTGTTACATACTATAGTGTTGTAATAGGCTACCCTGTATTGTTATACTATTACTATTAGGGAATTCGTATGTCCCCGCGATTTCTTTGTTCTTTTCAAAATTTTGTATATTTTGGTCAAACTTACCTTCACCTGTATCACCTATCGTCCCGTTGATCATCGACTTGCTCGAGCGGGCGCCAGCAGCGTCTCCATTCGTCCCTGTCGCGTGCCAGAGTGGTCCAATGGATCCTCCTCGCTCGAGGGACAGGAAGAGCGTCATATCGGTCGTTCAGGGCTTTCAAGAAGAAGTCCGACCAACGCGTTGGGGGCGTCCCGGTGTTCCCTTGACATCCCGCGGAATCCAGTCGGTAACGGCTCTCGTCCAGCGGGTGTCTGCGAAGCGCATTACGTGGCCGGCCCACCTAATTTTCGACAACTTGGCCCACGCGACAGCGTCTTTGATCTTCGAACGTCGGCGAAGCTCGGAACTCCGGAGGCCTTCTCTCACTTGCGTGAGTCGTGTCCCTCCGAGCATCGTCCTCTCGATTCCACGCTGCGCGACGCTGATCGCGTGCTCATCCTGCTTTCGTATAGCCCAGGTCTCTGAGGCGTATGTTAGGACAGGAAGAACGGTAGAGTCGAATAGGTGGGCACGGAGTCGGACGTTCTTCGTCTTCTTCACGAATTCTTCGACGCTCTTGAAAGCTCCCAAGCCGATGTTTCCTAGGTTCTTTTTCCTCAGCTCCGGCGCTAGGTCGTTGGCCACATTGACTTCGCGACCCAGATAGCTGGAGCATTCGGAGATGTTCGTTCCGTTGAGGGAGAATGGGGCATCAAAAACTTGTCCGTTCCTCATGAACATCGTCTTCGTAAGATTCAGCTGCAGTCCAACGTTCCCACATGCACGATCGAAGTCGGCCAGCATTCGCTCCGCCTGGCTGATGCTCGGTGTTGTGAGCATGATGTCGTCAGCGAAACGAAGATGGTGCAGCAGCTGGCCGTCGACCTTCACTCCCATGTCTTCCCATTCTAGTTCGCGCATAACGTTTTCGAGGGTGGCGCTGAAGAGCTTCGGGGATATGGTATCCCCTTGCCGAACCCCTCTCTTTACGTCGATGACGACGTCGTTGTAGAATGGTAAGATCTTGGTCGTGAATCCACTGTACAGCTCTCAAAGGACTCTGATGTACTGTGTAGGAACACCCTGAGTGAGCAGGGCGTCGATGACCGCTTCAGTTTCGACGGGGTCGAATGCCTTCTTCAGGTCGATGAACGTAAGGCACAGCGGCAGCTTGTACTCTCGCGACACTTCGATGAGCTTCGTAATGATGTGTATGTGGTCGATTGTGCTGAATCCTCCCCGAAATCCTCCTTGTTCGCATGGCTGCCCTTCGTCCAGCGTTCCGCTGATCCTATTCAGGATGACTCGAGTGAACAGCTTGTAGACTACGGACAGCAGGCAGATCGGGCGATAGTTGCCAATGTCGTGCACGCCTCCCTTCTTGTACAGCAAGACGGTCTTGCTGGTCTTCCACTGAGATGGAACCTTGCACTCCGACAGGTATCGTGTGAAGACCCGCGCCAGGGTGTTGATGAGCGCTGGCGGGAGGTTCTTGAGGTGCTCGGGTCTGATCCTGTCAGGGCCGGGTGCTGTACGTTTCTTCACCGACGAGATGGCGTGTCGGATCTCGGAAGGGAGAACAGAGGGAACAACGTATCCATCCTGCGGAAGATGACATGGGGCAGGTGGACATGGCTATCGAAGAGATCGGAGTAGAAGTCCTGGATGACCTTCTCCATATTCCTCCTGGAAGAGGTGACGGTTCCGTCAGGACGTCGGAGAGCGGTCATCTTGGTCTTGAAGTTGGCGAAGTTCCGGCGGGCATTGCGGATGCTCAACCCTGCCTCTGCTGCTTCAGCCAACACTTCCGCCCTTCTCTCTTTGAGATCTTGCTTTATCGCGGCTCTGCATAGCTTCGCAAGCTCGGACGTCAGCTGGTAGTTGCCTGACTCTCGTGCTGCTCCACGCTGGCGTATAAGCTCGAGAGTTTCCGGAGACAGGCGTCTCTTGGTGGTCTTCAAGATCTCGGCTCCCTTAGCACTATCGTGGAGATAGTGCACGAAGCGGTCGTATTCCTCATCGACGTTGTCCATGACGGCATCTTCCCAAAGGCCGACAAGAGAGGTGTAGAGGTTCCAGTTGATGGTCGTTCTGGAATTCCTCTTCTTGAACTTCGCGGCCTCCTCTCCTTGACGCGAAAAGCGGAACCTGGCGCGAAGGAGGCGGTGGTCTGATCCCGTGTAGAACTTGGGGACAACGGAGACGTCGGTCAGGCAATACTTGCGGTTGAAGATGATGTGGTCGATCTCGTTGTGGAACTGGTCACCGGGGGATTCTCAGGTCCATCGTAGAGAGGGAGGCTTCTGGAACTGTGAGTTTCCATGGATGGTCTTGGTCGACATGATAAACTCAGACAGCCTTTCACCTTGCTCGTTCCACTCCAAACCGTGGGTTCTGATGTGAAGTTCTTCCGGCGACTTTCGCGGTCCGATCTTGGCGTTGAAGTCGCCGACGATCACCTTGTAGAAGGTGTGATCTTCCTTAAGGAACTTCTCCAGGTCCACGTAGAAGGCTTCGACCTCTTCGTCGTCGTAGTCGGATGTTGGGGCATACGCGACGAATACAGTCAAAGCTGGCACGGAGCCACATCGCTTCAGTCGCAGACGTCCGATTCGGGTTGTCAGAGACTCGTACGAATCGATGTTCATGGCCAAGTGCGTGTTGACGAGGACACCAAACTTACCTTATTCATCGAAATTTCGCCCATCTTTGTGATGACTGTCCTCCATCGTTCCGGCAGGGAATGGATGCCGTGACGAAAGAAATCCGGGGGTTTTGATTCGGAAAAGCGACAAAGGTAGGATCTGATGCCTACGCCACACGAGCTGATACATGCCTTTTCCACTTATCCCGCTCTCGCCGTTTTGACTGGTTGGACTCGCTCATTACAGGAGATGAGAAGAGGATACTGTATGTGTCACATACAGCAGGGCATGCTTGTACTCCAGCAGAGGAGAAGCCGCCAGCAGTTTCCGAACGTGATTTGCACCCAAGGAAGGAGATGCCGAGTGTTTCTGGGACGATCGTGGTGCTGAGCACTGGGAGCTTCTCCCTTCTTGTGCCGCCATTAACATCGACAAGAATTATTTCCTCCAGGACAATGTAAAACCGCATACTTCAAAAATGACCCGCCAAAAGCTCCAGCTATTAGACTGGAAAGTGATTTTCACCCACCCTATTCAACAGACCTTGTCCCAACTGACTCGACTTGTTCCGATCGCTAGCTCACCCTCTGGAAGGAAAACGATACGATGATCGAGCAGCACTCCAATCCGACCTTCGTCACTTTTTCGGATCGAAACCCCGGATTTCTATCGCCACGGCATTTATTCCCTGCCGGAACGATGGAGGGCAGTCATGGTCAACGATGGGCAGTATTTCGATGAGTGAGGTTAGTTTGATCAAAATATATATAAAATTGAAAAATATCAAAAAAATCACAAGGACATATGAATCACCCTAATATCTCCACCTGCAGTTCTAATATTGCAATTCATTTGATTGCCTATGAAATGGGACCTCTGGCAGATTGAAGGATCCAAGTGAATAGCACGAATTGTAACGGGAGCTGTCACACAAATCCAAGATTTTGACCAGTTCTATACGACTGCAGTGACAATAACTTCTCGCACCTCATGCCTGGCGACATCCATTGCCTCCAAGCACTCCCTCATTTTCTCCATATCGGACTTCATTTGCAGATTATCAACGGTGACAAAACGGCGAAGTCTTCGAATTGCTGCTCGACCTGCAGCAGCAGAATGGAGCAATAGTTGCGGCTGAACAGTAGGTGATACCGAACTTTTTGTTTGACCGCTCCGCTCAGCTTCCGCCATTTTGTTCATCGAGTTGACCACGACGTCCAGATGCGCCTGCGAAACATGAAGCAAAGTCTTATGTCATGTGAAAGCAACCAAAGTACAGATATATATCCCTTTAACATCAAGGTGTACACTTCTCAAACCAAATTGGACAATCTGCTAAGCAAGCTTGACATTTGCGAACTCAAACTCTCAAAACCAAAATTAGCGTCTTCCAGAATTAAGTAGAGACCTTGTGAGGAGGTTAGAATAATTTTTGTCCGAGGAAAATATAGTATAACTTTTTTGGAATTTTTTATTCACCTGCTCCAATAAATGAACATCACCTGTATCACCTGTCGTCCCGTTGATCATCGACTTGCTCGAGCGGGCGCCAGCAGCGTCTCCATTCGTCCCTGTCGCGTGCCAGAGTGGTCCACTGGATCCTCCTCGCTCGAGGGACACGAAGAGCGTCATATCGGTCGTTCAGGGCTTTCACGAAGAAGTCCGACCAACGCGTTGGTGGGCGTCCTGGTGTTCTTTTGACATCCCGCGGAATCCAGTCTGTGACGGCTCTCGTCCAGCGGGTGTCTGCGAATCGCATTACGTGGCCGGCCCACCTAATTTTCGACGACTTGGCCCATGCGACAGCGTCTCTGATCTTCGAACGTCGGCGAAGCTCGGAACTCCGGAGGCCTTCTCTCACTTGCGTGAGTCGTGTCACTCCGAGCATCGTCCTCTCGATTCCACGCTGCGCGACGCTGATCGCGTGTTCATCCTGCTTTCGCATAGCCCAGGTCTCTGAGGCGTATGTTAGGGCAGGAAGAACAGTGGAGTCGAATAGGTGGGCACGGAGTCGGACGTTCTTCGTTTTCTTCACGACTTCTTCGACGCTCTTGAAAGCTCCCCAAGCCGCTCGTTTCCTCCTGCTCAGCTCTGGTGCTAGGTCGTTGGCCATGTTGACTTCGCGACCCAGATACACATAGCTGGAGCATTCGGAGATGTTCGTTCCGTTGAGCGAGAATGGGGCATCAGAAACCCATCCGTTCTTCATGAACATCGTCTTCGTAAGATTCAGCTGCAGTCCAACGCTTCCACATACACGATCGAAGTCGGCCAGCATTCGCTCCGCCTGACTGATGCTCGGTGTTATGAGAACGATGTCGTCAGCGAAGCGAAGATGGTGCAGTTGCCGGCCGTCGACCTTCACTCCCATGTCATCCCATTCTAGTTCGCGCATGACGTTTTCGAGGGTGGCGCTGAAGAGCTTCGGGGATATGGTATCCCCTTGTCGAACCCCTCTCTTCACGTCAATGACGACGTCGTTGTAGAATGGTGAGATCTTGGTCGTGAATCCACTGTACAGCTCTCGAAGGACTCTGATGTACTGAGTAGGAACGCCCTGGGTGAGCAGGGCTTCCATGACCGCTTCAGTCTCGACGGAGTCGAATGCCTTCTTCAGGTCAATGAACGTAAGGCACAGCGGCAGCTTGTACTCTCGCGACACTTCGATGAGCTTCGTAATGGTGTGTATGTGGTCGATCGTGCTGAATCCTCTCCGAAATCCTGCTTGTTCGCATGGCTGTCCTTCGTCCAGCGTTCTACTAATCCTATTCAGGATGACTCGAGTAAACAGCTTGTAGACTACGGACAGCAGGCAGATCGGGCGATAGTTGCCAATGTCGTGCACGTCTCCCTTCCTGTACAGCAAGACGGTCTTGCTGGTCTTCCACTGAGATGGAACCTTGCACTCCGACAGGTAGCGTGTGAAGAGCCGCGCCAAGATGTTGATGAGCGCTGGCGGGAGGTTCTTCAGGTGTTCAGCTCTGATCCTGTCAGGACCGGGTGCTGTACGTTTCTTCACCGACGAGATGGCGTGTCGGATCTCGGAAGGGAGAACAGAGGGGATGACGTATCCATCCTGCGGAAGATGGCGTAGGGGCAGGTGGACGTGGCTATCGAAGAGATCGGAGTAGAAGTCGTGGATGACTTTCTCCATGGTCCTTCTGGAAGAGGTGACGGTTCCGTCAGGACGTCGGAGAGCGGTCATCTTGGTCTTGAAGTTGGCGAAGTTCCGGCGGGCATTGCGGATGCTCAGCCCTGCCTCTGCTGCTTCAGCCAACACTTCCGCCCTTCTCTCCTTCAGATCTTCCTTTATCGCCGCTCTGCGTAGCTTTGCAAGCTCGGACGTCAGTTGATAGTTGCCTGACGCTCGTGCTGCTCCACGCTGGCGTATCAGCTCGAGAGTTTCCGGAGACAGGCGTCTCTTGGTGGTCTTCAAGCTCTCGGCTCCCTTAGCACTATCGTGGAGATGGTGCACGAAGCGATCGTATTCCTCGTCGACGTTGTCCATGACGGCATCTTCCCAAAGGCCGACAAGAGAGGTGTAGAGATCCCAGTTGATGGTCGTTCTGGGACTCCTCTTCTTGAACTTCGCGGCCTTCTCTCTTTGACGCGAAAAGCGGAACCTCGCGCGAAGGAGGCGGTGGTCCGATCCCGTGTAGAACTTGGGGACAACGGAGACATCGGTCAGGCAATACTTGCGATTGAAGATGATGTGGTCGATCTCGTTGTGGAACTGGCCACCGGGGGATTCCCAGGTCCATCGTAGGGAGGGAGGCTTCTGGAACTGCGAGTTTCCATGGATGGTCTTGGTCGACATGATAAACTCAGACAGCCTTTCACCTTGCTCGTTCCACTCCAAACCGTGGGTTCTGATGTGAAGTTCTTCCGGCGACTTTCGTGGCCCGATCTTGGCGTTGAAGTCGCCGACGATCACCTTGTAGAAGGTGAGATCTTCCTTATAGAACTTCTCCAGCTCCACGTAGAAGGCCTCGACGTCTTCGTCGTCGTAGTCGGATGTTGGGGCATACGCGACGAACACAGTCAAGGCTGGCACGGAGCCACATCGCTTCAGTCGCAGACGTCCGATTCGGCTTGTCAGAGACTCGTACGAATCGATGTTCATGGCCAAGTGCGTGTTGACGAGGACACCAACGCCGCCTACTCCCCTGCTGTCGCATGTTCCGAGGAACAGTTCTTCTCCGCAGTCGTAGGCGGCGTGTAGGGGGTGGTGTCTTCTCGTCTCGGTCAGTCCGATGACGTCGTACTTGATCTTCCTGGCTTGCATCATCAGGTCCTCGACAGATGCTTCCGACGCAAGCGTGCGGGCGTTGTAAGTACAGATCGTCATCCTAGTCCTTCTCAATTTGCGCAGCCTGGTTAGGCCCTGAGATTTTAGCAGCCTCTCCGTACTCGTCCTTCCCATCGCTGCAAAAATGGGGGCTCTTTCGGGGTCAGGGGAATGAGGCCCTTTAGTGCTGCTGTGTTTGACTGGAATACAACACGGGTAGCTAGTCAGGCTCTGTCGTGCGGGCGGGGTACTCCGGGCAGCCAGCCAGACTGCCCGAAGGGACGGGGCGAGACTTAAGGCGGCCTCGAATCGCCTTACATGTACTCCCAGTCTACCGAGTGCAAGCTTTTGGCCGAGCCGACACAGTTACAATCCGCACAGTCACGGACACATCCACGCACACAGTGCACGAACATGCCGCTCCCACGCACAAGGAACGCATCGACCCGACACAGCAGGAGCAAGGAGTCCATCCCCTGCATCCCACCTGCGTCTCTGGGCAGTACACGGTCGCATTTGGTTCGCGTTTAGTTCCCCTATCAACCACCAGGGGACGCGCCACGTGGCCCTGCGACAAGCGGCCCGAGATCCCTCTTAACAAGAGAGCCCAAAAGCTCTCTATCGAGGGAGATCCGTGGAATAAATGAACATACTACTTGAAACTTTATAAAATTTTTGCCTTCTATTAGTAAGAAAGTAATGACTTAAAACTCGTTTTAAAGTACAGAAAAGCACCAGGGCTAAAAATGTTTAGTGCTAAAAGAATAGATCGTGCCATGCACCCTCTAGGATGCCACCATTATTATTTAACTGATAAAAAATTCTGTTTGGGTGGAATTATACATTTTTCAATGGTACGTCAGAAAGAATTGTAAAAACGAACATATCTTCACTTCCCTGTTTCATGTAAGCTGCGTTTACATTATCAATAAAATTAAAATTGCAACGAGCTAGGCGGGTGTATGGCTCACTCTCTTCTCTCCGGCTTCCTGTGGCTTAGAATTAGTTTTGAACAACAATTTTTTCGTAAAATTAAATGGTTTTTATAACATTTCAAACAGTGTGCTTATTCGTTGGGGCAGGTGAATTTTTAAAAACTTGAAAAAGGGTTATACTAAATTTTTCTTGAACAAAATATTACTCTATCATTTTCGGAGAATCTCTAGTGCGGTGTGCAAGAAGCTTGTTTTGTTTTAGAAGACGTTCAGCTTGATTTCGAAAACTTTAGGCTTTTTTAGAAGTGTCCAGTTTGATTTGAAAAGGGTCCAATTTTGTTTGAAAAGTGTCCAATTTGATTTGAAAACTGTCCGGTTCGGTTTAAGAAGTGCACAAATCGAATTTTAAAAGTGTTTAGTTTAGCTTGAAAATGGTATAAAATACTTGAGATTGTAAAAAAATAAACATTTGCACTCCCATGACGAGTAGCAGCGATTGAAATAAATTCAATAGCAAGAACATCCTGGGACCAATCAGCAATGGTTAGAGTTAATACGATAATATGAAGAAAAAACTGCTGATGCAGAGCTATCCCACATAGTCGTGTAGTGTTTACTGTTTGATTTTGGCATGACTTCTTGATGTCATCAAAAAGCGGTTTCCCTTGTTTCCTTCCCTTGTTTGTGGTACTTCCCCATCTTACAGCCCCATAAAAAACCTCATGCACAGGGCCCTTTTTCTGAGGCTCATGCAAGATTGTGGTAACCTGCCTAACTGGAAGCTTGCTCCAAAGAGGGAATATTCTTTAAACTCCCTACAAGAGGATCGAGTGCTACATCACTCTTGTGCCTCCTTCCCCGAAGGGACATAAAGCATCGCAAGGATAACCGAGGCAGCATCCGAGAAAAAGACATGAATTGTTCGCCATTACCTGTTGATTGCTTTCATTCATCTGCTTCAACTTTGTTCCAGCGGCCGCCAGCATCTCATAGGGGTTTTGGCCGGGAGCACATACGATCGCACCACTTTCCAGAACTCGGCCGTTTGGCTGAAAATGGATTCGGCCTTTAATTTTCAAAGAACCTAAGCAAGAATACATTAAAGCTGTGGTGAGTTTATCCTTGTTCTATTGGGCAAACACATAGAACAACATAGAAAAGAGCTCTAATGAGATGACATGTAATGGTGAAAGATAGTGCGTAGAATTTCTGTCACCTAATATTAGGATCCCCTTCATGTGCCACCTCATCGCGGTGAAGGGTTGAACATCACTTAGTGATGGCTAACCGCATAAATGGTCACGCAGTACACGATGCTTTGTCGTGTATGGGCGGCTCTCATGTATTCCTGTCCAGGAACATGTCAGTAACCAGACCACCGCCACGGCTCAAACAACTAAACCCGCGCCCCAGTCCTCCGCGCGCCGGAGGTGGACTTGTACGACGTCGGTTGCATCCACCTTCAGCGAGGGGCCATCTAATCTCGGAGTTAAGCTATCAGGACGTTATTGGAATCGGACTACCGGAAACTCCCTCCCACCACGACACGGAAACTGCCTATTCGTCTGCACTTATAACTGTCGTTCAATCGCATCTGAGCAGGATCTTCGGACACTGCTTTACAGAAGCCGCAACATCAAATACGACGTTATCACCCTGCAGGAAACGAAAGGCAGAACGGAAACCATAAGAAGCACCGACCACAACGAGCTTCTCATTATCGGAGCAAAGGTGGACAGAAAGAACATTGGCGGAGTTGGATTTCTCGTCAATTCGACAGTGCACCACCTAATAGACTCTTACAAGATCATCAGTCCGCGAGTAGCTGTTCTTCATCGGGAAACCAAAGATCAAGGAACCATCTCCATCATAAATGGATATGCTCCAACATCTGCGGCCACAGATGAAGAAAAGAAGGAATTCTACAAGCTGTTCGAAGGGACTGTCAACGATGAGAAGAGCTACTACAAAGTTGTCGTTGGTGACTTTAATGCTATCGTCGGTGCGAATGATCACGACGAATGGAGGCTAGGACCACATGGAACTTCCTCAAGGAACGAAAACGGAGAGCGCCTGATAGACTTCCTATCCGCGTGCCGTCTTTACCATGGAAATTCTATGTTTAAGAAGCCTTCAAACCGACGATGGACCTGGGAAAGCCCAAATGGAGAAACACGTTCGGAGATCGACCATGTTCTTACAAACAGACGCTGGAGTTTGTTTGACGTCTCCGTGCTGCCTTCATTTGACACCGGCTCGGATCACCGTCTTGTCCGTGCGAAGCTGACTCTCAAAAAAAGGATGTTCAAGCGTGACACTCATAAACCGGCGTTGGTGAGGATCCTCACATTCAAGTCTGAGGAGTTGGAATATGCAATAAAGTCGTATGATTGGAATCTTCTTGAAGATCCACCGGAAGACTACGTCCTTCTCTCCAAAGAACTGTTGAAATGTGCTAGCAGCTCTTGCGGAGCCACATCACTGTCTCCTTCAAGACTCAACGCACATGCGATTAAACTCTTGGAGCAAAGAAGAGCTGTTAAACTGGACCCTAATGCTTCCCATCTAAAAAAATCACCATCTCGAAGGCCTGTCGAATTGCACTGAAGGAGTCCATTCAAGTCTACAGAAGATTGAAGCTGTTAGAAGCCGCTGGGAAAGGTTCAAGCATAAAGCGCTGCAAACGAGATCTCTGTGACTAGAAGGCAATAATGTCAGCCCTTGTGGATAAGGATGGAACAACGCAAACGTCTCGAAGAGCGATGGAGGCCATCGTTCAAGAATTCTACACAGATCTGTTTCGTTTTTCCAGCACTGTCCCGAAATGCTTGATGCCACCAGCTGAGGAAGTACCTCCCATTCTGGAATCAGAAGTTGCTCATGCCATCAGAAGGATGAAGCCAGGCACTGCTCCCGGCCGGATGGCATTTCTGCTGACTTCCTTCGTGCGGGTGGCAGTGCCCTCTGCTCTCTTCTTGCCAAGCACTTCAACCACTACCTTCGACTTGGTAGGGTTCCGACTCATGGAAGGAGTCGAAAACAGTTCTAATCTTCAAAAAAAGGTCAGCAGGAGGATACCAACAACTATCGACCCATCAGTCTTCTCTCGGTTGTGAACAAGATCTTCAGCAAGATACTGCTCAATCGTATGGAGCGTTGCTTGGATGAGTATCAGCCAGTGGAGCAAGCAGGGTTTCGCAAGGATTTCTCCTGCATGGACCATATTCAGACTGTCTCACAGCTCATCGAAAGGAGCCGCGAATACCACATCCCACTTGTTCTTGTCTTCGTGGATTACCGGAAAGCGTTCGACTCTGTGGAAATCAACGCCGTTTTGAACGCACTTGTGCACGCTGGTATACCATCGCCCTACATCCGACTTCTCGACGAATGCCTCTCGAACACATCGACTACCATCCAGCTGTTCGATCGAAAGCTTAAAATTCCTATCGGGAAAGGAGTACGGCAGGGAGACACGATTTCTCCTAAGCTATTCACAGCGGCACTCCAGGATGCCATGAAAGACTTGAACTGGGACGATAAAGGCTACCTTGTCGATGGTAAACGGATCAGTAACCTTCGCTTCGCCGAC